>JANIJR010000003.1:0-499693 GCA_030557995.1 Clavispora vitiphila
TTTTTTTTTTTTTTTTTTATATATATTTTTTTGCTTATAGGTGTATATGATGATATACAGATCTGATAGTATGACGTGCTGGATGTAGATAGCCGGAGAGTGACTAATAACCGAACAAACACCACAAGTCAAAAGCTACGGCTACAAACCAAAAAAAAAAATACAGAGGAAAGTGGAGTAACTTTCAGATAGAGCCTCTATAAACAACAGATAATAAACGTTGAATTACATGGGGATTAAGTTCCGCCGGGTGGTTAATATGCATCGGTACAGCTCGCGATGATTAAAATTTTCTGACTCGGATCGCATTTTCCCAAAACCGCGATAGCTTCCGTTACTTTCTCTTCTTAATACCAGGCGTATTCACCAGTCCCATCGACTTTTTCCGAATCCACGTTCGGTATTTTGTTCGGTAACTCTTCTGACTCAACTCCTTTGCTTACAATTCTTAGATCATGTGTGGTATTCTTGGTGTGGTTCTCGCGAACCAATCGATGAATGTGGCGCCAGAACTTTTTGAAGGCGCCATGTTTTTGCAGCACAGAGGTCAGGATGCTGCGGGTATCGTTACTTGTGGCACACACGGCCGTTTCTACCAGTGCAAGGGTAACGGCATGGCCAGAGATGTGTTCACCCAGTCGAGAATGGTCAACTTGGTCGGTAACATGGGTATCACGCACTTGAGATACCCCACTGCGGGCTCTTCTGCGGGAAGCGAGGCGCAACCATTCTACGTCAACTCCCCTTACGGTATTACCATGTCGCACAACGGTAACTTGGTCAACTCTGCGGAATTGAGAGAGTACTTGGACGAGACGGTACACCGTCACATCAACACCGACTCCGACTCTGAAATCTTGCTCAATGCGTTTGCCTCCGAGTTGGACAAGTTCAACAAGTCGCGGATCAACAACCAGGACGTTTTCACTGCGTTGGAAAAGACCATGGAGATGGTTCGTGGTGCTTATGCGGTCGTGGCCATGATTGCCGGTTACGGTATGATTGGATTCAGAGACCCCAACGGTATCAGACCATTGTTGTACGGTGAGCGTATTTTGGAAAACGGAAAGATTGACTACATGCTTGCTTCCGAGTCTGTGGTGTTGAGTGCCCACGGATACACCAACATCCGGGACATCGGACCTGGCGAGGCGGTGATTGTGCCAAAGGACTGTTTCGATGGCGAAACCCCCAAGTTGCCCGAGTTCAAGCAGGTTGTTCCCCCCAGAACTTTTGCTCCAGACATTTTTGAGTACGTCTACTTTGCTAGACCCGACTCGGTGATGGACGGAGTCTCTGTTTACAGATCGCGGATCGAGATGGGTAACCGTTTGGCCGCTAAGATCAGAAAGAACTTCCCCAACCAGGACGTTTTGGGCCAGATTGATGTGGTGATTCCTGTTCCAGACACCTCGCGTACCTCTGCGTTGCAATGTTCCGTGTCGTTGGGCGTTCCATACCGTGAAGGTTTCGTCAAGAACAGATACATTGGCCGTACTTTCATCATGCCCAACCAGCAGGAAAGAAGATCCAGTGTGAGAAGAAAGTTGAACGCCATGAGCTCTGAGTTCAAGGGTCGCAATGTGTTGTTGGTGGACGACTCTATTGTGCGTGGTACAACCTCCAAAGAGATTGTCGCGATGGCTAAAGAAGCCGGCGCCAAGAAGGTTTTCTTTGCCTCCTGTGCTCCTCCAATCAGATACAACCACATCTATGGCATTGACTTGGCCGACACCAAGGCGCTCGTGGCTTACAACAGAGACGAAGCTGAGATTGCCGAGGTTATTGGTGCGGACAAGGTGTTCTACCAAGACTTGAAAGATTTGATCGAGTGTTGTCAGGGCGGAACCGCTACCCAGTTCGAAGTGGGTGTGTTCACTGGCGAGTACATCACCGGCCAGGAGAACAAGTACATTGAGGAGTTGGAGAAGATTCGTGCTCTGAACCAAAGACTCCGCGAGGCTGGTGCCATTGGCTTGAGTGTGGACGCATGCATCGATGCATCGGACATGGTAGATGTCAAGGCGGAACTGGACATTTCCATCTACAACACCGGCGACTATGCGCCTTAGTTTATAGACAATTGAATATTAATGAGCAGTGGTGTATTGAGAGGAGTCGAGAGTAAGAGGCCAGGGAGCTGATAGAAATTGGAGTTGAGAGATGTGTCATAATTGAGACTCCAGGAAAATGAATGGAACCAGATCGGAAGAGAACCGAGAAGAGCGTACTCGAGTATATACGCAATAGATGTGTTGTCCATACAATTTGTTTGATGTAACGAGCACCGGCAGCGTGGAGTACATCAAGAAAGGAGCATTGAAAATGGCCGAGGCAGAATGTAGCAAGATCCAGTGCAGGTCAGAAATAGATACAAAGGTAATGATGTAGTACTCGGTATAACTGAGATTTATGGCATACTGGTTCAAGCAAAAGTCACAGTGTTTGGAGAAAGTTAAATCGGCGTTTTGATAATGCGCAAAATGAGACACGCGATCACAAGTTAAAGCTAAACCCTTGAGAACTACACCACAGACCGTATGTGATTCATTAAGTATAGTTATATACATTGCAATTACTCAACTTCGTCGAACTTCTCACCAGCAATCAAGTCTGGAATGTCGTCGTCACCAGCAGAGGCGCCAGCGTTCAACTCAGTTGGAGCTCTACCGGCTTGGATTTGCTCAGCCAATTGCTTCAAAGCCTCCAAGTTCTCCATGCCCAATTGAGGCAAGATGTTTGGGAGCAATTGAGTGATGTCCTTCTCTTGCGCGTAACCAGTGAAGGCAAAAGTGTTGGATTGGGAAGCGGCTTGAACACCGACTCTGGAAAAGTGCAACACCTTACCGTCGTCCTTGAAGAAGTTGGCCTCCTCGACGTTCTCAACCTTGACCGACTTCAACTTGCCCAAAGTCTCCATCAACTTGACATCGTCGGACTCGGACTTAACGACCTTCTTGGCCTTAACTCTGGCACCACCAACCTTCTTGGCGCCGGCCTTTTGCAATTTAGCTAACTTCTCTGGGTCAATTGGCATTGTAGTAATAGTGGAGAAAAACGCACAGCGGCGAGCGAAATGAAAAATTGTCGACGCTAAATGACGCGCGCACGACCACGGATGCACGTGACAGCGTCGGTGTAAGCATTTTCCCCAAGAGAACTGGTAAGGGAGACGAGATTCCGAGGCAAGTGTCAAACTTTACTTTCGGAGGTCGAAGAAACAATTTTTTTCCGGTTTTGCGTTGTGGGTTGGTATACCACGTCGGGCATATCTGTAGTGCGGCCAGCGCAGGATCAATAGACGACATAGAGGCTAACAGAAAAAAAAGAAAAAAAATAAAGACTGAAGCGAAAGAAATATTTACGTGGCGACGCTGTAAGTGGAAGTTCTTTACAAATGTAAAAGACGAAAATTTGTGAAACTGGGATACTGTGGCTACTACGCGTGGCGTAAACCTTCCCATTCGCGCATTGTTCTATTCCGCGCAGTGTCTATTCGGCTAATTCCACGCCCGGCACTACTCCTTTCTTACTCTCCTCTGAAGGGATCGGTGCATAGGATACAAATGATTGCAGAAAAGTATCTCCCCTCAACTGGTCCGCGGCGAATCTCTGCCGCTTCCATCCCAGTGGCACTCTCGTGCGGAACATTATTCGTCTACTCTGTTTACGGCACGCAATTAGCAGATAAGTGTGGCCTCGACTCGTCCCTGGCGGCGGACCTCAACATCAGCGCCACCATCGGAACCTCTGTGGGCGGTCTTCTTGGCGGTTACATTACAGATTTGTACGGGACCCAATTGCCGGTGTTTTGCTCTTTAGTTTTCATTTCCTTCGGCTACAAGTGGCTTCAGACGCTTTACGGTGCCGGCGACGACGCCGCGTCGTGGGAATTGATCGCGGCAATGTTTTTCATTGGCATAGGTTCCACGGCAAGCTACTTTGCCTCGTTGAAAGCGGTCACGGTGAGTTTTCCCAAGTATAAGGGCACTGCCCAGAGCTTCACTATTGCCAGCTTCGCCATCTCGAGTCTTCTATACTCTTTGGCATACACCAAGATCTTCCACGGACACGTGAGCCATTTTTTGCTCTTTTTGGCCACATCTTCTGCAGTGATGCAGACGATAGGGGTGCTTTTCGTCCGTATCGAGGGCCACAAGAATCTGCTGCGGGCAGAAGATTTTTTTGAGGAGGAAACCGACGCGGAGGAGGATGTTCCTCTCATGGGTGAACCCGTCCAACAAGATATCCCTGCCCCTATCACTTCTCTTCAGCATTTAGGTTTGAAGGATTCCCTACTTCATCCAATCTTCTGGATCCACTTCTTTCTCATGGCAATCTTGCAAGGAATGGGCCAGATGTATATTTATTCGGTGGGTTTTGTGGTCAAGGCCATTTACACCCACTTTGTCCATGCAACGCTAGATGCCCCATCATTACACTCGTTACAGGCGCTTCACGTGTCTTTGATTGCGATTTTTTCTTTTATTGGTCGTCTCACGGCTGGTCCGTTGTCCGATAACTTGGTGCACCGTTTCCATTGCCAGAGACACTGGGTGACATTTCTTGGTGTCGTGGTTATGTTTGTGGGCCATTTTGCTCTTTCGCTTCCAATCGACCACTGGAGCACTTCACTTACTCATGTAAACACCTGGCTCTCGTTGATTTCGTGTACGATTGGGTTTGCGTACGGCTTGTGTTTCACGTCGTTTCCTGGAATCATGGCCGACTTATTCTCCATGAAAAATTACTCTCTTATTTGGGGAATCGTCTACTCGAGCACAGTGCCAGGATTGACGGTGTTTACCAAGCTCTTTGGCCACATCTATGACGAAAACAGCGACATTGTTGGTGATGATTACGTTTGCTCCAAGGGCTCTGCCTGCTACACGGAAACGTTTGAAATCACTTCTCTGTTGGCCGTAGTTGTGATGGGGTTCCTTCTTTTGTACATTTATTGGAGACGTTCATAGGCGATAAATATCACTAAGTTCTAATTGAAGGTAGTTTCAGATGTCAACTCTTGCACCTAAGCTCGCTACAAGGCGCGGATTGTGTATACCATACGCATCTACACTTGATCATATACTCCAATCACTCCCGCCATGTCCCGGCCTGTTTCTGTGGAGGATCTAATACTCCAGAATGCCAACTCAGCCAAACCAAAGTTCATTTCCAAAAAAAAACGACAACAGCGCACAAAAGTCTCCAAGCCGGAAATCGCTAAACCTGAAATCGCTAAACCCGAAATTGCCAAACGGCTGCGGGAAGAAGAGCATGAATCCATCCCACAACAAAGCCTCAGGAAAGTCGCCAGACTCCAAAACGAAAAATATTCGTTTGAATGGAACACAGAAGAAGACACGTCCCAATCGTACCAGCCGTTGGTCACTCTTGAGCCGGTTACGCGCTCAGATATCGAAGTAGGCAAACCTAGCCACTGGAAGGATAAACCGCTCCTGGAGATGACCCCACGAGACTGGAGAATCTTCAAAGACGAATTCAGCATTTCTTCTAAAGGCAGTGATGTCAGCAATCCAATGAGATCATGGCAAGAAGAACAAATTCCAGAAACTATGGTGGATATTCTCACCAAAACTCTTGGATACAGTGAACCCACACCGGTGCAACGTGCTACTATTCCAAATGCGTTACGCCACCGTGATGTTGTGGGAATTGCCGAAACTGGGTCGGGAAAAACTCTTGCATTTTTGCTTCCTCTCCTTTCCTACATTCTCAACATCGAATCTGAGTACATGAAGTATGAGCATACGAAAGAAGCCAACGGAAACAAGGCATTGGGTCTCATTCTAGCGCCCACCAGAGAATTGGCATTGCAAATCACAAAAGAGGCAGAGAAGTTTGCTACTCCTCTTGGGTTATCGGTGGTAACAATCATTGGTGGCCATCAATACGAAGAAACAGTACATTCACTTCGAAATGGAGTACACATTGTGGTGGCTACACCGGGCAGACTAGTGGACTCGCTAGAGAGAGGAATTATCAGCCTCGAAAAATGCTACCATTTAACTATGGACGAAGCAGACAAGATGATCGACATGGGGTTTGAAAAGTCGCTCCAAAGCATCTTGGAGTATCTCCCTACATCCGACTCTTTGGAAAAATCGATCGACTCACGCATATTCCGCATCACGAAAAGAACAACACTAATGTTCACCGCCACCATCACTCCCTCGATCGAAAAGATCACCAAGAACTACTTGACAAATCCTGCTTATATTTTCGTGGGAAACGCCAACGAAGTGGTGGATAACATTTCTCAGCAATTCGAATATACGGCAGATGTGGCGCCTCTGCAAGAGCTCGATGAGAAGAGACTTGCGAAGATGGTGAGAATTCTCAAGGCTCATGCACAAAAGCACGAGTTATCAGTGATTATATTTGCCAACTTCAAGCGTACTGTGGAACAGTTGGCTGACGAGCTAGTCACCAAAGGATTCCCTAATGTTGCCGTTATTCATGGCTCCAAGACTCAAGAGGCACGAGAAAAGGCGGTGGACAGTTTCCGGACAAAAAAGGCGAACGTTCTCATAGCCACAGACGTGGCCGCTAGAGGTCTTGATGTTCCACACGTTTCTTTAGTGGTAAACTTCCACATGAGCAAAAAGTTCGAGGAATATATTCACCGGATTGGAAGAACCGGAAGAGCGGGCCAGAAGGGAGAGAGTTACACATTCCTTGATGATGGTGACAGGGAAACATTTCCCGAGTTGAAGAGGTTCCTTAGCCGGGGCGGATATAAGATTCCCGAATGGTTATACCGGGCCACGATGCTTAATCACTAGTCATTATAGAGTTAGTCACTGATATAGCCTCCTAACAAAGAATTTGCGGTAGTTCCCGTAGATGGCATAGTTTTTTGAGTAGCCAGATACCCTTTTCTGACAAGTTTACGCGTAAGACTGATTTTCTTCAACGCCGCAATGCGAGCCGGCCCCAAAAAGGGCGATACACGTTCATGCGTTTCTTCATCACTCTGGTGAGGTTCATTAGATTCATGCGATTCTTCAAAATCGATCTTTTCCTTTGCGTCAACAATGATCTTTCCCTTTGCGTTGGTCATTGATTTGGTTTGTTCTTCAGGTTCAGTTTTCCTCTTCTTGAGCAACTGCTTAACTGCTTCCATCGCTCGTTCTTCCACAGATCTCTTATTGTTCTCTTGCGCGTTGGGGTTTGGGTCTTCATTGGCCCAGCGAACACTTATAACTTCTTCACCGTCTAAAGATTGAGCATCCATCGCTTCTTTGGCAAATTGAGCCTCGGCCTCTAGTCGAAAACTCACAAACGCCGAACCTTTGCCATGCAAAACCTTAATCTTATCAATCGAGCCAAACTCCAGAAAGTGCCGCGTTAACACACTATCAGTATGGTCACTAACATGGATTCCACTCACATAAAGTGTTCTGTTTGCGTACGCCAACAGTCCTACGCCACTCATATCATCTCTGTAGTCTGCGGTTTTGTCTCTTCCGAAACAGTCCTGAGTGGGAATACCAAAGTCGGTTTCCATCGGGAGACGATGCAAATAAGGACATTTCTTTCCTTTGTAGCAGCACCCACGAGCAAAAAAGAGGCAGATGGGGCTGTTGGGCGAGGCTTTGGTGTAGCCCGAATCTTTCTTGATGTTAACGCGGAATTTCAGCTTGGTGTAGTTGCGCGAGCTGGAGTCGCCCCCGGCCCATTTCAAGTACCAGATATTGAAAGTGTGGCCTGTTTGCGGTGGCCTGTCGTCATCTGGAATCGATTCGGGATCCACCTGGAGACGGGCAGGTTTTGACATGGTATGAGGAACGAGATGATAGTGTGGAGACATTGCACATCGCGAGGTTAGTGCGACTACACAGGAAAGAGTAGATAAAGTGGAGGCAAAATGACTATCTGAGTGGCAGAGATAGAGGTATCAGAGCTCCAGGACTACGAAACAGGAACCGAAAGCGAGAATGGAGAGGGAGAAAGAAACTGACTATGACATGGTTGAGGCCAAAACGGATGGAAAAAAAATGCATTCATGCGGAGTATGGAATATATAACACTGATCAGAGATTTCCAAAACTCGCGCTTTCGCGCCGTAATGCTCTCTACCCCGAAATGCACCACTCCACGTGAAAGAACGCCTCCATCAGACGATCCCATAGCCAAGGTATAGCAGTTGAGCCAGTACAGTAGTCAAACATCAAACTTTTAATCCCTATAAATTTTACATCACGTTAACCATAAACGAGAAACCCACAAGCGCCGCGACCGCCGCGCTCTTTTTCCACAGGCCCGCGCCAACGGGTGCCGCGCCCGAGGAACTGCTCGAAGACGACGAAGAGCTCGAGTCGGCGCTGGAGGACGAGCCGGAGGTCGACTTGGAGGCCGTTTGAGACGAAGAGCTTCTCATTGTAGACATCGTGGAAGCGCCCGAGGTGGAAGCACTTCCGCCGGAGCTGGCGCCAGAAGATCCCGCTTCAGTAGACGCAACTCCGGAATGTGTCGAGGGCGACGCGGTGGAGGCAGTGACCGTGCCGGTGGAGCCGGACCCGCTGTTGCCCGCGACTCTGGAGGTGGCGGTGCTGAGTGCGCCCGCCGCGCCCGAAGTCACTGTGTCAAACGCGCCCGCCGCGCCCGAAGTGGCGGTGGTGACCGCGCCGGCCGCGCCCGAAGTCACTGTGTCGTATGCGCCCACCGCGCCCGAGGTGACTGTGTCGTATGCGCCCACCGCGCCCGAGGTGACTGTGTCATAAACACCCACCGCGCCGGAAGTGAGAGTGTTGAGAGCGCCTTCTGCTGCAGAAACAATGTTAGCCATGATATTTGTGTGTTCTTTGTCGAGTGTGGGTCGCAGAAGTGCCGGGGATCACGGATGCATTTATAGCTGGCGAGGTTGGTGGCGTGCATACACCCGAGTGAACCGGTCACTAGTTGCTTCTCAGCGCGCGCTACTTTGCTTCGCCCTGAAGTAGATTGACATCATTCTATTTTTACCTCGGTGGGGTCGTAATCTACATTGCGGAGCATTTTCTTTTGGTGGCTAAAACTTGGACAGCGGGCTGATTCGGAGATTGTAAAAGTGCAGCCACGTTTGCTGTGATATACTCATTTTAATTACTGTAACTGTGGTCGTGGCAGTGCACTGGTCTGGGATATACCGTGGTCTAGTCGCTTTCGGTACCGCGCCGACTCCACGCTGTTTCCACTTCAGAATCACATCACCTGCAGAAAACCCATTGTCCACCGTGACATTTTCCTCTCACAGCCACTATCGCACGTGAAACTAGTTAGCGATCTCTATATTTTATGACCCCTGCAGGACCCTACTTGATCCAAATACACGGCTGGTGCAGATACCACAGCCTGGATTCTCTTCCGGGGAATATGGAATTCCGCGCGAACTTTATCAGAACGACAATGGTGCGAGCACAAGCCCATCTCAGATTATGATAAGGACACTACCACGGGCCAGAATCACGATGAGAACACGGTCAGACTTCCCATGGGTGCACTAAATAATACCGTGTGAAAGCATCTGGAAAGTCTTTCAATCAATTATTCCCAAGTAAAAATACACTGCGCCGTTCCAGTGATCTCACTGATACACCAGTGAGTTGGCATGTTCACGTTAAGGTAATATCGAAGAGCTGGTAAGGTAAACAAAACTGCATATCGATGAAATGTGGGTTTCTCCTTTTATTTTCGGGTGCTGATCCGCTCTAGTCACAAATCAACCTAGACCAAAGTAGGCTGTGGCGCCCAGAATGCATGTAGAACCAACCCAAAGTGCAGGTTGCAACCGTAGGTTAAAAGTGCGGGTTAAAAGTGCGGGTTAAAAGTGCAGGTTAGTCCTACTCGCGCATGCAGTCCCCTCCCCGCGGTCGTGCATTGCCCGCCAGTGTGCATGTTCGGAATCTGACCATCCATAGAGATTCCGCTATCGCGCGGTTCCACTTTCCCGATTTGGTGCGGGCACCCGGCGTTATCACTATAAATCTGTGCAAAACCCCATTTTCTTTCACACCAATGTCCTGCTGCTCAAAGAAAACCGCCCCTGCGCCTGTGGTCGTCAACCCAACTGCCGCCAAATCTTCTAAGGGTAACACCTGCTGCGGAAATGGCTCTACTGTTTGCAAATGTGGATCATCCTGCGAATGTCCATCGTGCAATACCACCAAGCTTTAATTCGGCACCTGGATGCTTTTAGTGTATAATAAATTTGTTTGCGTGATGATATGTAGACCGAAAGGAGATGATACAAAGAGACGAGAGGATCAGAGGAAGAGGATAAGAGGAAGGGGATCAGAGGAACAGTGAAGAGAGGTGGTGACAAGAAGATACACAGGAAACAACGAGACGGAAGGACGGATGCTCTCGATTGGAATGGATCGGATTACACAGTGGCTCCGAGGAATACGTCGGAGGCGGTGAAATCGATGACTCCTCTGTCATACCCCACATCCCACCTCATGAGATCTCTTTTCTCATAACCGCACTCTAACAACGTGACAAAGATCTTGACCCAAAAGCTGCTCTCGCAATGCATCAGCTCATAATGTCCCTCTTCTTAATCTGTTCCTCAATAATCTACACTTTACTTCTTGTCAAACTGCCAAAATCCCGATTTCAACATTCTCGATTCACTAAATACAACGAATCACAACTAAAGCTCCTTCTTGATATTGGCTTCCAACTCAGGGCTCACCTTGCCAAAGTACTTCAACACGCGCTCTTGGATTGGCTTGTCCGCATTCTTGACATGCACCGCAATATTGTGAGCCAAGTTCTTTTGTTGGTTTGGATATTTGCCCAAAACACGGTACAAATCGGACGCCTGCTTAAACTCGCCATCAGTGGCCTTCCAGTGGAAAGGACAAGCGGCACCGTGCCACACCTCCTGGTCCTCCTGAAGCGAAAACTTCTTGAACTCAAGAGGTTTGTCGCTGGCAAGGTAGTTTGGAGCGGAGCCCAAGTTTCCGTTCACATTCATCGCACCGTCTCTCATGTGAGGGTTGTAAACGCCGGCGACAGGACAGTTGACTGGGATTTGCTGGTAGTTAGGTCCTAATCTGTGTCTGTGGGTGTCTGCGTAGGAAAACAATCTCGACTGCAACACTGGGTCAGCAGAGGGCTCCATGTAAGGGACAGTGTGAGCAGGCGAAAACGCAGCCTGTTCAACCTCGGCAAAGTAGTTCTGGGGGTTCTCGTTCAAGGTGAACTTACCAAATCTTCTCAATGGGTACTTCTTGTGAGGCCACACCTTGGTCAAGTCAAACACAGAGAAGTCCGCCTCCTTCGCCTCTTGCGCAGTCATAGTTTGAATGTAGCAAGTCCACGAAGGGAAGTTGCCATTGGCAATATTCTTGAACAAATCCTCTTGAGCGTGGTCTGGGTTGGAGCCAGCCAACTCGCCCGCCTCCTCATTAGTCAAGGTCTTGACGCCTTGGTCAGAAATAAAGTGCACTTGCACATAGTGCCACTCGCCCTTGTCGTTCGACCACTTGTAGGTGTGGCCCGAGTAGCCGTTCATCTCTCTGTAGGACGCGGGAGTACCACGGTCGGAAAACAAAATCATCACCTGGTGCACCGATTCCTCGTTGGACACCAAGTAGTCCCAGAACATATTGGCGTCCTTCAAATGGGTTTGAGGGTTTCTCTTTTGCGTGTGGATAAAGTGGGGGAACTTAGAGGGGTCTCTGATGAAGAAAACCGGGGTGTTGTTGTACACCAAGTCAAGATTTCCTTCTTCGGTGTAAAACTTGGTGGAGAAACCTCTAGGGTCTCTGGCAGTGTCCGCCGAGCCCATTTCTCCGCCCACAGTGGAGAAACGAGTGAAAATACGCGTTTTCTTGCCCACAGTGTCCAAAAACTTGGCAGAACAAATGTCGGTGATATCGTCAGTGACTTCAAAGACACCATAAGCACCCGAACCCTTCGCGTGCACCACTCTTTCGGGGATTCTCTCGCGGTCAAAATGCGCCAAAGAATCAATCAAGTTGAAGTCTTGCAATAACAATGGACCGTGTTGGCCCACTCTTTGAGTTGCAAAAGGTTCCGGAATAGGACATCCGTTGGAGTTGGTATATGTGGGGGCCATAATTAATTAAGCAAATCAAATTCAAAATCGCCTATAAGAAAAGCGTCAAGCGTATATGGGTGTAAAATAGCGTTCACCTGAATCAGTCGGGTGGTTCACAATGGAAAAATCCGAATGTTGCGGCGGGGGTCTTATCTTATATAAGCTGCTGCACAATGCATGGGACCGAGACCTGTGTGGTTTACTAAGCCGAGCCAATTGCAGGCAGAGTGTTACTCATGCAGAAAAGCTGACACCATTTTGCGGAGCAACGAACAAAAAAAAAAATAGCAACTGTGGAACTGGCCCAGATCCATTCTACGTAATCTTGCTGGGTAAGCAACTGCGACATTTCTGGAGACTCACTGTTGCGGAATATGCTGGGGGGGTGTTTTTGCAAGTTACGGCGTCGCACTATCATATGGCAGGCCCAGCGGATTCGCATGCGGATCCTCGGTTTGCCAGGCCCGTGTTTTGTTTTCCCCGCAACTCACAAATCACCTTTTTTTCTCCCTGTATAGATTCTGGGTCAAATCGCCTGACCAGGGCAACGTGCTATTGTATTGCAAGAAGATGCGGGCTGACGGGAAGTCTTGCTGTTGCGGTGGAAGATTGCTACGGACCCACATGCCCAATGAGGTAATTGACGTCCGCGAAAAACTGTGGGGTCGTATGCGTATCTGATTTTATACTGATTTGGCCCTAGCGTGCCGCCACGCCAACCGATAATCACTGTTTTTTTGCTGAATCAGGAGATCAACAGGCGGACGCTTTTTGAGATGTAACTATTTAATTCGGCACCATGGTATGTAGTATATCTGATGGATTGACATATGTAGCGGTGGAAGGGCATGAATCGAGATATTGATTCCGGTGAGGTTTTTGACCGTTTCCGTTCTAATGACACTCCTATAGTGTCGATCTTCATTCTAATATTGAGTCTGGTACCGATTAATTTCCATTCTGATCTTTCGGAGATCGCCCTTTGCACCGTATGGTATATAGAAGCTGCGGTCTTGGACGGCTGAGAAATAGTGCGAACTGACATGGTTCTAGATCTGGCCGATTGGATCTACATGGACGACGAACTGAACCAAATATTGTTCACTCAGCTACTATTCACTATTCGGCAAATTTGTCTTTAGTCATGAAGTCATATCCTCACCAAACCATTAACGCATAGAGACCTAATGTCCATTCTTATTGTACACCTAGATTTTCCCAATTATTATGTCGTCCCTCACATATTACTTCATTTCCACTCTATATTACTAGTAGTACGCGTATGGCACGTAGTCTGATGCATTTGACTGCCGAAGTCCAGCATTCCCACTGTTCCTCAGCCACACATTGCTCTCATTGCCACTCACGTCACATATGTTTCTCACCATCACAAATATTCATTACTAGTCCACTCAAATATACATCTATTTGATCCGAGTGTATCACCGACCACTTAGAGATCACCTGAACACCAGTAAGCTTATATATCGCCATAGACCTCCCTCACTTCCTAAGCTCCTCACGCCAGCTTTTGAACTCCTCAGTCAAGATATCGCCGTGGCGCAACCGCCGGTTGTCGTCGCCCACACACTCAGTCAACAGAAAAGTTCTGGACCCCAGGTCGTATGTCACCTTGTACGCCTTCAGCTCGTCGCTCGCATCCACATTTTCCTGAAGCCACTCCAATACTGCGCCATACCACTTCAACGCCTGGACACACAGAAACTTGGGAGCCTGCCCGCGCGGAAGCTCGCTGTCCTTGAGCATCACAGGCACCTCGTCGGTGTTGTACATCTCCACGTTTGTCAATATGTGCTGGTCGTCGCGGAACCCGTACACGATCTTGGTGATGCCAAGCAAAAAGCACTGGGCCCAAGTGCGGAAAAGCTTGCGCTCGAAATTGACTGCTTGCGCCGGCGTGGAAATCTCACGAGACGTCTTCAATTCCACATAGTGGGGGAGCACGTTGTCGTCGCTGGGCACATAGTCCCACGCACAATCAACTTCGCCCGCCAAAAGCGTCTTGACTTTGCCTATTCCCGTGCGCACCACACTGATATACTGCTCGTAATTGTTGACAACACGCTTGTGGCGCTTTTCAATGGAGCTACGGCTGCACTGCGCCCATGGCTTTGGGAGCGTCACAAGCGTCTCGAATTTGTAGCCGCCGTACTCGCAGACGTCGCGGAATCGCTGCTTTTCTGGTTGCAGCTCTAGCTCTGCTTTTTCCTTCTCGCGTTCGGCCGCGTCAAATTCGTCGTCGTTTTTGATGAAGAGCTGGCCGTCGTAGCCAACCACGTACATCAGAAACCCACTGTTCATGTTGTACGGAAGGGTAAGCAACCGCGTCATGAGGCCGCGGAAGGTGATGATATCGGCCTTAGTCTTTTTTCCAGTGGTTTGCTCGTGCTGCTGGATGGCCGCAAGAAACAGGGGAAAGTCTGCCTTGTTCTGCTCCTCAGGGATTCTCTTGAAGCTTTTGAACCCGCCTTGGAGGTCGTATCGATGTTCCACAAACGTATCGGGAAAGTAGAAGTAGCCAAGCGCATCTTTGGACGCGGCCTCATCGAGATCCCAGTCGCCGTCAATATTGCGCGAATAGGAGAAGAGCTCTTTCGGCTGCTTCAAGGCGGTCGATTCCAGCCGCGCCTGCAACGGTAAAAGTTTGAGCATGAGTAGATGAGCCGGATGAGTAGATGAGCCGGATGAGTAGATGAGTAGGGTGGGTTTCGCGCTCAAATACTCGTGGGATGCACTACGGTTAACCAGCTGGTGTTACGGAGGAATCGCGGATTCTCCAGGGCCCCGAGGTAAATTGAACCGTACATGTGATCTCAGATCGGCGCTTTTCATTTCGTCCCCCGGTCTCCGTCTGTCTATCTTGCAATCCTGCTAGCCGAGTCTATAACTGGGTGTCCACAGCGAGTTTACACCCAATTTTAAACCAGGCTCTACAGCCGCATCTACTCTCCAAATTCATTGGTTCAACACAACCACGCTCTTGTCCAAACATTCAACTCCTAGAAACCATCGCCATGGTTCAACTTTCTCTCTACTTGCCCTGCTTATACATACTTTCCCGATCCTGGGCCCTAACAGACGAAGCTCTGGCCCACGTCACCACACAAGATCCATCCGATTCCCTCGAAACAGCCAAAATCTCCGGGCTCCCAGAAGAGTCCGACAACTCTACAGCGTTTCCGGCTTTGGATAACTCCACCGATTATATGGCCAATTTGAGCCAGCTAGACTTGCCACCGGACTCCTCTGAAAACTCCACTGACGACTGCCGGTTCATGTCATTTGAGGAATGGAAAAAACACAAACAAAAAGATCAAAAGGAACAGGAGGAAGCAGTGCAAGTCTCTTCTGAACCCGAAACGACCATCATTGGGAACAGCCTAGAACCGCGCACCCGAATCTCTTCCACCATTCAACCAAAACCAGAGGAAATCGACCAGGGAAAAACGTACAAAGACAAATTTAACTATGCCTCACTGGATTGTGCTGCAACCATTGTCAAGACAAACAGCGATGCCAAAGGAGCTTCGGCCATATTGAGAGAGGTTAAAGACTCGTACCTCCTCAACAAATGCTCCACCACCAATAAATTTGTCGTGATCGAGCTCTGTCAGGATATCCTTGTTACTTCTGTCGTCATGGGCAATTTTGAACTCTTCAGCTCAATGTTTAAGACCGTCAAGTTTTCTGTGTCCGACCGATTTCCCGTTACAAACGGCTGGCATGAGTTGGGCGAATTCGAGGCAGAGAACATCCGAGACGTTCAAAATTTTGACATTGAAAACCCGCTCATTTGGGCTCGGTACTTGAAGGTGGAGATCCTTACTCATTACGGCAACGAGTTCTACTGTCCTATTTCTGTGATCAGAGTCCATGGTACGACGATGATGGAGGAGTTTAAGAGTTCAGAGAAAGTCGATGAAACCTCCAAATCATTACCATTGTCAGAGAAAACCGGAGATACAGAAGCAGTTCCGAACTACAGTACAGCGTACGATCCAATGGATGAAGAGTGCCGTGTGGTTTTACCGTACCTAGCATTAAATGAGTTTTTGCGAGACCAAAACTCTTCCGAGATTTGCGAAGTTCCGCTCCCCAATGAGTCGACCACTGCCCTTGAGTCTAGCGGAGCTAAAACCACAGAAGAATCCCTTTTTCGAAACATTGTCAAACGGCTTAGTTTGTTGGAGTCAAATGCCTCGCTCTCTCTTTTATATGTCGAGGAACAGAGCAAGTTGCTTTCGGATGCATTCACCACCATGGAAAGGCGGCAATCAGCACGGCTAGAAAATGCCCTACTGAAGTTCAACCAGTCTTTTGTCGCACATAGTCAATTCTTGCACCAATCATTGCAGAAAGTGAGAGATGAAGTTCAGTCTAATATCGATTCCCACAGTGCGTGGACAAACGGGATGATTGATATGCTTAATCTTACAACGCGGGAATTGAGTTTCCAGAGGAAAATCATCATCGTTGATACCATCATAATCTTGCTGTTGGTTGCGTATGTGTTTATTTCACGCGAGCTTCTTCTATCCGAAGACCAAAACGATAGCGAACTAGTACCGGAAAAGAGGATTTCAAAGTTCAAGCGCCAGTTCCCTGTCCACCAAGGCAAGAAAACCAAGCTGCACAAGAAGAAAAACCATAAGTTTCTGTAATACGTACAAGAAAACCCATAGGTATTAACACATGTAATCGCTTTTGTCATCTTATAAACTATGTACATGTATGTCGTGAACTATATGTTTTAATCTTAAAGTAACCTCAAACTTGCTGTCATTCTCTAGTATCTGCGCTTGTTTCTAGGCTTGAAGGAGTCCGAGTCATCAAACGTTCTCTTGGAGCGTCTGTCGTTAGAGAACTTGGGTCTGTCGTAGTTAGAATTGTCATGATCGGAGAACCTACGCTGGTTCGACGAACGGTCGTTCAGCCTGTAGCTCTTCCTGAAGTCCTTTCCTCTGTAGTTGTTGTGTCTGTTGGAAGCTGGAGCACCGCCCTCCACTTCAAAGTGCAGCGGAACCAAACTCCAAGGAAGTCCCATCATGGAGAAACGCTTCCTACTCATTTCCACGGTGGCAGTAGGGTTGGAGGTGAAGCATCTCAAAAGGTTGACCAAATCACGCATCACACTGTCCAATTGCATGCGGTACACAGAAACAGCACCCTTGTAAAAGCCAAACATACTCTTGACGTATTCTTCCACATCTTCACTAGAGAACAGCGCTTCTTCAACAGCGGCACGGTCTTCTTCAAATGTAGTGTACTCAACTTCTTGAGCAAACTTGATTCCCCTCTCCTTCTCCAAAACCTTCTTGTACTTGTACTCAGGCTCCGACAAGTAGATGGTAGCGTTACCGGAGGTACCAGCTCTAGCAGTTCTACCAACCTTGTGCACATAGTCCGCCACATCCAAACTTGGGCAAATTTGGATCACATCAGTGACATTTTTGAAATCCAACCCTCTGGCGGCCACATCGGTACAAATTAACAAACCGGACTTGCAAGTACGGAAACGCTGGGTGGTACGGTCTCTTCTACCTTGGGTCATGTTACCGTTTAACTTGTACACCCAGTTGCGCATCTTGCTTTGCAAGTTCAACTCGCTCACCACCTCGAACAAAAACTCGGATCCAATCACAGTAGGCACGAAAAGAATCGCCTTGTAGTTAGGATTAAGTTCTCTGTTGCGGAAAATGTCGCTAATGGCCGCAATGTGCGACTGGTAGATATCTTTGGTCTTGACAATGGTTTGGTCAATGTTTTCGTGTGCCTCCGGTTCGTTTTCGTTGACGCAGTTGATATAGGTGTAGTCATTGCCAATGGTTTCTCTAGCAAATTTGTCCACTCTGTCATCTACAGTAGCACTGAACAACACGTTTTTCGTCTGGACAGGCTCAACCTCTGCATAGCCACGAGCATCTTCGAGTTTTGTATCGATATCACGCAAAGTGTCTTCAAAACCTTGGTCCAACAACCGGTCGGCCTCGTCATAAACCTTGTACTTCAAGTTGGAGAACATCTTGAGGTAACGAGAGTCTCTAAGGTTAGCCTCCAAACGACCAGGAGTCGCCACGACAATCGCAGGCACTCTTCTGCTGGGTTTGTCGATTTTTCCTCCGATGCAAAGTCTAACCTCGAATTTGCTGGAGAGCGACTTGTCACCGCCAATAAGCTTGTCAAATTCTTGTTGGATCTGCAACGCCAAGTCTCTGGTAGGAGCGATAACCAACGCTTCCACCTTGTCAATGTTTTTTTTCGCTTTATAAGTCTCCAAACACGATTGGAGAACTGGGATGGCAAACGCCATCGTCTTACCCGTACCGGTCTTCGCTCTGCAGACAACACCATCTTCCAAAAGCATAGGCATCAAGGATTTGGATTGAACCGGAGTAAGAGAGTCGTAATTGAGACGAGCGACACTTTTCTTAAGCTTTGGCTGCAACACACTGAGATCGAGAAACTCGGGCAAGGTCACTTCACCTTTTTCAAGCACTTTTTGCACATCTGGAGCCGAATAGCGCTGAGAGTCAAGAGATCTCAAAAACACAGATTGGGAAAAACCACGGTACGCCGTAACCAGGAAACACGATCGTTTTGGGAAAGATCCCAAAACTCGGGAAACAAACATAAGGAGTAGTGGATCAGCAGGTGCGAGATGAGCTTTTTTTTGCACTCTGATAAATCCTGAAGCATAGGATGAGCTTCGCACACAGACCGGCAGGTTAGGTGAAACGAAAGGGAAGAAGGGGAAAAAGGTCTGAGAAATGCCGTTGAACAAATAGCGTATAGAGAAGCAGCTGTTGCGAAATAAAGGGAACTATAGATAGATCGAGAGCAAATTTTCTTTCACCAAGAGAGTCAAGTGATGAATTTCAAGAGTTGCACTAGTTTTTGGATGGAAGTGGCGCGACATCAAGAATGCATTTTGCACCCAGAATGCCTCACGCAACTACAGCTGAAATGGTTACTGGATGGTTATTTGCTGAGCGAATCAACATGTGATATATGATAGTTTATGAATCTGTACGGGTTTTATCGAACTAGTTGGTGGGCATTCAGATCTAGGAGTGGCAAAGATGCGCAATTCAACCATGAACAAACATTCAGGTGAAAAAAATTTGCCAATACATAGAAAAGATCGGAGCAGTCAGCCGCTGATGGCACCCATTTTATTTAGGAACTTCCCCACCAATACAAAAATGCAGCCGACACACCTCAAACCTACACAACTCAAAAAAAATTATCCCGCTAACTCCATATTTGCCAGGGACCATCCCACCACAAAAACCCGTGCATCTCCGCATTATCGGCCTCACCTAAATCTCCACACTCTAGCTCTCCACTACTCTCGTCATGAGCCAGTACCAGCCCAACGTCGCCTCGGGCCGTTCATTCATCTCAAAAATCAATCTGAAATTTTCTGGTCTCTCCATCTCGCCTGCATCGTTCTCCGAAAAAGACGGCCCTACTGCTGAATCGACCTTGATCCACAATGCGTTTGTCAGCTACTTTGATGCCCACAATGAAGCGTACCCCGACTGGCTAGGCGCCACTCCCGACCAAAAGAAAAAGTCACAGATCCAAAATCAGTCTCAGGGTCAACTGTACCAAAGCAGGCCGTCTAGCTCGTCGTCACAGTACCAACCGATCAGGAGTGGCTACAATTCCGTTCATCTGTCGCCAGCGACACAACATGAACAGAGCGAAAGCTCTGATCGGCCAGTTCTGGGAGGATACAGCCGCCGTGGCTCTTCCCGGTTGCAAGAATTGTACAACAAATCCCGCCAATCGGTGGGTTCTGCGTCCGGTTCGGGATATACTCCTAGCAGTTCGGGCCAGGGCTCTTCTGCATCACATACAAACCGCAGCAACTCACTGAGCAACAGACTCCGTGATAGGCTCATGAACGGGCCTGTAGATGGTTCGGGGAGCAGAGCTACTTGGGGAAGAAACTAGTGCAGGCACTTACTAGGAGATCAGGTGTTCTTTGTGCAGTAAGGAAGTGTTGGGAATGTTCGGGGGAGGATGTTGTCAATAGAATGACACAAGATTACTTGGCGAGGGGTCTTTTTCTACCATGTACTTTCTGTTCATCCCAATTCCATCAAATAGCCGTTGAAAGTGTAAAATATGATCCTTAGACATTAATATCGCATAAAAGTAGGTTGGGGCTACGAACAAAGTAACATCGAAACACAACCCGAAAACTTTGTGATGTCTTACTACAAGTATATGATATCTCGCATCGATTGATTACTGTGCAAATCCAGCAAGCTGTCCTCAATGCAGTTACAAGCATCATGCAGTGAAAATGTCCCGTCTAGGGCATCTTCTTAGGCTTCTTCCCTCAACCCTGAGACTACTCTGGCCTGGGCTACCGACTCTGGCCGTATGTTCTTTCCCAGTAGTTTCGTCCTTGAATAAACCAGTCAGGGAGCATGTGCTCGGGCGGAAGATGCAACCGGATCATCTCCACATCCTTGAATGTGCCGTCGGTCAGTGCGGCCTTGTAGTATTTATAATCATACCGCTCCTTGATTTTTTGGAGCTCATCTTGATTGCTGTACTCGAGCTTGAATTGGCGCATATTTGATTCGAACAGCGACCGACGGCCGGGAGAAAATGACAGCGAGAAGCTAGGGTTTCGGAGCCGGCTCTTGTTAGTAAAAATATAACGAGAGTCTACCGACGATTTTCTGCGAAACATTTGTGAGCCATCGCCGCTGTTACGGCGATCAAGAACTCCGGACCGCGATTCGGGAGAGGCTGACGGACTTTCGACGGATTTGCGCTGCTCCACCAACTTCAACAAGTTTGCCGGTATCTGGGGCGAGGCCGACAAAACATCGTCATCTATTTCGTCTTCAAAATCATTCAAAGAAACGGAATCGTCGTCTTCTCCGGTGATGGCGCCTTCGTCAATAGAACTTCGCGCAGGTGCCATTGGTTTCAGAGAAAAAGCTCCGCTTGTCCGCCGTTCCTCTTTTCGTCTAGAATCGTAGGCAATGAGTTCCACCTTTATTACTTCAAGGAAGATCTCAACGTTGTAGTTGTCCTTACTCGAGTTGCCGGTATATATGCGGTACTCGTTGATGATGGAGCCAAAGTTCCACTTTTGGATCTTTCGCAAGATTCCTACCAACGACAGGGAGGAATCAACAAGCAATACATTGTGCTTGGATTTGTCCAAAAGAATGTTGAAGGCGGCGATGATGAGGTTCTTTTCAATGAGCATCCACACGTCATTTTTCGATCGTTCTTTTCTCAACAGAACCACCTCGATTTCATCTCCTGGATTCAGCGGCTGTACGTCTGTAGCGGTTGAAGCAGATATATCCGAGCTTGCACTTTGGCGAGAGCGATTTTCTGTGTTTTGGTGATTGGTGATCTTTAGTCCTCCAATATTGTAGAGGTCCACATTATTCTCTTGAAGAAACGATTTGAGTGTCCGTGGTGGTTTGGCAGCGTCTAGCAAGACCAATGATTTCAACTGCAATGTTTCAAGAAACGGAAAATTACCAGCTTCAAGCTTGGAACATCGGTAAACCCCGGCTTCGACGAGCCCAAAGTTGTCGGGTGGAATAAGCATTGTGGTGGTACTGCAACTGGCGATCTCCACTATTAGGATGATAAGTGTGTACGGGTTTATTGACTCCGGTGGTTATGTTTGGTGGATGGAGTGAACATCTAAAAATGGGAAATCATGTCGATTGAAAAGGTACCATCAGCTACAGCTTTTTTTTCTATATTGGGGCCAAATCTGTTTTTTTTATTTTTCAACTTTTTTGGGGGGCCACTTTTCAAAGGGTACTAATTCAGAGTCAAAATGCAGAAACGTTTCGCATTTCCGCCAACTACAGGATACTGTAGTGAAATTAGCCTACATGTTTACTTTTCTCTTCAGTAAAATTTAAATTTTATGGACTTAGCCACGGATAACCAAGTCATCCGGAATACCATCGTACTCGCCGTAGCCTAATGCCAAGTTGATGTTTTGCAAACATTGCGTAGATGCACCCTTGAGCAAGTTGTCGATAGTAGCAACAATCACAGCTCTGTCACCAGCAGAGTTGATAGCAAAGCCACCAACAACAACCCCGTGCTTTCCACTGATGTCTTTCACCAATGGGGCTTCACCACTCACACTCACCAACTGTTCACCTTGGTATCTTTCTTGGTAAATGTTACGGAGATCTCTAGCGGTCAACGAGTTAGGCTTGATAGGAATAGACACGGTAGCGGAAATACCTTGGAACCACTGGGCAACGTGAGGAATAAAAGCGATGTTCAACCCGAGTTGCTTACTCACTTCCTTTTCGTGGATGTGGTCGGTCAAAGAGTATGGGATCAAATTGTTGGACAAGTGGTTGACATCATTCTTCAACGAAGGCTTGGTACCAGCACCAGAGTAACCAGAAACACCAAACACAGTGGGGATACCAGCAATGTACTCCTTCAACGGAGCAATCGCCACTTGTGCAGCAGTAGCGTAACAACCAGGATTAGAAATGTTCTTGGCAGAGGCAATGGTTTTACGGTCAATCAATTCAGGCAAACCATAAACCCACTTACCAGTGGTGTCAAATCTATAGTCGGCAGACAAGTCAATAATTTTAGATTGAGAACCTTCCACGGATTCAATAGCGTCAACGAATGGTTTGCAAACACCGTTAGGCAAGGCCATCACCCAAACATCGATCTCGTTTTTCTCTTCCAACTGCAAAATGTCTTCAGTCTGCAAGTTAGAGTAGACGATGTTGGCCTTGTTGTAACCTTGCAACTTTTGGCCGTTTAATTCACGAGAAGACACAAGAGTCAACTCCAAATGTGGGTGTTTGTCAATCAAAGAGATCAAGTTTTGGCCAACATATCCTCTAGCACCGATTAAAGCCACCTTGGATTTCTTTTGATTGGTTCCTTCACGAATAGGGGGGTTTGGATTCGAAGTAGAAGTAGGCTTGTAGCGTCTAGTAGAGGTATGGAAGCCCTTTTTCTGGGTATTGGCAGAAAATACTCCAGATTCAGTAGCAGAAGAAAGCGATGAGCCAACACGAGCCACGTCAAACTTCTTGATTAAGTTTGAAGCCTCGTCAGTGGACAAGCCAAACCAAAACAAAATTTCACCGTTCTTGCTAAAAGATCCATCAGATTTGGAGAAGTACCAGGACAAGTTAGGGTCATTCTCGTTGACGATCCAGTATAACGAGCTGTAGTCCTTCTTGATGGAGCTGAAGATGTTGTCGGTAACATTGTTTAACCATCCGGACTTGGAAGACAAGAATTTGTCCAATTTCGCAACTGAAACCTTGCTGTTTGGATCATTCACAACGATAGCCAACACCTCCAAAGGAGCGTCACCGTAGGATTTGAAAGAAACGCTCTCCAAATGCTTTAAGTAAGAGGCAACAGACAACTTACCACTCTTGATCTCTGGATCTCTCAACAATGCAGATCTCAACAAGTCTGGGTTGCTGAATTCTTCCAACGAGTTACGGTTGATCAACTTGTAGCCTCTTCTGATCAAGGTACCAGCACCAGAATCAGTGAACAATTCCTTTTGCAAATCGTCGACATCGATGATGGCAACAGACGAAGATCTAGGCAAATGTTGTAACAAGTCGTGGATCTCCTTAATCTTCAACTTGGTTCCATATTTGACCCAGGGTTCCTTCATCAAGTCGTCGTACTCTTCATCCAAGTTGATGGCACTGATCTTCTCGCCGGTGCTACCGTTAAAGATACCACCCTTTTCGTTCAAGTAGACAATCTTCAAAGGCTCGAACTCTCTGGCCAACTCAGATGCAGCTACATCGGCGTTGACGTTCAACAATTGGCCCGAGGGAGTTTCAGCCAAAGAAGTCAAAATAGGCAAGTAACCCGCATTGATTGCAGCTTCCACTGGAGATTTGTCAACACTAGCAATTTTACCCACCAATTGGTACTTGTCTTTGTCCAAGTAGTCGGCAGAAAAAACACCAGCAGTGATGGGTCTAGCGTGGACGCCCATTTTCTCAAGAGCAGTGACCAATCTTAAGTTTTGCTCCAAAAAACATTTTCTGACCACTTCCATTGTCTTTGGATTGGTGACGCGGATCCCGTCGATATATTCCGGCTCCACTCCTTCAACCTCCAACAATTCGTTGATTTGAGGACCTGTTCCGTGTAACACAATTGGGTACAATCCCACATGGTACAAAAACGCCAAACAAGAGGCCAATTCAGGGAGTTGCTGGGTGATAATAGCACCGCCGACCTTGATGACAGCAAATTGCTGGGAAGAAACCGAGGTGAAGTACTTCAAGTACTGTTCAACCTCTCGCTTCGACCCAATGTTGTTCAAAAGTTGAACCACAGTCGACCTGGTAGATCCTAGCTTAGGGCTGGAAGAGAGAGTTCTCTTTTGCACTGTCCTAGTAGGGACTTGTGGATAATGTTGGCAAAGTGAAAGGGCAATAGGTCTGGATGACTGAGCTGCTCTCTTAGAGAGGATGCTAGCCGACTTCCGAATCGTCAACATGGTATAAGGAAGAACGAATAAAGAAGGGAAAAGAAAAGAAGGTTAGAAAAGATTCTTTTTTTTATTTTTTCGCTGGGTCCTTTTTTTCTCGTGGAAGAGTTAATTTCCGATCTATAAAGCGCCTAGTCGCCGTGGTAAGATGTACGGATGTTATCCTTGTCAGCCAATTAGAGTAAATTTTCAGCTAAGCGCGGTACAAGATCAGCTCAACACCGCTATCCTTGTGTGCATGTCTTGTGACTCACCGCAGTATTTTTTTTTTTTTTTTCAATTCTTTCGAGTTTTTGCTAGCCCTGCCGCATGTTATGCACATGGTTGGGCAGCACTGCACTGCGCAGCACTGCGCCTTTAATTTGTCTTTCTATTCAAGAAACTCACTATATATGTAGCAACGGCACCCTTGACTTTCGCAATCACTCAAGCGCTCCTCGTTTGAGCTGCGGACTCCCGAGGTCAAGATGAATCCAGTTGAGCAAAGGGAAATACAAGTTGTACAAACTCGTGCTCACCTCAACAATTTGTTTCCGCAACTGAATCATTCTACCAGTGAAGTACGGGTGGTTCTTGGTAATCACCGCCTCGCATGTGGAACTTTCATGGAATGCATCTAGCAATTTGTAGCCAAACAACGAGATGACCTCCTCTTCGCTCTTGCTGGTCAAAGCATGAGTCAAATATTTCAACTGGAACTCAGTAGCACCTACAGCTTTCATTTGTGCAGACAACACCGCTAAGCTTGAATCCTTGTCAAAATGATTGAAGACGATTTGCGCCTGGTGTCGAGTAAGCTGCAACATTGAAGATATGACCGACGCCCAAACCAAGCTGCGGGCACTTCTGCACACTTCCCACAATTCTGATGTGAAATAGGAGAAGAAGCCAATTTGGTCAATTCTGTGCATCGTCCATTTCTCTTGAACAGGCCGACACATGTCTTTCAAAACAAAAACCATTAGCGTAGATAAATAATATTGTTTCACTTTGTATTGGGGAACTTCAGAATCAAACAAAGGACCCCACAGACTTGAAGTGACAATCAGGAATGGATCAATCCGGTCAGTCAGTTTATATGATGGATTCAGCAATAAAAAGCGATAAAACTCGGGAAATCTCAACTGTGGAGTACCTGAACCCAAACTCTGCTTGTAGCAGCATTCAAGTACCAACTGGTAGATATTCTCAGAAATAACAAATTCATGGAAACTATTGGGCTTACAATAGTAAAACCACTTAACGTATAGCTGAGTTTCACAATCATGATGCAAATTGTACAACTGGATGGAAAACTCTTGATAATCCATATTTTCTGCCCTGAGCACTTCCTCAATCTTTGAAGAGTCCGCGCCAGCTAATAGAGTGACTTGAGCCAAAAGAATTAAAAAAAGCCGAAAATAAACTGCTGCCATATTAGGATTATGAGATCCGAGTTTTTTAACCAAGTATGCTGACTGTAACTCTTTCAAATTGACAATACAAGCCGTAGTCTCCGAGTCTTCTCCAATTTGCAAGCAGTAGTCACAATAGTGGTAAAACAATGTAGTCAACATTGAGTCTATTGTGTTCAAGTCGTCAGTCCAAGACCCTCCACTAAGCGCAAGTGCCATATCTGTTGAGTCATCTCTCAACTCAAGCACTTCATTCCAAGAGAATGTCACCTCGTCGAAAAAATTATTTTTCGTCGTTCCTGTTCTCATGACTTTGGGTCCATCATATCCAGACCCGGTGTTATTCCTTTGTTTAAATTTTAGAAACCAAAATTTCCTCCATTTGGAAATACTTATATCAGGAGGAACTGTGAAGTAATTATTGCCTTTTTCAACAATTACAAATTTGTGGAAATGGTGGTCAACCACAAATGAGTGGGTATCGTAATCCAAGAAATAGGATCCGGCTCCTAATTGAAAAGTTGCAATCATGGAACCGGCACGAAATATCGCTTGAGAAAGTGTTTTCAAATCTGTGTTCGTTCTGATCCACTCTTTGTTTTCCCCAATACCTTTAAATTGTGATTTCGGCCACTCTAGCGCCAAAACGCAATCGTAGTATTTCCTTCTCTTGCTGATCTCAATATTTTCATCTTGCATTTGTAGAAGGCCCCAAGGATTGTATAAGTTGATAGACATGTCCCGCAGTTGCAACAGATTGAATCTCTTTAAACACACAAGAAAAAATTGGAACGATCTCCAATATCTGGCTACTCGAAGACGACATACCGATATTGGAGAGAGCAAGACAAGTTTTGGAGCCTCAAGAAGACACTGGATAGCGTGGAAGAGTCTCAAAGACACATGACGAAGAATAATAAGAAACTGAGAGGAAAAGGCAGTTTGGGTCGAGTAGTAGCCTGTGTTCAAGTGTTCAATTGTTTCTGGACCCAGTTCATAAAGAAAATTTCCTTTCAAATACTCATCAAAATTGCTAAGTAAGAGCACCGCATGAAACGCCAAAGAGTATTTGCTAGTTTTGAGGGTGGGAAGAAATATTCTGTCAAAAAGCAAGATGATTTGATCCAACTGAGAAGAAGATACCAACTCCAACCCTTGTAAATAGGTGTAGTTACCATTCAATACGTTGTAGATTATGTTCGAGTTTTTTACACGGGCAGCACAGTCGAGCAAAAGTTTTCTTCGGAACGCTCTTTGAATAATTCCCACTTCATGAATATACAAAGTATAGTTACAACTGTGTTGAGAAAATTTCCTGCTCGAGTTTTCTCGTTTGTACACCGCTTTTGTTTTGTCCACAGATAGCTTTTGATACTCGGAAGGTGGGCGCAAAAACGAATTTTGAAAAGAGATCGAAGGATGTGACCCGAGGATTCTGGCTTTAAGACGAACTGTTTCCAAGTGCAACAATCTTCTTTGTGAAGCAGTTGCCTGTTGAAAGGCAATTTCTTCTCTTGCAGTTTCAGCTTCCGATTGTCGATCTAATTTAGATACCCGAACTTTTAGTTGAATGTCTTCGTTTCTCCGTCTCAATGTGATGATTCGTTGTCGAATGATAAAATCTCTGCGTGCTTTTGCTGATCGCTGGGCATTCATATCATTGCAAGGACTAAAGTAGTCTTTGGGCATTGGCGAGTTCTCAATTTTGATAGGTGAATTGGGGTTCGTTTCGTCGTCTCCCGCGTCCGACATAGTTAAGCAAGAAGAAGTAGCAAGTGTAAATAGCTAGAGAGGCAGAATGGCACCTGCTACTTCTGAGCAGCCGACCTTATAAATTTTATATATATGCCCTTTATGTTTTGTATTTTTTTTTTTTTTGTGTGCAGCGGTGTCTTTGTGACATACGTGCTTTGGTTTAGCAGTATGCGCATGAACGGATGGAATAAGACAGAAAAGAGCGCTGTGCAACTACAGAAACGCACTTTGGATGATACACTAGAAAAGTCTTCGAATATAGTTGTAAATGTAGATGTAAATAAATGACGAAGTATTATACAAATACCTATGCTATGGTAAAGCTGGAATCTCGTAAACCGAAATCAGCCATAAATGCTAGAGAATATGCTAAGGGGACCGTTTCTTCTTCAACAACTTATCGAGAAACGTGGGTCCTGGAGTGCTTTCACGCAGAGTCAAGGCGCGCGTTCCGAGCTCGTCGCTGGGCGACATGGGAGATACTGTTTTCTGCGCAACCGGCATCAAGTGGGGAGAAGCAGTGCTGGTGCGGCTATGGTGTTTAAAGTGGTGGATGATTCCCGAAAGCGACAGGGACGAGCCCGAGCAGCCCGAAACGTCCTCGTACGAGCCGCTCAACTGCGAGAGAAGCTTATTGCGCCGTTTGTGATGCGGCGAAGGTGACATCGTTTGCAGGCCCTTGGAACGGCGCTCTATAGGCGCTGCTGGTACAACCGAGGAAGATGTGACGCGCAGACTAGACGCCAGGCCGCCAGATGTCAGTTTGGGCGAGTTGGCCAACGAGAAGCCGCATCCACACACTGGAGGCGACGCAGCTAAAAACGCGCCATAAGCATTTTCACGGAGAAGGTCGATTGCTTCAAGCTTGGCTGCTTCAAGCACAGAAGGGTGCACCACTTCAGAGTTGTCCACATCCATCACTTTGTTGGCTGTGGGCGCTAAGATATTGACCTGTTCTGCGGAGTTGGGCTCAATGAAGCGCTCCACGATCATTGCCCATTGATCATGAAGAAGAGCGGCCTTTTCTGCAGAGGTGCATGAGTGATCGGAGTGGGCAGAATCCAAGCTGGAACTGTCGCTGGACAAATAGCTATCCTTGAGTGCACTCCAGGCGGAGGACTGGTTTTGGTCGATATCGTCTAATTCGAACGGGAATGGCAGTGCCTCCGATACATTTACAACCGAGTTGCTGCGCGACTGCGAAATACCACGAGCAGCCCGGCGGATCGTCAGAGATGGGAGTTCGAGGCTTTCGATCGAGAGCTCGAGCAGCTGGTCGAGAAAACTGGGCTTGAACAAGCCATGGACCGAGGCTGTAGTTGAAGGCCCAATCTTGTCATAGTAGTACTTGTAGCGGAACACCTCGATGAGAAAGGCGAGGTTTTCGTGGCAGTGGCGCTCGCGCAAGAACCTGTGAAACAGCTTGACCATTTCTATGCGCAGAGGACAGAGCAATGAGGAGTCCAAAGAATACAACACACAGTCTTCGAGAAGCGCGTCCAACAGAGACGGAAGATGGGGGCTGGGAGGATTTGGGGTTGCCGCGGGCGAAATTGGAGTTGACGACCCTTGCTGGAGAAGCGTAGGGTTCGGTTTACGGGGAATGGGGGCGCGGGGTTGGGTCATCTAAGCATGGAGGGAAAGAAGATAGCGAAGGAGGAAAGCAAACAGGGAGGAAAATAAGTGGCCCGAGGATGGGAGAATCTGGAGTTGGAGCGGAAAGGAGGTTAGGAAGTGCTGATGTGATGATGTTGCAAGATGCGATTTCGGTTCAGTGGAGGAGTGGCCACTTAATTTCGCAGTAGTCCCAGCACAGTTTTAACCGAGTAAGGCGTATCAAAAGAGTCTATTCAAGAACGCTCAAACAAGGAAAAGTATCGAATATAGGATGACAGTCAGAAAAAGCAATAAGTACGATGGTCCTATATGTGAAAGAAAAAAAAAAATACCCGCCTCGGTGGTGCTACTTTAGATTGTTCTGGCTTGCACAAAGCAACGTGCTCGCGCGAAAAAGGACACTTTTGCCGGCCCAGTGCATCGTGAAACGTTGCGGTGCATTTTTCCTTGCTTTTTTTTTTTTTTTTGCCCTGTTCCCCCACGTCGGATGATTGCTTTTTTCGTTTCGTCGCTTGTGTTTTCTTTTTACGGTTCCACCGCGTATGATGATGTGTGATGACCTGCGCGGATGCTTGCCTGTCACTTTGCTGTCTTTCTTCTAATGCGGCTGGAAATCTGTAGTCGACGCTAGGCAAAAACCTCGGGCCAAATGACCGCTGCCATGTGCGTTGTCGTGCAGTTTGAGTGCACTCCCGCACTAAACGTCCACCAGCCCCGTAATTTTGCCGTATCGAGTCGACGCAGAGCATCCATATACTCGAGACAGGGTGAAGTGATACAGCCGCGTTGAAGCGTGGTATCAAAGTGAGCCGGTCTCGCCGTTTTTGGGAGTGACGTGACGCCGTTTTCTTTCTTTTTGTCATGGTCACACTACCGTTGCCCCGTAATATGGACCCATGGTATCCCCGTCATCGACATCCTGCAGTTAACACGGCGTTTTTATTTTTTTTTTCTATACGTTGCAGACTAAAGCTGACTCCAGTCACTAGTGTAGTTACGCGAGATGATGCCTCAACAACACAACTGAGCCTGTAATTTAACCCTGGCGCCTTTCCACGTTGTTTTCAACCTTGCAACGAGCCCGGCTAGACCAAACTGTTGTACGTTGTCGAAAAAAATTCAACGCGTATTTTACTTTTTCTTCACTCACAAAACGCATGTCTCGCTACTGGAACGCAGTCTGACTCAGCTCGCCCTGCGTGGCATCCAACTCCTAGTTTATGTAGCCAACTGAGCACTACGGCTTCAAGGCCTAAAAGGCCAGATACAGACAAAGATCCTTGGACTTGGTTGCGAACGCCTCTGCGAGAGATCTTTTTAACGGCACATCTGCTTTTCTTTGCATGGAGTTATTACTTCTCCGACCGGAGGAGCCTCCCACTGCCGTTCTCGTCCCCTCTCCCATCTGCACTCCGTCGCGCCAGATCGGACACCCGTACATCTCGGATCACATCCCCTTATCGGCTTTCTGCTCCACATCTCCCTCACCCATTTCCGTTCCGCGGTACTGGTTCCTAATCCTCGCTGCTCACATGTTTTCCAGAAATGCCCTAAAGAGGCAGGTTCCTCTTTTGGCTCGTTCACGCAAATGTCAAAAGCACAGTCTCAAATGGGTTCCTCTCTCTGCCCGTACGGTTTCTACTTTCTCCACCGTTTCTCTCGGTATACGTCGTTACCACTACCGGTCGGGAAAATTGCGCTACTTTGGTCCTCACAAGACTTCCTCATCCTCTTCGCCAGCTGTTGCTACTTTGAGCGGGGTGTACGATCCTGGTTTGGTGAACACTGCCCTTTTTCGGGTTGTGGCTCGCAAGCACTCCAATTCAATCCCACCCGATGTTTTGCAAGCATTAGAGGAGCATTTCGAGGCAAATCCAAATAAGGTGGCAGCACTTGCTGATTCCATATACTCATTTTACTTCTCCAAACAGAAGCAAGTCCACACCTCCAACACTGTTCCCTATGTCGTGGTGAACATGTTCCGGACCTACTTCAATTCTGTACCGGATCTGGCTGGCTCTGATCCGTTCCAGTTAACATTTTCTTCTGTGTCGCAGTCTAACACACTTACAAGCGCCTTGCCCTTGGTCGAGTTGCTCGTAGACTTCGGCCAAAAGAGGAATACTTGCATGGATCTCTACTGCAAGGGCGTAGGTACGGTTTTGCCTGAGTTGAAGACCTTGACTATGGAGTTTGATTTTGGAACCCTTCGCAATATTTCCCCGGTCTTGAACAAGATATCTTGCTTGGCATCTGAATTCGACGCTTTTAACGATCTGAATGGAGATATCCACCGCTTTGACGCAAATGCATTGCGGCTCTTTGTCAATGTACTGCGCTATCAGCGGCTATACCGTACATTGATTTCTCGCTCAAGTGATGGGTCTTTGGCTCAAGATCTTCTTGCAATTTCAAAAGATAAAGATGCTGGCAATATCCAGACTGAACTTAGTACTCTCTGTGGCGAACAGGGTGAAATTGATAACCTCGTTTTTTCAGTTCATCGCAATTTTTTTAATGCTATTTATGTCTCTACCGGCCTCGTCAACTTTGACCGTATATTTGCGTTTGTGAACCGTGAGGCTGAAAATGAATGCTACTCGTCTACTGAAAAGAAGATGATGCGGGACTTTGTTGACACATTTTTGCCCTTGGTATGCAATGGGTTGTTACAGTTGGATGCGTTGAACCAAGTCAAGTATGCTTGTCTTCCAGCAAGACACGAGGATGACATCATCGTGCCGTTTAAATTTTCGAATAATATGTTCGATAATTACGAGATTTCCTTGGCAATTTTGTTTCGAGTTCCTTCTCGTTTGCATTTGATTCGTTTGGTGAAATCGGTAAATTTTAATTCGTCTGATTCTCCTTCTTTAGATAAGTTGGTGGCGGCCATTCGCGAACACTTTTCAAATTCAAGCTCTTTATTGAAAGCCGACTCGCAGGAGCTTGTCCGAATTTTGACAGAGATGGACCATTTTGTTTTGAGAGGAACAAAAATTCTCAAGATTCTTATTCTGGACCCTTCACTTAATCGCGTTGCTGAGAATCAAAGCCTTCTGTGTCGTACTGTCGATTCCATGCAGCCTAGCATAAAAGACCTTTCTGAGCAAATTGAAAATGAAAACAAAGGTAGTTCTACAAAGACTGCGAAAAGCATTCGCATCAACAACCATGAAATCACAGATTATAGAACAGAGTTGAACAGTTTCCGACTGATTGACCTCAACAATGAAACGTTTGTGGACATTGGAATTAAATCGTTACTCAGGTACTTGGAGGAAAGAATGAGATATATTGCGATGGGTAAACACTCTGCGGAGCCTTCGGCAGTGAATACCGAGAATATTGAACAGTTTCTTCAACTCTATGAAATATTGGCTGCCTCCTATGATGTGGGAATACCTCTCGAATTTCAGTTGGACATTATTGCTGACGAGGGTCTGAAAGCACAGGAAACAAAGGCAACGTCTCCTCAGTACGTTCAGATTCCAGACGATTTAAAATTACATGATTTGCACTCTGAACTAGAGATATTTAGGACTGACGAGCTAAAATGTCCCTACGCCAGCCTCAGTCTGGACCAAATTTTGGACCGCTTGAAAAGTCGAGTCGATGCCCTTGTGAAAGAAAACCCGGTTGTCCTGAAACACTCCCGCATGACTCCGGAAAACGTGTTATGGTTTAAAAAACTATTGTCTCGTTTAAAATTACTATTTTCAATGAATGGTGGTAACACACAAGTTTTGGATGCTCTCATTCAGTCGCAAGATGTGTTTTCTCAGCTTGAATCCAAAATTAAGTCGAAAAAAAGTCAACCTGCTGAAGAAACTGCAGATGCTGGGAAGGAATCTGATACTTATTTGCAAATCCCTGAAGAGCTTCATTTGCATGATTATATCAGCGAACTAGTTGAATTCAAGGAGAAGGATCTCTGCTCAGACTATAAAGATTGCTCACCAGAGAACATTATTCTGATTTTGAAGAAGAGAACAGAAGAAATCATCAAAAGCGAACCTTCCTCTAACGCTCAACTGGCGATACTGAGAGACAATTTTCGCACATTTGCCGTCTTGCTTTCAAGGCTCAACAAGTTATTCATTTTGAACGGAGGTTATACCGCAATTTTGGATACATTGATTCAGTCTCAATCTGTATTTGAGAAGTTTGAATCAGGCTTGGCAAAGAGGCTGTTGGTAGCTGCCGATCAGCACAAGAATGAAATTATTTACTCGCAAATCCCCGAGGATATGAATTTGGAGGAGTACTATGAAGAGCTTTCCGAGCTTAAATCCAAGATTGGGTCATCTTTTGGGAGCGTTGATGTAAAAACTATTTTGAGAACCTTGGAATCCATGATAGATGAAGAAACCGAATTAGAGAAAAAGGTTATTTTCAGGAAGTTGAAACTCAATCTAATGAACTTGTTTAAACTAAACAACAGTCACGCTTTTGTCCTTGATAACGTCCTTTTGAGTGCAGAAAACTTCGCTCGTGTGGAGAAGGAATTAGGCAACGTTGCAGCTACAGAAAATGTTTTCGAGATGTCAAGCTTCTTGAACGACAACAAAGATCTAGACAAATCTCAAGATGATTATGTGTTATCTCTTCTTGTAAACAAAGAGAAAAAAGCATCTAACACAGAAAGCACCATCGAAAGTGCCTTGCGCAGTGCAATGGACCCGAAACCAAACGCCTATATTGAGGAAGAAGATACTTACACAAAAGAACCAGAAACCAAAACATCGACAATTGAGACAATCAATGCGTCTGAGAAACGTGATCCTGTTGACAAGGAAACGCTAGAGAAGTTTTTGAAAAAAGCGAAGTCGGATAATGAAACCAAGCTTGAACGTCAATGGAGAGAGCGCAAAGCTTACGAGTGGAGCAGCGGGATGGTTAATGGGAGGGGAACTCTAGAGTCCCGGACATTCTTTGATTCTTGGTTTGGAAGAGCGTCCAGCTTCCCCATGTTTCCTCACGCAAGAAAGAGAGATCATGATTTCTTAGTCTTGACGAGCAACGGTGACACCTTCAAATCTGTTGAAAACCCCCTCGGCAGTTCTCATATACCTGAAGATATGTTTGATATTCTCGAAAGACTTTCAGAATACGAGTTGGCCAAGTTTTCCAAACGTTTAAAGAAACTCCAAAAACAACACTGGAAGCTTATTGGTGGCGGAGGTAAAGGAGACAAGCAATTGTTAGTGTTACGCCGTTCTTTAGGTCATCGCTCTCCCACTTTGTGGTCTCGTGCTAAATCCCTACTTGGAGCTGTGATGATTGTATTTTTCACATTGATCGGGTTGAACTACTGGTTGGAGACCAAGGCACAAGAAGAAGAAAAATCAAGATCAAGCAGTGAAAGTTCAAGTGAAAATGCGAAGCTCAATTCAACTGGTGTTTTTAAAGATACAGCCGTTGATACTTCAGAAAATGAAGCCAAGGGCGATGAAAAACCTACGCTGTGGAAACAGCTTTTGTGGAGATAATCTTTTACTTTGGTATTATAGATTGTTATTATTCAAGACCCAGAATTAAATAAAAAAAAAAAAAAGAACAACAGCTGCAGCTGTGAAGGAACTCTCCTGTGATGCGAATGTAGGTGCCAAGACGATTATTCTTCCATTTTGCTTTCGTTCTCGACAGGGTTTTTAGTGACGTACGTGAACGCCCATCCGTTAACAGAGCCACTGGTACCGTTCCATTCACGTAATCTTCTCACGGTAACTTCATCAGACAAATCTGGGGTTTTCCACCCGGTAGCGAAAATGTGCTCATCGTGTTTTCTCTTCTCTAACTGCAATTGGTGCTTGCTGGTCAAAGGTCTACCTGGTCTTCTCTGTTTTTCGATTTCAGCGATTTCTTCATCGTTTCTGCAAACATATTCGTTGAGAAAATCTCTCATCTCTTCAGCGGAGAAAGTCTTGACATCTGGCAGCTCGTTGATCTTCTCTTGAAAATGCAAGTAAAAGAGTAACTCGTGGTTTTTCTGTTCGGCAAACTTGAGTTTCCTAAGATTCAACTTGTTTTCTCTCTCGGTGGCTCTATTGAGCTGTTTGAATTTTCTTCCTTTGACGTGGAGAGAGCCCGCCAGTTGTTTGGAGAGTTTCTTGGAAACTTTGCGGAGAGATTTTACAAAAGGCATGGGTAGTGGTTGATTCTGCTCATCGCAGCGCTCGCTAGATAAGATTTTCTTGCGCATATACAGTCTACAAAGACTATGGATGTGGGGTAGCACTCTTCTCAGCTTGGATCCCGTTGTTCCCATTTGTAAGATGCTCATCTTGTTGCCTTCTGGAGTCGGGCTCGATAGTAATAACTACATAATTAGGGGCAGCATCAAGCGAAGAATGCTGGGCCCAAGTAATCGCCGCCTATCTAGGGTGGAAAACACAGATTTAGAAGCGGCTGTGGTCTATAGATATTAGGTTTCATTCGCTTGCTAATGGGAGGAGAAGAGGCGTTCAGCTCGTGTTCTTTAGTCAAAGATCACTCTCTTCAGGCCCATCCCCGCGTCTGAGGAACAGGCTGAAAAATAAGCAAGGAACGCGAAAAGCAAGAACTTACATAGATATACAGAAAGCCGCTTGACTCAACCGTACCGCAAACCAGAACCCCCACGATTGTGGGTTTCGCCGTGGCATACTCAGAGGTCGACAAGGTCAGCCACCGCACGCCATTTGAAAATGTTGTGGTCACGTTCGAAAAGGGTCACTGCTCGCGCGATGAAAACTACATCAGCACACCGAGTAACCCAAATATAGTAGTAGCCACCTACGTTGAACATTAGAAACTGTAAACGAATTTCTTTTTATTACTCTCCGTCAAGTTGCACCACGCCGCTTCTGCCCCGCATTGGCCGCCGGTCCCAGGTCGGACCGAGTCGTCTCATACACAAAAGTTTCTAGCATACAGAAAAAAAAATGGCGAAAAACTCAGAGGTGTGACACCTTGTAAATCGACATATCACATCATGGCCAAGTACACAGAGGAACAATTGCTCGAAGCGAGAGAAGAGGCATACACTCCCAAGCCAGATGTGTTGACTGCGTTTAACAGTTTGGTGGAAGCGGTGAGAGAGCATGTTGCCAACGAGAAGAAGGTGAAGATCACTAATGGTGACACCTACATTGACGAGCACGGCAACGAGAGACTGTACCACCACTTGAACAGAAGAAGATTGTCTCGTTCGGGAAACAAACCAAACTTGAGAAAGAAGGCCGTTGAAACCACCGTGGACGAGGACGGATGGGCCACCATGACCAAGCCAAAGAAGTCTTTTGGTGCGGAGGAAGGAGCCGACGAGAGAGCCAAGTTCAGAGACCTGTTGAAGGAGACTACGGTCAGAATCAAGCCAAACAACAAAAACTTGGGTTCTTCCAAGGCCGTCGACCCAAGAGATGCTATTGCTGACAAGCATACCAACACATTCAATGCCTTTGAGGCATTGGGTGGTGATGACGACGATGAGTAAAGACAATATATAGTAATGCAACCCGACTTTCCTGGTACTTCTCTCTACATTTCATCCTGCGTTCTTTGATTCTACACAATAATCTCATTGTCATCGTCACTGGTGAGTCCATCAAGAATGGACGACATGTCTGTGACGAGAGTCTGCCTGTCAAGAGCAGAACGCGGCGTTCCGTTCTCCATGCTTCTAGGCGATCCTCCTAAAATGCTCCGCAACTCCGGAACCCGAGGAACCAGCGACAACCGGTAGTTGTTATCCTGGGTCATCATGCTGAGTGTGGTGAGTGTTTCGTTGGTCGTCTGTGTCACGTCTGCCGAGCGAACGCCGTTACTGCGGCTGTTGATCATACCCGAATGAATCGAAGATATGTCACTGATGGTCCCCAACCCGAGTCCGGCAGACGTTGGCTTGTGGTGCAGTATCTGGTTGTTATGTAAGCGTTCGTCCAACGAGACCTCGGACGCCGTACGGTCCTCGCTCGAGTCATCACGCAGGGAGCCAATGTCTGCTGCTAGTTGAGACGCCTTGTGATGTGCCGTCCAACCCTGTAACACGATGTGGGAAGAAAAGTCATGCAAAATCTTCCGGTTGACATTGGCCCGCAATTCACCAGAACCTTCTCCGGCGCTTTCGCCAGCTTCAGAAAAAGTGGCTGGTTTGCCAATCTGCGTGACCCACTGTTTGGTTTCAAGCCGAGACGCCACATCCTCACGGATCAAAATCGCAAGCTGCAGCTGGGACAAGTCGCCTTCATAGCAACCGTCATACTTGGAGCCGAGAATATCAATCAGATCTTGTAAAAGCAAGTAGGCGGTGGTATCCTTGGCACGAGCCAGGATTTGCTGTGATGGAGCAGTAAGTTGCCAGTGTTCAAAGTAAGGCAAGAAATTGTGGATGAAGTTTACTCCTGTGGCAAGTGCTACCAACCGTAAAGTTTTCACAAGCTGAGCTGCAACCTCCAAGTCAATTTCTGGGTCGTCAAAAAAGTCGTTGGAGTGGATAAGGAGCTGGGCCAATACGTTCAGATTATTTTCGAGATAGTCGTTGAAGTTGGGTTGCAAAAGCTGCTCACTCTGATCAAGTCTATGTTCGTCATCGTTGTTAGTGTCCTTGTGGACGAGCTCTTTTGTCAAAAAGTTGTTGAAGACCTCCAAGTATGACAATTGAATTTGTTTGATTTCTGCACGGGTTCCAAACTCCAGGAATTCCTTGTATGACCTGGAAAATGAAAGTAATGGCAAAGTCACATCCCAAACCTCCATCGTGGCTCTGTGGCGGATAATGGCGCTAGAATTCACCGATAACAAGTCCAATATGGTGGAGATGTCTGCAAGCAATTTCAACACCAAGTGAGTAACAGTTGACGCATTGAGCGCGGTGGCAGAAATGAGCAAGTTGTCAATGTGCACTAAGATGGTTTCGATGGAGTCCAGTGCCTGGTCAAAGTAGTAGATGTGGCTGGACAAGTTGCAGATGCACGAGGAATAAATGCTGCTCAAGTACTCCACCTGGTCCAGGGAAAGGTGTTTAGCCGCAGAGAAATGCAAGAACGATTGCAACGAGAGCAACCGCTGGATCACATCAGTGATGGACAAACCGATCATGCTGAAGTCGGAGGAAACGAGACCCACAATGTTCTTGGCAAAGTGAACCATCCGGCTGAAGTTCTCGGAACTCCGGTCCCCGCGACTCACCAGCTCTGAAGCGATAATGATGTTGCGCAATAATGTCAGCAACGTAATAAATCGCAACTGCACTGGAATCCACGATGCACAAACACCCAAAAAAGTTGTGGCCCAGGCATCGTTATCTGCTCCTGTCTTAAGATTGTGTTCCACCACCTCATTAGTTGCCTCGTAAATCTGGCTCGAAAGTGTGGTGTTGAACAACGTTTTGAGGCCAGTGAGCGCGTCTTCCGTCAAGTCGTCCTCAGTCACTGAATCGGAGTCCAGATTGATTTTGGCATGATGAGACTTGGTAGTGGATTTTCCCGTGGCCACTTTGGACAAGCGGCGGTCAATGTCCTTATCGACATTCAAATTTGTGTTCAAGCGGCCGAGCAACATGTCGTGCGACATCAGAGCATGAACCTGGTCGGCCAAAAGTGGAACACACAAGGAAAGAAATTTCTTGCTAACACTGCCGTTGTAACCGACGCAGAGAAATACGTGGGAAGCCGTCACCAACGAAACGCGGCGCCATTCCAACGATGTGGGCGAATTCTGACTCAGTCGGCTAACTCCAAGATTCACCAACTCTTGTGTCACCTGACAGTATAAATCCACAAAGTCCTTGTCACCGGAAAACAAGTCACCATCTAATTTTTGGCAGAGCACGCCGTAAGTTCTAACCGTCAGCTTCACTAACGGCAACTCGCGAGTGCCGACAATGGACATCATAATCATACAGACTTGCAGAGCAAACACGTTCAAGTTGTTGGAGCATTTTTCGATGAGTGCAGCCACAATGCTCAATGTCACCTGGAGATTTCCCGAGCGGTTGCGGCTGGTATCGCTCTTGGTTTTGCGGGCCAAGTAGTTGATTACTTTTTCCAACTTAACACGCCGGGTGCTGGCGTAGTACAAAAGATAGCTGAGTTCCAGCGGGTTGGGTTTTTTGTCGGGGCTCTTGCCCGGCGGGTAACACTGGAGAATGAGTTTCTGATGTTTGGAATGGAGAATACCCATGGCCCGAGAGTGGTGGAGTGAAGGTGGAGCAGTATGGAGTAGTGTATGTTTTCGTGAGGTGAGCCTGCAGAGTGGGTCGGCAGATAGGAAACGGCGAAAGAGTCCAGAGAGAAGATAAGAAAAAGCAAAGCGGTGACTGGAAAAGGTAGAGGTCGAAATGGGAGAGGGAAAAATGATGGAAAGGAGAACGAAGGCAACTTAATAAAGCCATTTTGCCATATTTATCAACTGAGCGGAGTTCGCGGAGAGGATGCGGGCGCAGGACAGCGAGGTATTAATTTTGCGTCCAAGTAGGTTTACGGCATGGGGTAAGAGTTTTCTTGAATAAACCTGCAGTATTCTTAAATATTATGAGGTGGACATTTAAAGCCAAAGTCAATGCTTTTTGTACAGAGATTGGTAATGATATCAAATTTTTTTTAGCCGGTAAGACATGTGTGCGGTTGTGGTGGTCGAGGCGTCTTGTTGTGGTTCTTCCGTTTATTTTGTGCTGTCTTCTCTTTACTCTCTCCTTCTTTACTCTCTCCTGTCTTTACTCTCTCGTTCTTTACTCTCTCGTTCTTTACTCTCTCCTTCTTTACTCTCTCCTCTCTTTACTCTCTCCTGTCTCTACTCTCTCCTGTCTCTACTCTCTCCTGTCTCTACTCTCTCCTGTCTCTACTCTCTCCTCTCTTCCATCGCTTCCCCCAAAACTTTCCTTCTCTGTGCCCTACTGAGCTCCAATAATTCGATCAGATTAAAATATATATGGTCAATTCGCGGCATGCAAATTAAGAAAGAGCTTGCTCACGGCGCAGAACATTCAATGTCCTTGTATCGGAGCTTGAAGCAGTAGGGGCACATCATGTGTCCGCACCGCAGGCATGTGAAACGAGTGGCGGGTTCTTGCACCATATGGTGCCCCACAGTCATCAGGTACAGCATTTCGGGAGAAGAAGACAGTAGCTCGGGCGGTTGCACCACGCCGTCCACGGTGCGGAGCGTACCGTAGGGCTTGCCACAGTCGCAGCAATACCACTGGCAAATCTTATTGCTGGCGGGCGCTATGATGGACACAAACACGGTAGAGATGAGAAAATCAGAGAGCCACGGTGCGGAGTTTGCGGGCGCCGCATGCTAGGTGCGAAAACGCTAACGAGAGAGCGCAGTGACAGACTGAAGCAGATCCCACAACAAATCAAGACGGGTGGGCGCAAATAAGAAACACACCTTAGGACGCCTAAAGACACTTACAAAACCTGGCGGAATTCCGGCGTGGGATCGGGCGATATATATCGCCAGGGCGCATGCCTAGACCGTGCTGGCTGCAGGCGGCCCTAATGGAGTTTCCGGGGCCAAGCACCGCGCGAGCGTGCACGAAAAGCAATCTAGAACCGAGCGGGGCGCGGGCGGCAGTTTGAGCCTCGCCCGCGTGAGAAGTCCTGTACGACCGGAGCTTCTAACCGCGAGAGAAGAATTGGGGGACTGTAGCCTCCAGCGGCCACTGCGACCACGCCGAATCACCCCCATCGGGTAACTTCACACGATGACTCCACCGGACCATATCGTCTCCATCGTAATCACACAATTGCACGTTTGCAACCTCGGACTCTCATTGTTCTTTCTCATTCTGACCCTTCTCGCTCTGACCCTTCTCGCTCTGGTCCTTCTCGCTCTGGCCCTCCTCGCTCTGGCCCTTCTCGCTCTGGCCCTTCTCGCTCTGACCGTTCTGGGTTTTGGGCAACTCCTCCACGCGCGCAAAGTACTGCGCGGGAATGCAGCCCTGGGCGTCGCCACGACAGAGAATCACCCCGTTGCGACTACGGAAAAACTCAAACCCGGCCGCCAAACACTTGTCCGTATCAATGAAAATCAACACGTTGCAGTTGGCCCGGATCCCCAGCACACTCCACTCTGCGTCCGACGTGAGGTGGATATGGTTCCGCCCCATGCGACTCAAGCCGCGCGCCTCGATCGCACCCATTTTGTGCCGGTACGTGCCGTGGTACACCGCGCGCGGCATGGTTTCGCTCGTCAACCGTTCCAACTCGACCTCCACCTGCGCCAAACTGTGGCCCTGGTTCGCGCAAATGTACACGCCGTCCGCGCGGGTCTCGAGCGAGAATCGCTGCTTGGCGTTTTCAGCCACAATCCGCTCGACATCGTCTTCGGTGGCGCGGTGGGTCCGGAGCCGGTTGTGGGCGAGAATCTGCGCCACCGACACCCAGCCGTGGTTGTCGATGGCAAGCCGTTCCTTGACGGCGCCGTGGCGGAGAAGGTACGAAAGTGCTTTGGAGATGAGTACGTCTCTTTTTTCTGGCGGCGGCGCGGACATGGGAAGGGTTTGTGTTATTGATAGTCTTGGGGGTCTCGATGCGGGGAAGAGGCTGGGCGGCGAATCTGGGTCACTCAATCAAGGGCGTAGTTCTGGAATGGTCTGGGGTGGTGCTAAAAACCCAAGGAAAAACGGTGCAGTCCAAACCAATGCGCATTGGCTCGACTCGCGGCTGGCGTAGATAATTGGCCATTTCTCAATGGGTCTGTTCTCATTCGTGTACATGAGTTGGTCTATTAGTATGGATGAGGCATCTGCCTAGATCCACATGTCCAGATGGTTGATTGTTGGCACACATTTTCTGATTGTCTCGCAAGATGGTTTAGATGCGCCACGCTTGATGAGTAGTCTAGATACTGTCTACTACTGTCGGGTTTGTAGTTAGCCCACATGGTCTAGTGCACTCTGGGTCTCTTCTCACATACAGCCTGTAAATGCTCTGGATCGCCGCAGAAATGCGTTCGCTACAGACCGTTGTCAACGTAGTCCGTTGTCCTTTGATCTTAGAAACTCTTTGAGTGCTCTCGTGTGGAAAATACTGTTCTCGCTAGCCTTTTCCGTCTTCTTTGACCCACAGCACTACTCCTTCATCCTTGCTCCATGCATTTCTATGTACAGTTAGTTGTCAGAGCACTTTCTCACCTTGGCTCCAGCCAAACTCCCCAAGTCCGTCTTTCTCTGCTTGATGGTCTCGTTGCTTCCAAGCTCGGTCTGCGAATGGAAATTCAAAAAGTATCTGTCCTTGTCTTCGTCCTTTACACCCTGAACAATGTTCTTCACCAAAAACTGCGCAACCTCTTCGAGCTCCTTCACCTTTTTGTGTGCCTCTTCTTTGTCAGCAAGAGTCTTGTTGGCGTCGAACCCTTCTCTGATTTTGGCTCTGGCGGAATTCAAAACCACCACATCTCCATTGAACGCCACTCTGGTGGCCCGAAGTGCCGCGCGGTACGCCTGCAACGCTGAATTACTCATGATGGAAGAAAAGAGTATGAATGAGTCGTTAGTTGCGGTGCAGGATTTTTTTTCTGGGTGCAAATCGAGCCGGAATAGCCAAGAAGCCTGGAACAATAGGGCCACGGCCAAATTCTCTTGCAGCAGCCGTTTTCTCTTCGTTTGTATTTTATTATTTTTTTGTGTACTCTTTATACGTCTTGTGGTAACAACCGATTTGCACAAGCCTGGTGGCACTTCTATTAACATGCTACAAAATCAACTTTTCCCGCGAATACGTAGGAATCTTCTTCGCAAGCTCAATGCCATCGTCCACCATCAACTTCTTGTTGGTCGTGTTGTTGCTAATTGTCAATATAGCATCCAACTGCAATCTCTGGTTGTTGAATTCGTGGATGTTGTCCACTACTTTCGGTGGAGCACTCTTCTTGGTTCCCTTCTTGCCTGCATTCTGCAATCCCAACACTGCCTGGGATGTTAATGTCAAATTGTAGCTATTTTGCGCCAACGCCTCAACCTTGGCGTCTATCACCTCACTGAGTTTGTTGATTGTTGGCAAGCTCCAGTTGAACAATCCTCCCACATCAATCACCGCCTGTAACAACGACCACGACTGGTTACTGTTGATATTGATCAACACATTCAACATGCGGTCCAACTTCTTGTTGGCAGTCTCGTACTCCACATTCAAGAGTTGCTGCAACTTGTTGGTTATGAGTCCCACCGTGTAGTCCTTTACCAAACGGTCAATTGTGGCTCTCAAGAAACCCAAAATGTGTTGCGCTTGGTCTTGTTCCTCTAAGTCCATCTCATCGGTCAACTCCACCAAATTGATCAATTCGCCCGTGAGTTCTTCGATTGTAAGTCCCACGCAATTGTCGATTGCTTGTCTCAACAACTCAGGCTGGTTCAATTGGGACATGAGCATTAACAAACCCTTAGCATAAGTGGCAGGGTACAACGGATGAGTGAAAAGGTAACTCAATGCTGCCTCAGGCAAGAAGTCTGGGTCGATGATCTGCACCGATTTAGAGTCGTCAATTTCGAACACCAAAGCCAAAATGGACTCGATGAACTTGGCATCCACCACCCGATCAGTTACAGAAGAGAACTTGTAAGCCTTCTTCTTTTCGATCGAAGAATTTTTTAGGTACTCAATGACATGCGTGTTGAAAGCAGAGGTGTTCTTCTTAGACTTGTCCTTGAGCAAAGTCCCATACACAGACTCTAATTCCTTGACGATCTCCGCGTTGGTACTTTCCAAGTTATCGCCCTCCAAAGAAGGGAAACCATTCCATTGATGGCCTTCCAGGATAGTGTGAACAGACTTTCCAAGAGACTCACTCAACAAGTTCAAACCGACGTCGACTTGGATCAGCTTCAACTTGCATGTCTTGGTCTTCTCCTCGAAATTCAAATATAATGCAAAAGAGCTGCGCGATTCAGCAGAATCACCCGCAACCGGGAGCGTGAAGCTAATGTACACCTGATTGTGAGAGTTATTGGTATGTTCACCTAAAAGACTCTCGAACTTGAAATTGATCACGAAAACCAGGGAATTATGTGATAAAAGTAGTCTCTCGGGAGAAGGAGCGTTCAACGAGAACAAACTCTTGGCAGTAGTCTTGCCGATGATTTTCTCCAAACTGAAGGATTTGATCGTCTCTGCCACGTTCATGAGCAAACAGGACGAAATGACCTTGGATTTCTGGTCAAACTTGTACACGATACCGTCGTTGTACGCAAAGAGAAGGTTTTCGGATTTAGAGGTAGGAATGCTGGTTTGATAAAGCTCGAAAGATTTGGCGCCGTCCAACGCGATCAATCTATATGAGAGTTTAGTGCTGCCGTTCTTGCAAATGTAAAAGAGCAAGTCCTGGGTGTGCTTGAGCTTATGATCGCTGATGAATTGGTGGAACACAACCTGGCCTGATTTGGTAAACGTTTCCGCCAAGCTGGGAAGTTCTGGCACTTTTTCCATTGCGAGAGTTTCACCCAAATCCAAGGTATAAAACTCGAGCTCTCCAGTTTTCAAGAGAGCATAGGCATTTTTGGAGGAAGAAAACTTCACTGCTTGCGCTGGAGCGGACAATTTGATCTCCGCGGTGATAACCGACTCATCATTAGATCTTTGAATCAAGAGTAACTTGCTCTTCTTTCTCTCGGTCAATCCCACTAGGTACAAAGAGTCTTTCACGTCCATACTGTCAACAACAGTGGAAGGAGACAATGGATACGACCAGCAGAGTTTTGGAGTGGGTTTCAACACATAGCTCGATATGATCAGTTTGGAAATACCTAAGTCTATGGTTTCTGTGGAAAGATACAGCTTGGCATTCTGAGACTGAGACACCACCACTCTTTCAGGAAGGCGAAGGTCTGGGATTCTAGGAAGCTCTGTCAACGAGTAAGACTCGCCCAAACCAGGAATAGCCAGAGTCATGCGTGAGTATGGAATTTGAGTGAGATGGGAATTACTAGACGATTTTAGATGGAGTAGTGTATGCGAGGAAAAATTCTGCGATGAGCGGTACGGATGCGGCGCGATTACGATTGCACAGTTACACAAGAGACGCCTATTTGGTGGTGTACGGGTGTCTTGCCCAAGCCAACCGCCTCCACACAGTTCTCACAAACCACAAGCACCCGCCATGTCTTTGCCGTCGACATGGAGGCAATTCCAACTCTTTGATTTTCTTCCGATCAGAGATCCCAACTACAACTCCACAGAGCCTCTTTTTTCCGATCCTCTGCTAGCGGCAATTGCAAACACCCAGACGTATATCGCATTTGCTACTCACACCTATGTTAAGCTTCTCACCAAAGACAAACTCACGTTAGAAGGACTGTTTTGCGGCTATGAAGCAGGTTACAGAATCACATTCATGAAAGCGTTGGCTCACTCCAATCTTCTCGTGACTCTTGCTGAAAAGCAGGGTTCTCCAGCAGTAATCAAAGTATGGGACTTGAACAAGATTCTTCTGTTGGAAAAAGTCCCAAATTTGGATGAAAATACCATTCACAAGTATGTCACGAAGGTTTTGGTTCATGATGGAAATGATGCATACCCCATCAGTTGCTTCACCTTCAACGACTACCTCACATGTATAGCTGTTGGGTACACCAACGGCCGAGTCCTTCTTGTTCGGGGAGATTTGCTAAGAGATCGGGGGTCTAAGCAGCGATTGGTTTACGAAAGTGTAGACCCAATCACAGGCATTCATTTCAATAAGGTAGAAGACGTTTTATATGTCACCACCACGTCAAAAATCATAACTGTGCTTACCACCGGCCGGAACGATGGTAAGCCTCTCCGGGTTCTCTCAAACAGTCTGGGTGCATCTTTGGGCTGTTCAGACTTGGAGTCTCGTCTGTCAATGTTGATTGTGGCTAATACCGAAGGGTTTCAGTACTACAATCATGTCAGCAGAGCACAAGTGATCAATTTCAGCTTGGAAAAGAAACAAATTTTGCGTCTTTTCAAGGACTACTTACTTGTTATTTGTCCGATAGAGGAGACAAGCAGCTCTACAAAGAAGACTCTCACCCGTATCATCATTTTAGATTTGAAAAATATGCACATTTCATTCAACTTGACAGTTCCAAATCTGATGGTATCTCACGCTTTCATCTCTAGTGCTGATAACAACGTCTTTCTCTTATCTACGGATGGCGTTTTGTACAAGCTTCATGAGAAACCAGTTAATCAGCAGGTTGAAATTGTTCTACAAAGAAATCTCTTCTCCATTGCTTTGGCTCTTGCTGAGCAATACAAGCTTGACTACTATACCCATTTTCGAATCAATAAGCTAAATGCGGATTATCTCTACGAGAATCTAGATTACGATGGCTCTATTTTGAAGTACATTGACTCCTTGCAACTTGTGCAGTCTGCCAATGCCGCTTCGGCTGGAGAGTTTGTTGATGTGGATGACTTCGTCATCAATGTCATAAAAAGATTTAAGGAGGTATCAAACATTCACAACATGACTCGATTTCTTTCCAAGTTGTACCAATTGAAGTTGGCTGATAGTGACCATTTGACATTGCTCCTATGCTGCTATTGCAAGCTAAAGATGACTGAAGAACTAGACTCGTTCATTGACTCTTTAAATGTCGATAATTCGAGTAGTGATTCACTGGCCAATGACCCGACTGCAAATCTTAACTTTCCTTTGATTATCAACCTCTTCAAAGAATGCGGATATTTCAACCAGGTGATCAAACTTTTGTACAAACTCAATCATCCTCACATGATTGTGGAAGTTCAGTTGAACGAACTCAATCAATTCAGCAGTTGCATGTCTTACATGAAATCCTTGTCTATTGATGAATTACTCAGAATCTTGATTGATTTTCTGAAAGATCTTCTCGACAATATGCCATTAGAGACAACAGAGCTATTGATTAATGTTTTCACTGGTAAATACAAACCAGAAGCAAGTCATAAGTTGTTTGACGACGTACCAGCTGTTTCGCCTTTTCAAAATGTTGAGAAGGAAACAATTCACAACACTGTTTCTTCGTACACCGCCTTTTTGAGGTATCTTGGTGGAGGAAGTGGGGAAAATGCGGTTGAGGAGACCGAGGAATCCAAGAATATTGAGCCAACTTACTTACCACCTCGGCCGAGTTTGGTTTTTTCCTGCTTCATTAACCACCCACGGGAATTTGTTGTCTTCTTGGAAGCGTGCATGGAAACATTCGATAAGTACCAGGGTAATGTTGCTGACAAAAAAGATCTACTTATCACTTTGTTTGAGATGTATCTTTCCATGTCGCGCGAGGAATTGGATCAGAAAGATGAATGGTTGGGCAAAGCGAAGACTTTGATGGACGAAAACTCGACAATGATAGATAAATCAAGAGTATTGTTGATATCACATATCTACGATTTCAAAGAAGGTGAAGTCTTTGCCAAAAAATCATCAGATGATTTCGAAGAGGGATTACTTCGCATGGCGCAGGCCAGCGGGGATTTGAACGCAGTGCTTGACGTGGTAAAAAAATACGGCGAAGAAAAACCAGTCTTGTACAAGATGGTATTCAAATTCATTTTCTCCTCCAATGAAATTTTCAAACAAGCAACACCGGCAGAGTTTCGCTTCTTTCTAGAAAAGTTGAAGCAACATAAGATTGCGTCGACGCTAGACATTATCAATATTGTGAGCTCCAATGAAAATGCGACAATTGGGCTTGTGAAGGATTTCTTGATTGAATATATCGGGCAAGCCAACAAGGAGATATCAAACAATAACCGTCTTATTCAATCGTACGAAAGCGAGTCCACCAAAAACAGCTTCAAGCTTACGGAGTTGACTTCAAAGCCTGTTATATTCCAAAACAACAAGTGCTCTAATTGTGAGTTGAAACTTGATTTTCCGTTGATCCACTTTAAATGCAAACACTCATACCACCAGCGGTGCTTGAATGAAAACATTTATATCCCTAGTGAGGATGCAGATGATAAGCCTAAGTGTCCATTATGTATCCACGAGTTGCAAGCGTCAAGAGCAGTCCGGAACAATCAATTCAAAAGTAAGGAAAACTATGAAACTTTTGAAATGTCTTTGAATAACTCTGCCGACCGTTTTAAAGTGGTTAGTGAGTATTTGGGCAAAGGTGTGATGGAAACCGAGATTCCTCCTGAGTAAAACCCGTGCACCATGAATACCATTATTTTGCACCCACGCCACAATCATGAAACATGGAATATCTAGAGCGATTACATAGTCTAATATACTAGTTATTCGGTATTTTTTATTTTTTTTTTTTTTTTTTTTTTTTGGTATACCATGATCTTTGTAAAGAATAAGGGTTCGATTTCGGCATACGTTTCTGCGGTCCGGATATTTGTTACAACGCAAATTCAATACTGCGATCTTTTGCAATCATATTCAGACGAATGGGGTGAGAAGAATGGGAAAGAAGACCAGAACGAAGTGGTCCGAAACGCCAATTTTTATTTGCGTGTGCTACAGACGTTTTGTCGCCAAGCCAACGAAAATTTGAACCTGGTCAAGTCTGATGACAGCGTGAAGAAGATTCGCGTCTGTACTCTCTTCAATGAGAATGTGATTAGCAATGCCAAATTTAGAATTGCAGTTCCAATTCTCATTTGCGAGAATAAGAGTCTGAACATTTCTATCTCCACTATAGAGCACAAGCTCATTGACTTGGTGATGCGGAGTTTAGCGATGCTTCGGAAGAATCTCGCACGCATCAACCAAATTATGGTGGACGCCAATCAATTTGAAGCACACGAATCTATGTTGGCACTAATCAAATTGAACAGATTGTTGGATGCACCGGTCCAGCAAAAGGAAACGACCAGCTATGCAGTGGTGGCCAATGCGTTTGAAGTTCCAGTAGATCCTATTCACGATACTAGTCTTGTGTGTCAGAAAATCAATCGGAGCGGGGACGAGGGAAGAAGCACTTTTGTTGCGTTTCGGGCCACCCGTCGAAAAATATCCTCGTTACAAGCCGCGGTTGGCAAGTTCCAGCAGGCAATGGAGCACATTGTCGGGGAAAACTTGCGATTCGCCGAAATGTGGTACGAATTGCTCGGCCGCAACACCTATGAGTATGCGGTGCGCAGTTTTCTTGACCAGTGCCGGGTGCAGCGTCAGTCCAGCCAAGAGATCAGCCTCAGGCTAACGGAAATGCAAAATGTGCTCCAAAATTGCCAAACCAGCTTGGACAGGGTGATGAAGATTGCTGGGGTCGGTGCTGGGGTGATGAAGGAGCTCAAAACTGGTGGAGATTGTGGTGAAAACTACCGCAATCGAATGTTGCAGGTTGTTTCTTCTGGCCACAGCCAGGCGTTGAAGCTTATGGCTACTGTTATACGAGCTTTGATTGGAACGATGCACCAGTGGCTCGGATCTTTTCCCCGGGGAAGAAAACCCCAAGCTGGCAATCGAGACATCGTTGCAGACTATCACAAGTGTATGATGTTCACCGATGCATTGTGCAAGTCTGAAAAGAGGAAAGTGAAGATGTTTGAGAGCCCCGCAGCCAGTAGTAGGGAGAACTAAAGGGGGGGAAATGAAGATACAAAAAAATGACAAAAGAAAGAAGAAGAGTTAAGTGAGCAAAATCAATGGTTCCAACAACCCGAGTGGCAAGAGTAGCACCATGTTTCTGTTGTAGTAGCGATTGCGACGCAGCGAATTAAAGCGGTGCGACAATAGAACGCGCAGCGTCGAACCCGAAAGTGGCTTAGAGTGCGTGCTGATAACGCATGTGACCCGAGAGACAGTTGAAGCACGGCTACCCGAGCACAACCTAGGCAAGCTAATGAAACATTCAAGGCAATCCCACACAAACAATAAAAAAGAAAAAAACCCATCACGGCCCCAATAACCAATTGCCAATCCGTCATGTTCCAGTGGCTCAACCGACGCACCCCCTTGCGGTCTTGTGACATATGTAGGACTTTTTCCGGAAGTTCAGGAGATTGAGACACTGCGCAAATCGTTCGAGGAAAAAAAAGTATATCCAGGTTGCTCAGAGACGCCACACACCCTTTTTTTCCCTGATCCATTCCCATGTCTGCCACCCCTTCTTCTGCGTGCTATTTACTCACCTGGCAAGACCCCGTCGCCACCGGTAAAGTGTTTGGCGCCATTGTCGCCGCCCTTTTGTTGGTCAAGATCAATGTGGTGAACCACTTGTTCCATTTGGCGTACCTTGGTCTTTTGGCTGCCGCTGCGGCCGAATACGCCGGCAAGTTGGCCACCGGCCAAGGCTTTGTCACCAAGTACGCGGGTGTGCCAAAGTCCCACTCCAAGGTGTTTAGAGAGTCGGTTTTGCCCGCGCTCGCCTCCTTTGCCGAGTGCTTGGAGTCCAGGTTGCACACGGTGTTGTACGCGCAAAACATCGAGGCCACGTTGAAGGCTGCCGGTGTGTCTTACATTTTGTTCAAGTTGACCTCGTGGTTTTCCGTGTACACTCTTCTCTTTACCGCTGTGATTGCCGCTTTCACCGGTCCGTTCATCTACCAAAAGAACCAAAAGGCCATTGACGCCGCCGTGGCTCAATACACCAAGATCGTCAAGGACAAGAGTGCCGAGTACGTCAAGTGTGCCCAAACCAAGGCTGCTCCTCACGTTGAGACCTTGATCAAGAAGTCTGGCCCAGTTGGCAGCTTCCTTCAATCCAAGTTCCCAACCAGAACCGCCGGCTCCACTGTCGGAACCACTCCTCTGGAGGAGCCAACCACTGCCTTCACTTCTGGTTCCTCCCAATTTCCTAAGGTGCCTGCTTCCACTCCATCTGTGTCTGAGGTTGTGGACGAGTCTGTCAAGACCCCAGAGCCCACCTTGTAAGCTATGAGGCTGCAAGCGAGGCTGCAAGCGAGGCTGCAAGCGAGGTTGTTAGTTTGTGACTGTTGGTTCTAACTGGTTATGTTGGCTCTAATGGTATGTTTGCGTTTGCCGGTCATCCAGCGAGCGCTGCTGCTAGTTATTGTTTTTGCAGTTAATGCTTTATATATTATTGCGCCTATAAAATAGGATACTCTTTATTCGCAATCCTCGGGCGTCGCAAGTCTCTCAAAGCATGCAATGAACTTTGAGCCCTTGTTGCGCTCCACCTTCTGACCTTCCTCGGTAGAATTCCACATGAGCTCCACACACTTGTCCTGATCCTGCCACTCCTGGCTCTTTCTCTCGAACAAAGGATGCTCGGTCAAGTGTTTCACCATCCACTCGTGCAAATCTTCCACATCTGTGATGGTGTAGACAATGCCTCCCTCTCTCAACACGTAGGCGTACTCTGACAACAACGTGTTGGTGATGATTCTCGCCTTGTGCTTTCTCTGCTTGAAGTGAGGGTCTGGGAAACAGAAAAACATCTTCGACAACTGGCCCTTGTGAAAGAAGTTTGGAGTGAACTTCATTGCGTTTCCTCTCAAAACCGCCACGTTCTGGTATAGTTCCTCCTGTTTATTTTGCTCCCGCAACGCAATGATTCTGTCCTCCACATATTGAGTGACTTGCACTCTGATTTCCATGCCCAAACTCAAAACCTGAGGAAACTCTGTCCCCAACTTGATGAGCAAGCCTCCGTAACCACACCCGATGTCGGCAAACTCGACGTTGCGGTCCATTTTTTGTGTTTCACTGTTGTAGTAGTGGGGGTACAATTTCTGCCACTCCATGCTATCTGGATCCTTAGGGTAGTCTAGTCTGTGGTCCGAAAATGGGTTGGAGTGGGCTCTTTGTCTGTAGAACCGCTTTCTGGGCAAGTCCACCGAGTCTGGCTCTGGAGTGGGTGTTTCGATGCGGGCATGTTTGAGCTGCTTTCTTGTGGTTTCTTTTTTGTCTCTGTAGGCTCTTCTTTTGGACTCGGCGTCCTTTTGCTCGCGCAACTGCGTCTCTTTGTCCTTCACAGGGTTGGGAGTAGCGGGCTTGGCCATATTGGAGTGGTGGTTAGTTGGGAAATTTTCGAATCCGGCATGAGATGAGCATCTACCGGATATCAACCTGACAAAAATTATTTTAATTGCCTGCTGGTTAGTAGAAACCTCTTTTTGTTTCTTCGGAAACGCTTTTCTCTACGCCTTGGTTCGCTCCATTTATGGCATTCTATTTACACGATGAATAATGACTTACTCCAGTTCCAGAGGGTCCTGGTCCTTTCTTCTCTGCTCCAAAGTCAAGTAAAGCATGGTTCCGTTGGACTCCAAAGTTCTAACTAAACCAGCACCTCCCAACACAGTCAACAACCCGGCCAACTGAGCTTGCATTTGGTCTTTGTTTGGCAAGTCCTTGAACTGGTTCACCTCGTCAATGTTGTAGACGGAGGTTTCGATTCTGGCACCAATCAAAATAAGCTTTTCGCCTGCCTGTTTCAACACCTTCATCAATTGCAGAACCACGCTGGGCTCACACTTGGGCACAGTAAGAATCGCAGTAGGTCCGTTCAACAATACGGACAATGGGTGCTTCACCTTCTTGTTCTTCAATGTGTTTTTATGCAACGCAGGGTCTTCTTCGTGAGCGGACCGCAAGTAAACGTCGTAGAGCTTGTTTCTCACATACGTCATCTTGACGCCCAACTTGTCCAACTCACTTCTGACCTTGAGATTATCGGCCTTGACCAAGTTATTGTGGTGCACGTACAACACAATGTCGTTAGTGTCATTTAGGTGCTTGTAGTAGTCAACCAAGAAGGTTTTTCTCGACAACACGTGCTTGGTGGTCTTTCTGTCCTGGGACTGGAACACCGGGTTGGTCTGCGTTTGCAATGAAGGAGCGTATGACGAAAAGAATTTGGCGAAAGGTGGCAATGATTTGCCAACGGCCATTCTGGTCACTTTGGGGCGGAGTGCCCCGATGAATGGGTTTAAGAGGAGCCTCATCTATCAGTGTTGGAAACGTTGGTAGATTTTTTTTCGGTCAAGTTTTTTTCCAGTCGCATTAGTAGAAACACGACTCGAGAGGTGTAGTTCTGCTGGGGACTATTGATAAGCGGGACGAAACGGCATCAAGTATACGGTTGATTCAATTTGTTATAATCTCTTTGAATTATTCCTTGTCGAATATTTTCCTCCGTAATTTTTGAATCATACTTCGTGGTTCATCCATAACGAGTTCACAGCGCACTGATCTGTAACTTAGAAACTACTTTGAAGCCTAACACCGCATTATTCCCTTGACACCACTAAAGAATTGTTAAAGCAATAAAGAAATCTGATACTCATCTTATTCTTTCTCCCTTCCTGTTAGAATCGTCCGCTGATGACTGGTTCACGTGACAGATCTGATTACGGATGTCTGGGTGTTTGGATACTCCGCATACTCATCTAGTTGTGCGACGTTTTACCCTAGTCTCCCTGACAAAATCTAGATGAGCAATTTGAATGATTTCTTGACCACGCTTACGAACGTTGCAAAACATTCCGCTGATGGTGAAAATCTCTCAAGAGAAACAAAGCGGGCGAAGAAGAGCGCTGGAACTTCAGTAGAGGCTAGTGTGTTTGGCTACACTGATATTAACAAATTTGAGCACTGTGCTCGTTCTTTGCAGAAAAATGTTAGAACCATCGTGGAAGAGGCGCCAAACTCGGCGAAGCTCAAAGAGTACAGCCAAGATCACACGGTGGACAAGTTTGCCAGACAAGAAATCAAGAACAACCCATTATTACACTTGGTAGCGTCACTCAAATCGTTGTACGAGTCTAATCAGATGCAAATTTTCAACGATATCCTTGAAAACAGCGTGGATCCAGGCATTCAGCGCAAGACTTTGGATAGGAGTAAAATTTCCAAGTCTGAGATGGTTGCGGGGCCAGAGCTAGATGGAGATGAAGAGATTGCGCAATCCAGCTCTCTCCCCGAATTGCCAAAGATCAAGGATGCCCATCTTAGAGCCCGTGTTTTTCAGCACAAATCCACATCGGCAAATAAGACGTACTTGGCCGAGCAAGAGATTGTCCTGTCCCACAATGAGCGGTTGGAATTTCTCGGGGACTCGGTGCTCAACACATTAGTGACCTTCATTCTTTACGAGAAATTTCCCTTTGCCAATGAAGGTGTTCTCTCGCAAATTCGGTCGCTGCTTGTCAGCAACAAGACTTTGGCTGAATTCTCGACTCAATATGGATTTGACCAAAGCTTGCGGTGTAAAGTGGACGAAGCTGCGCTCCGCAACGGCAAACAAAAAATCTACGCCGATATTTTCGAAGCCTATGTTGGTGCATTGGCGATGGAAAGAGGCTTTGAGTTGTCTGAGGTTCAGCTGTGGCTTCTGGCACTTATGGCAACAAAGCTTTCTCTTGCTGCGCTTGAGATCAAGAAGTCTACACCCATCAACAAAGATGCAAAGACAGAGTTGTACTCGTTGGTGGGAACCGCCTCTCTCCACCCAATCTATAAAGTGGTGGAGAACGGTAATGGGGTTCAAGAATTGTTCAAGGTGCAGTGCATAATGGAAGACAGCGTTTTGGGAGAAGGTGTTGCTCCTGGCTTGAGAGATGCAGGCCTCAGAGCTGCTATGGCTGCGCTCAAAAACAAGCCGATGTTGGAAAAATACGGTCGCAAAAGATTGGAAACTGACCGGTCCATTTCTGTGGTTACAGGCGATAATGGTACTCAAGTGCCCAATGGAATGATAAGTTCTACAGAATTTCCGTTGGTTGCAGACACTCTGGTTTTTGCGAATAAATTTGCCAAGAACGAGGCATATGCATTTTTCGGAAAGACATTGGGGATCACACCGGAGTACGCTGTTTCGTTTGATGCGGAGAACAATAGATACAAGGCGGAGTTGAAAGTGAAGGAAACAGTGATTTCGCTTGCATACGATGCGTCGAAAAAGAATGCCATGAGCAGAGCCGCTGCTGTTCTTCTAGAAAACAAGGACAAACTTAATGAGATATTAAATTTTATATAGAGAATTCAAGAGGGCCAATCAACTTTGTACATGGTTTGTCGTGTTTGCAATTTTCCAGAAATTTTGACAAGAACTTAACAAACTTTAAATTTTCGCACAACATAGGAAATAAATAATATCTGAGCAAACCACTCGTGAACACTCATGTAAGACTTCAAATGTTCGATTGAGCCGCCTCGGTCGCTGATTTCTTCAACTTACAATTATCCGTTCACCAAAAAAATACTTAGCGCTTGACTCGGCCACACATGATCCAAACGGTTCACGGTTAAGAATGGGAGGTAATTAGGTTCCTATGATTTGTCTTCTGAAATAGGCAAAAGGCGTGCTAACCATTGAAAGAATTTCTCAATAACATAGTGATGGTGCAACAATAAATAACAACATTCTTCTCTCATAACAAGGCAACTTGTCCGAGTGGTTAAGGAGAAAGATTAGAAATCTTTTGGGCTTTGCCCGCGCAGGTTCGAGTCCTGCAGTTGTCGTTATTTTTAAATTTTTGAACAAATCACGGTAAAACACACACATTATTTTGTCATTTTTTTTCCCCAAAATTCATCTCATGACCGTGAAGCAAACCAAGTAAGGCCAAAGACTATATCTTGGCTCGATCAATTAGCTCTGTCGAAAATCTGGTATTTTAGTGATGAAGTGCGTAGGAGTGGGCCCGCGTTCTATACCGGCAGTCGCATCGCATCGCTTCTCCATAGTTTAGAAAAAATCTTTCTACATCAAGGTCGACTACTTCATACCACACCAACAAACCATGCAGTTGGCGGTCCATCAAGATGACGCAAACATCTTGCTTAACGAAAGAAACACGTTGAGCGAGTCCGTATTAAACAAATACAGAACCGCTGGCCAAATTTCACAAACCACTCTTAAATACTTGATCCAACTTATCAATGACTCCTACCACTTGGGTAAGACAGAAAGACCATACACTGTCCAGGAGCTCTGTGTTTTGGGTGACTCCATGCTTATGAAATTGATTGACAATGTGTACAAGGATGAAGGCAAGGTCAGAGAAAAGGGTCTTGCTCATCCAGTTACACTCGATATCAACGAGTTTGTCGGCAATGTCTCTCCAGAATTGGACAGCGCTTCTCCTCAATATACTTTCCAGCCGGGAGATGCCGTAACCATCTCGCTTGGTGCGCAGGTTGACGGTTACACTGCGTTGTCTTCACACACTATTGTCATCTACCCTCCAGGAGTGTTAGTGGATAATGAAATCAAGCCCGAAGGCCCATTGTTGGGGTCCAAGGCCGACGCTATTGTTGCAACCTACATTGCCACCGAGGCCATGGCTGCCCTTTTGGGCCTTGCGTTGACGCCAGAGAAAATCCAGTCCATTCCTGGCTTGGAGAACACCGGCGGTGTCATCACTGGTTCGATCATTAGAAGCGTTGTCGACAGCATTGCCGCATCGTTTGGGTGTGTGGTGATCCCGGGCTCCAAGGTCAGAAGAGTAAGAAGATTCTTGGCGGGCCAGGCTGAAGGTATTGTTGCGGAAAAAGACTTCAAGGGTGTGGTGTGGGACGAGAGCAGCCAGGAGGCCGAGCTTCTCCGGAAAACTACTGGCACGGACTTGATTGTCCACGACAACACAAAGAGTGCATCAACCAGCGTGTCCAGCGCTATTCCTACCGATGAGTTTGTCATTGAGGCCGGCGAGGTATACAATATCGACTTGAGATTGTGTTCCACTGCTGAGTTCCAGGAGAAGGGTTTGATCACTTTGGAGGATATCGATGACCCCAAGAACAAGCCCACAATCTTCATCCGTGACGTGGCCGTGACCCACCATTTGAGATTGAAGAGCGCGAGAAAGTTGTTGGGAGTTGTCGACAGAGAGTTCTCTGTGTACCCCTTCAAGTTGACCCACACTTGTGAGTCTTTCCCGGTCGATTTCGAGAGTGGAAATGTGCACGCACAGCTTGCGGCGATCAAGAACGAGATCAAGGTCCACAAGTTGGGCTTGAGCGAGTTGAGCAACAGACACTTGGCCAGACCAAAGCCTATCCAGAGAACCAAGCATATTCCTTTTGCCAAGATCTTGACCACCGCCAACCCTACCGGCAGACGTGGTATCGATGCCAGCAAATTGTCTTTGCCCGGTAAGGAGGTGCCATTGCCTGCTTTGGGTGTGAGTGCGTTGAAGTTGAAGTCGCTCTTGAAGTTCGGTGCACCAGCGCCTGCTGTGGCGAGAGAGTCTACCACCGTGGTGTTGAACAACATCACCAACGAGACCATCAGATTGACCGGCGGCAACAAAACCGTGACGCCAAGCTGGGTTCACTCCAAGTACCAGGTTTCCGGCCAATACGCGGGCTTGGTGCATGCGTTGAGCCAGTTGGTCCAAGACTCTCGTTTTGGTATCAAGGTGAAGGAGGTTCAGCCATTCAAGTTGAACAACAACGTCTTGCACTTGGAGGAGACCATGCAGCTTGACTAGATGTATAGTAGTACGTGAAATAATAGACCACGATCTGAGAAGCGCCGTACGTCTTGCTACGGGGACATCATAGTGACGCTTTGGCTTGAGACTGCCGAGAGCGCTGCATCGGAAGCGTTTGAGCATAGAGCTTAGTTTAGTGATGTGTGCGTGAATTGTTGTCTGGAGAGTCAGCGAGTCAGTAAAGAGAGCTAGTATAGAGAGTCAGTATAGAGAGTCAGTATAGAGAGTCAGTATAGAGAGTCAGTATAGAGAGTCAGTATAGAGTCAGTATAGAGAGTCAGTAAAGAGAGCTAGTATAGAGGTTCAGTAAAGAGAGTCGGCATCGTGCTCTTAGTAGAATAAGTTACTGTATAGTGTTAGTGTTAGTACTATGTTGCAGCGCGCCGCTGTTACGACCGCCACTAGGCTGCAGTGTGCACATTAGGCACTCTCGTGGCTTGGGCCAGCTAAAGTTTTGTCATGTGACGCAATGACAGGCCAGTAATTGGGGCGCTCATACCCTGAACTGAGCAACCTACAATACAAGCTAGGCTCCGAATAAGGATGCACTGTGCCTTGGCGCCCTTGAAAACAGGAAGGCTCACTCCGAGGTTACGCAAAACAATTGAATATGAAAAATCCAGAAAAAAACCCGAGGACAACGGAATAAAAATTCTTTTCTAAAAGTTTACGTCATGACCCGCGGCCAAGTTTATACACAATGCGGTCTACCGAACCGCACCTAAAGTGGGCCCCGCCTTGACATGGCGCGCGACATTTTTCTTGGACGACATTTAGTTGCGGGCAGCTTACATAATTTCGCGCGCCCTAAATACCCCCGACAAACCTGATCACCTGCGGTTTTTGCTTTTCTCTTTTACTCGAGAACTAATCCTCTTTTCACCAACCCCACTTATTAGTATGTATCATCCGAAAAATTCCCGAATATGTCCACACAATGATTGATCCATATACAAATCCCGGTTTCCCCTCCCGACTTCTTCCGGTGTTCCGTGGAAACACGGAAATCACCAATTTTGTTGAACATCCTCCAGGCGGTGTTGTGCTAAACCAGAACCAGAAATTCCCAATCCGCCCATTGCCGTTTTTGGAAGCAGAACGTATCACCACATCACCTTGCCCCTAATCCGATTGCCTTTTTGCTCGATTGTTCTCCAGTGCACCGCCTCTTCTACTTGCTGAGCGGTTATTTTGTATTGCCAGATCCGATCACCGCACCCCCGTTTTCGCTCTTGCTCCGCCGCCAAGGTTTTTTTTTCAAACTGGCGCGGCAAAATTTTCCATGGTCTTAAACCATTGAGTTGGAGCATTGTTATAAACGGTGAAATGGGAGGCATTGGATTGACCGCTTTGTTGGTTTGCCCGTATATCCCGGCGGCAACGTTTAGTGAGCCTGTACACTGGATTCGGAGGGGGGGCGGGGGTGCGTGAATACCCCAAGCAAATCCGTACACCCGACATACCGCACTATTCGGGCACGACCCGCCAGGTTGTCGAGTTTTTTTCTGACCCACACTTTGTGTACACATTATCGAACCGGATCAATCAATTGCGCTCGGGCCCCTGTGTTTATCGATATACTAACATCCACTCAAGAAAATGCCCGCCTCTCGTGAAGATTCTGTCTACCTTGCTAAGTTAGCTGAGCAAGCTGAGCGTTATGAAGAAATGGTGGAGAACATGAAGGCTGTTGCCTCCTCCGGCCAAGAATTGTCGGTTGAGGAGCGTAACTTGTTGTCCGTTGCTTACAAGAATGTCATTGGCGCCCGTCGTGCCTCTTGGAGAATTGTTTCTTCCATTGAACAAAAGGAAGAGGTTAAGGGAAATGAGCAACAAGTTTCCTTGATTAGAGAATACCGTTCCAAGATTGAAGCGGAATTGACAAAGATCTGTGAAGACATCTTGTCTGTCTTGACTGACCACTTGATCACCTCTGCCCAAACCGGCGAGTCCAAGGTTTTCTACTACAAGATGAAGGGTGACTACCACCGTTACTTGGCCGAGTTCGCTATTGCTGAAAGAAGAAAGGAGGCTGCTGACTTGTCCTTGGAGGCTTACAAGTCCGCCTCTGATGTTGCTGTCACTGAGTTGCCACCAACCCACCCAATTAGATTGGGCTTAGCATTGAACTTCTCTGTCTTCTACTACGAAATCTTGAACTCTCCGGACAGAGCCTGCCACTTGGCCAAACAAGCTTTCGACGATGCTGTCGCCGACTTGGAAACCCTTTCGGAAGATTCCTACAAAGACTCCACTTTGATCATGCAATTGTTGAGAGATAACTTAACCTTGTGGACTGACTTGTCGGAGACCCCAGCCCAACAGGAAGAGCAAGATGCACCTGCAGAGGCAAAGCCAGAAGAAGAGTAATTTAGTCGCTTTTGTCTAATGTCTTCTTTTCATGCTTTTGTTATCTGTTCAGTTCTGCTTGCCTTTTGTAACTTATACGTCTTAACCTCTCCTCCCTCTCTCTCTATCCTTTCTACTCGACGTTTTTTTTTATCTCAATGAAGTTTCCATGACGATTGGCGTGTCTGCGGCAAACCGAGAAGCCTACTTGAGTATCGTGAATATGATCGAATGCGAAAATAAGTTAAAATGAACAAAGGAGTCCAAGCCACGAAAATAAAATTTAAGAAAAAAAAAAGAACAGAAAACACAAATCCTCATCCAGGTTTGAAATGGTGTGTAGCACTGTAGCGACCGACTAGGCCGGCAATCTGTGGACTTTAAGGGTGAAGTTTAACTACTGGGCCCTTTGCTGTTCTTCACATGTGCATTTCTTAGTGAAACGTCAACAGAGTGGTTCAGGTCTGGAAAAAAGCGCGCCACGATTTAAGGTTAACACAGACCTTCACTGGGCAAACCACCGAGAAGGTATGGATTCAAAAAAGAAAAAAAAAAAAAAAATTAAGCATATTTAATGAACATCTGAAAAGTCCAACTGTCCATCTTGGCTTGGCACCGGGAACAGAGAAACTAACAGTAGACAAAATTAGATATTCGTGGCCAACGCGTGTAGAGGAGAGCCTGTATATAGAACGGTCGGCTTTTTTGTTAACACCACCACCTTTTGATTTGAAAACACTTCAGCGCCAACTGAAATCAACACCGCCACTACGTCTCCACACACACAAAAAATGCCGGAACCCGTTGGTATTTCTAACTTGCCCAATCAAAAGTACAAAATTGTGTCGAACCAAGGTGCCACCTTCACCTTGATGGTTGCCGGTGAGAGCGGATTGGGCAAAACCACATTTGTCAACACATTGTTCCACTCGTTATTGAAGCAGCACGAAGACCCAAGCGAGAGACACAACAAGTTTTCCAGCGCTCACCAGACGGTGGAGATCTCCATTGTGCGTGCTTTGTTGGAAGAGAAAAACTTCAGTATCCGGTTGAATATCATTGACACCCCTGGCTTTGGTAACAATGTCAACAACCAGGACTCGTGGGCACCTATCATTGATTTCATTGACGACCAGCACGACTCGTACATGAAGCAAGAAAAGCAGCCACTGAGAGCGTCCAAGCTGGACTTGAGGGTGCACGCATGTTTGTACTTTATTCGTCCTACGGGCCACTCGTTGAAGCCATTGGACATTGAAATCATGAAGAGATTGTCAACCCGGGTCAACTTGATCCCTGTGATTGCTAAGTCCGACACTTTGGCACCAGGTGAGTTGGACTTGTTCAAGAGCCGGATCCGTGAGGTGATTGAGGCGCAAGACATCAACATCTACACTCCACCATTGGACCTTGATGACGCTGCCAGCGCAGACCACTCGAAGCAGCTTATCGAGTCCATGCCGTTTTCGGTGATTGGATCCGAGGAAGAGGTGGAGGTTTCGCCCGGCAACTTTGTCCGCGGCAGAAAGTACCCATGGGGTGTAGTGGAGGTGGAAAACGAAAACCACTGCGACTTTAAGAAGTTGCGGTCGCTTCTCTTGCGCACGAACATGTTGGACTTGATTTTGCTGACGAACGAGGTTCACTTCGAGACGTACCGGTCGTTGAAGATGGGAGACTTGGGCAACGGCCAAGGCGAAGAGGGTGCAGGCATGAAGAAAACCAAGAGATCGATCAATCCGAAGTTCAAGGAAGAGGAAGATGCGTTGAAGAAGTTTTTCACCGAGCAGGTGAAGGCGGAGGAGCAGCGGTTCAGACAGTGGGAGACCAATATTGTCAACGAGAGAAACAGACTAAACAAGGACTTGGAAGAGATGCAAGCCAAGTTGAAGACGTTGGAGGATCTGGTAAAGCAGTTGCAGTTGTACAAGAAGTAGTAGAGTACACGGAAACGTTTATACTGGGTTATATAATGTACAGTTTTATGATAGGGGTGTAGATTGTGATTGCAAATGATTGTAGAGATTGTGTACCTGCGCTTCGCGCAATGTGCATCTAATCGTTAGTTTTCGATACTGACACTTCTCTACTTTACAATTGGTACGGTGATACGATTGCGACAGTTTATAATTGTTGACGTTCGGCAAGTGTTACCGCTTGGATATTGATACCATTACAATTCAAGACTGATCCCTGTTCCGTTTCTGTGGAGTGAATAGCGATCCGATCCATTACCCGGTACTACCCGGCACTACCCATAGTGACTACAGGTACAACAAGCCATACTACGATCAGGACTTTTGCAATACGTGTGCAACCAGCTCTGCTAGTAAATCAGCGATCAACCATAGTATCACAGTACGGAAACTACTACAGGTACTACTACAGCACAGATATTACAGTACTAGTACAGCTAGCACAATTAGTACCTGGTACAACTGGTACAACTGGTACAACTAGTACTACCAATTCAACTAGTACTCCCAGAACTAATAACACCAATGAAAGACACGAAGAAGTTCAAGCGGACCTACATTGCGTGCCTCAACTGCCGTGTGCGCAAAGTCAAGTGCGACTTGGGCGACGTGGACAACCCCAAGCACCGATGCGCTCGGTGCGACCGCGAACGGCGAGACTGTGTGTTTGTCGACCTGAAAAAACGCCTGGTGGGCAACTATCGCAGCCAGTCGCGCCAGCTGCTGCCGCCTGAGGCCACCGAAGAGAAAAAAGACCCAAAACATTTTTCCACCATGGAGGGCGCTCTCGTGTTTCTTGCCAACGCTGCGGGAAAGATTGCAACCGCCGACAGCCGCGATAACATTGATGCGCGCGCCAAGTACGACCTGCTCCAGGAGCCCACGCGCGCGCGCCCCGACGCCCGCGCCGAATTCTCCTCCGAATTCTCCTCCGAGTTCTCCCGCCCCGATTTTTCCTCCAACTTCTCCACCAACCTCTCGTCATACCCGAAACCGCCGATTGCGCCCTACATCAACCGGCCCATCCCGCGCCACGAGCGGTTGACTATGCCACCGGCGGAATCTGTAGACGCAGTGCGCCCGCGCGGCTCGAACCATTTGGCGCACATCGAGTACATTGGCCCCGAAGGCATTTTGACCGCATCAGAAGCAGCATACTTGGTTCGCATGTTCTTTGCAACCATGCACCCGTTCTTCCCACACATCCCCCGCTTTCTTCACCTGCCCTCGGTCTTGGCAGGCTACCCAATCTTGCTTTGTGCCATTCTCACAATTCTGTCGCGCTACCACACACTCGAGCCCCAAAAGGGCGGAGCAGGAACTGTGGCGAAAAACATAGAGGTCCACGACCGCCTCTGGCTCTATGTACAGCGCTTGATCTCCCAAACAGTTTGGGCCGAAGCATCGACCCGGTCTATCGGAACTGTATTTGCTTTTTTGCTCTTCACCGAGTGGAACCCGCGCGCCATCCACTGGCGGTGGTCAGACTACGCCAACAAGGCGGACGACAGTGCTGAGACTCGCGCACCGCTCTATGCCAACCGCGGTGGTGCGTTGGGAGATGAGCCCGCGGGCCTTGGAGCAATGCGCCGGTCGCACCGCATGGCGTGGATGCTCATTGGGTCCGCAGTGCGGTTGGCCCAGGACACTGGATTCATGGAACTCAGCTCCAAAACGTTCTTGGCCACACACATTGCAGAGATTAACAGTGTGATGAACATGAGTCGCCGCAGTATGTTGAGCCACTCGTTGGCCGAGGTGCTGTTGGAGCTGGAAGAAGTATCAGAAGAGGCAATGGAGAGCCGCGAGGACAACGAGTACAAGGTGCTCCACATGTCGGAGGAGGACCAGAAGCGCGTGCCGGCGGAGATGGCGCTTCACTTTACCCGCGCCCAAAAGGCACAGATCGAGTTGCTCCAGATTGCGTCGGTGGGCCACGAATCGCTCTACGGCTACAAGGCGCAGTTGGGCGCCCTCTCACAGCGCCAGAACCTCGCCATTCTCTCCATCATGAGCCCGATGATCAACAACTGGCGCTACAAGTACAAGCTGCTTCTCGTGCCCACCGCGGCCGACACGATCAGAAAACTCGCGTTCGACCCACTTCACCACGACCTGAAAGTGGCGGCTGCAGCGGATTCTGCGCTTCAGAATGAGTCTTTTATCTTCGAGTTCAACTACACCAAACTATACATCTACTCCTTGGCGTTGAGCCCGTCCGCTCACACTCGCGATTCGTTCCGGGATGGTAAACTCACGTTGAAGCTCGACGAGATCTCCAAGAGTGCAAAGTACATTGAACAGGCATTCAACTCCGCCAATGAGATTTTGCTGGTGGCCCACCGTGTGCATCGCCTCAAGATGTTGCGGTATATGCCCGTGCGGTGGGTGACGCGTATAGTGAGAGCAGTGGCATTTATAGTAAAGTGCTATTTGACGATTACTGCGCACAAGTCATCCGATTCCGCCAACGGGTCCAAGGGCTCTAGTGCGGACGAGTTTGACTCCACCATCCTCTCACTTTCGCTAATTTCTGTGGAGGAAATCGCCCAAAGCATCCAGCGGGCCGCAATAACTCTCCGCGATTGCTCTCCAGACGAGCTTCACCTCTGCACGCGGTACTCCAACGTGCTTATGTACTTGTACTCGGAAATGCGGGGAAAACTTAAAATGCTGAGACCGGGCGACCCGGGCTACGAGTCCAACGACAGCCCGAAGGAAGCGAACCCTGAACCGGCCGAAGATGAATCGTTTTCGGACCTGCCACAAGTCAAGCCGTTCGAGCCGTTGGAGCCTATCAATGAAGCCGGCCTCTTGGGCGACAGCGAGGTTATGGACTGGTTTGCCAACAACAAGAACATTGGTTTGGACTTCGTGGGGCCATGGACCGAATTAATCGAGCAGCACTTGGAGGACCACCAGCTTAATTTTCAGGAGACATTTGACGAGCCCGACGAGGGGTGGTCGGATCGATGATGATGCACGTACATATACTATTCACGCTAGATCAAGTCTTCTATTTTCAACTCACATAGAGGTGATTGTGAAAAGGCACCGTGCAGAGGAGGCTCCACCCGTCCCGTGCCACTCACATGTATGGGCATGCCCTTGTAGGAGTCCCAACCCACCAATGTACGGGCCATGGTCGACAATGTGGTTTGGGATTTCGGCAGTAGCGTGTTGAGTCCCAAGCAGTCAGAAAACAGACTTGCCAGGTCGCGGGGAATTCGCCGCGCAAAGCTCAGACGGTAAGAGTGTTTGAGCGGGCAGAATGGCTCGATCGAGCCTGGCTGGTTTTGGTACAGCACCGGCGCCTGGGCAAAGTTTCTGATGTCCAACGTTAAGTCGAGATTGAACTTAGCCTCAGGAATGTCGTCCATAAAGTCCTTGACACGCTCCAATTTCAAGAAACAATTCAGAGCGTTGACGTTGCCACTTTCGGCCATAAAATGGAGCAACGCCACCGCTTTGTTGAGCTCATCGTTGCAGTCAATGGCAAATGATCCCATGACGAGGATCAAGATTGCAGAGAACAAGTTCTGGCTGTCCCAGAACCCCAACACAAAGAGCTTATTGTGCTCGTAGAACTTGACAAGAATCAGGATGGTGGCTGCAGCAACGTCGAGACCCTTGTCCATGCAATCAAGTGCTTCGTTTCTGATGTCCAGGTCGATGGTGTCGGACTGGTCGAATGCAATGGACACGAGCGGAGTAATGACCAAGATAACAAGCTGGTTATAGCGTAATAATAAGTTGCCAACAGCCCTGTCTGTGGGCAGCACGAGATCGACGTCTTTGTACTTTAGAAGGACGGTATGTTCAAAGTCCTTGACGATAGTTTTCACTGCCAGAAGAATGTTCTTGATTAAGAGCTTTTGGTTGAACTGCTCAGTGTTGATGTAATTAATAGAAAGGGTTCGGATGTTAGGCCCGTAGATGAGTTTGTTGAACTGGGCCAAAAACTTGACCAAGTGCACGTTGGCCTCCAAAAGGTCAGTATTGCAAGAATCATGCAAGTCTACATGACACTCATTCGGGAGAGCCACATCAGTGTCAGTATAGTGAATATGAACCGGCATATTCATCTTGGCCGCCCACATGTTGTCGGCGATAAACACAGACCACCACACGCGCTTGGATTTTTCCTTGCGCACAAGCGACTCGTTCGATGAGGCTCCAGGGGAAGCTGGGCCTGGCAAGAACTTACGGTGGTAGCCGTTGGTGATCGCGGAGCGAAGCGCAATGCCAAAGAAAGTCTGCACTGCGTTGTGGCAGTTCAAGTTTGTGGCGTAGAACCCCAACACGAGCGCGCACTGAATAAAGCGAAGATCGATCTCTTCCGTTGCCAGGTTGAACAACCGCAACGCCACATTGTATAACGCGAGCCCCGGCACTTTTTTGGGAGCACCTGTGATATCGGAAATGCTCCGCGGAAGCGGATCCACCGAAACGTTGAGGAGCTGCTCACCAAACGCCAACACGGCGAAAAGATGGCAGAGCGCGGACGATGGTACAAGCGTGCTGGCATCGAGCGCCAGCAAATGCAGCAAATCGCGTGTCCCAAAGAGAGCGTAAATCCGGTCCAACAGCGCCGTGAGCTCGTGCACATCGAACAAGTAAAATTCCGCCGTATATGTCTGGTCTACGGTGTTGATCAACTTCCGCGCATACGGCTGGTCGGGCAAGTGGTGGGCACAGAGCAACATAAGGGGAAACGTCGGGTACTTGTCGTCTGAAGCGGGCAAGAGGTAGGAGTCCAGCGCCAGAGCGCCCCACAGCTGGCGCTCCACGAGGATGTCGGACGCTGGTGCCTGGCGCGGCGCGGCGTAGTAAGGGGTATGGGACTTGACCAACGACTCCAAGTAGTCCACGCGGCCCTGGATCTTGGCCAAATCCAGCTCCATGATCACGATCTTGCGGTCACGGGCCGGATACACACAGAGGTCCTCCTTGTGCACTGTTTTGCAGTTTGCGCACGCGGGCTTCTCGCCCAGGCACTTGACCTTGGACAGCTTGCATCGGGTGCATGCGTAGTGGCTGCGACCAAACACCTTGAGGGGAGTTGGTTTGCTCATGGAGATATGGGAGAGACGGAGAGTGCGCTCAAGATAGAGGGTGAGAGATGGAGGAAGAAGTCACTGCGCGCTTCGCCGCAGACCGGCCAAGAAGTCGCTGCTGGGGCCGTACTCGGCACCTATACACACGTCAAGCACATGACCGCGGGGCAGAGCTGCTATGGACACATGGAGGGCCACCAGGGCGTGAGAGGTACCGGTGTACATAAGATGCTCCACTCTGAACCAGGAGAGAATATGCTTCCGCCTACGTCGCCTGGGCTTCTGGCAGCTCTTCGCGCCCTCGGTACAATCTATTGTGCGGAGCATGCGAATCATCAGCCGTGCGGCAGGCAGGGAAGAATGCGCGCATCCGCCAGATCACCCAGATACGTCGCCGCGCGGGATATTGGGCGGTTAATTGGATCCAGGACAAGTTGAGGCGGGAATTGCAAGTTACGCCAGAGACGGTTTGTGTGGATAAGGATTTAGAACATTTGTACATCTCCATTAGGAAGGACGGATTCTAATTGCGCGTGTTGTACTTGTATTGTGGTTTAAACCTATTGGTTGTGGTTTTCGCCATGGTTTTGGCTGTGTGGGTGTGTTGGTTCCCCTCGTTTCTTCTGCTCGCTTTCCTTTCCCGAAATTATTTTCGCGTCATTTGCTTTTCCGTACTTCCCTTGCAACGCTTCTGCTGCATAGCCGCGACGTTTCCTTCTCGATTTCCAAAGACTCTCGGTACAGCGAAGTGGATATCGGAAAACCGAAACGCAAATATTCAGAGGGGAGTCACAAAAATCCGCAAGTACAGATGCACGTCCGACAAAAATGTAGATTAGAGCGCAGTGCAGATTGGGCGATAAGTCCAAAGTTTCTCGGAATTACTTGTCCAATTTCCTTGGCCAACGACCAATTTTACGGATTGTTCGTAGTCAAGTTGCGCGTACTGTTTCAAGTTCACTTAGACTTATACGGCCCAATTCTATACTGTCCAACATCAGATTGCAACCTTTGACAATCAGATACATGCACATGCAATTATATTTTCAAAAATAATTCCTCTTACTTTATAACATCACCTCGCGTTTACCTCAAGCAGCCTTAAGTATCTAAATATTGTTCCACGCATAATTTCACGTGCTCTCGTATAAAGTCCAAATATGGTGTCAATCAAGCTCATGACTTTAGCTCGCTTGCCTACGCTACGCCTAGTCGTTGTATAAATCAAACACTAGTAAATTCATTTATAGCATAAATCAAGCCAAGAAATTACAAATAACTAGTGACAGTAACCATACACCTTCTTCAATCCAAACTTTTATAACCTAAAACAAACCTATAAACCCAAATATACTAAGTAGAAAAAACCTCAATCTTGGCAGAAGCTTTGTTCGTGGCAGTGACCACACAATACTTTGCACCATCCGCCTCACTCACATCATCACCGTTTACCAGGTTAACGCCGTTGGAAGGATCAATCTCGCAGTCCAACCCGTTGCAGTCGCCATCGTCACACGTAATACGAATACCAAAGCTGGGCTTGTCAGTAAACGCCTCCACATACTTGGGGTTCCATCCAATCTTGACAAAAGTGTTGCCGCTTGAATCCATATTAGCACCAGCAACATATGGCGCCCAGTTACCCTGAGGCTTGCTCTCGTCGCCCCACACACATCCATCAGAAGTCGAAACACCCAATGGGTTGATATAGTAGTGCGCAGCAGTAGAGGCCCAGTAGTTTTCATCGGGAACTGCCAATGTCTGGGTTTTGCCACCACCAACATTAGTTGGAATCAACATCGCTTCGTTACCAGGCAATACCGTTTGGCAAAATGCGACATTATCACTGGCCTTGTTGTCCACAACGACGGTTCCGGTACCGTCTTCACAATAGTCGCGGTCTGAGTATGGCTTTGACACAGTGCCGTCATCATTGCAGTACAATCCACCGTTTTCCGATTGAGGATAAGAGTATGTGGTGGCCGATTTGTCCCACTGCGACATCAACTTACCTGGAGGACAGGCATATGGACAGTAGGATCCAGAAGTGCACTGCTGGTCAGGGGACATTGCCCAGCCGCCATTTTCCGAGTTGGGAGTAATCAGAACCAAGCCATCGCCGGAGGGAAACTTGCAAGTGTTTGCTCTTTTGGTTGGAGCAGCAGCGGTAAGAGCCAAGAACAAAATGGGTGCAAAAATCATGGTGCAGGTTTAACTGATCGAGTCAAGAGTGTCAGAGAAAAAGTGAGAGTGAAACAAAGGAATGAAAATGGTTATCAAACAGTGTTTCGGCAAAGAGTGAATAGATCTGTGTAGTTGGAAGCAGATCTGGTAAAAGAAGAAACTGTCGAGAGAGTGAAGACAGTTAGTAGTAAAGAGAGTCGTTAGAGAAGGGGACTCAGATCAGTTAGGACTTTGTTCTTTCGGTCGTTGGAGCATTTCCAAAGGTGGAAGATGGTCCATTCTTATAGTCAAACAAATCTGCAAAAAAACATCACCAAAAGCGTTGTTTCTTTTGTCTAACCAATGCTCGGGCAACGCCGCCGACATCGCGCGAATCTAGACTTCTGCACTTCAACCGCTGTCAACGATTTCCGGCACACAGGTCGTGCTACCTCTACTCATCAGATGTGTCGGAGGACCAATCTGCAAGACCGTCCGCCACGTCAGTAGCACACGACGGGCCACCGCCGACAACTACCCCTAAGTTGCCACCAAACTCGCAGAGAGAAAGTTTTGTTGGCGAGCTAAGGGCGGGCCACGCTATTGTGTGTCGGGCGTGGGGTAAATCATGTGGCCCAGGCGCATTGTCGCAAACTTAATTACCATGCCGAAATCGGAAAAAATGGCGAGGCGGCGGATCAAGCCATCACCACCTTGGGGTGGGATCTGGGCCTTGGGTCGGTGTGCCGGAGGCGCTGCAGAAAAGGTATGCACAAACAGTGAAAAACTTTGCATCGCGGAGGCACGGGTGTCGCGCCTACGCTACCGAGCGATGGGTAGGCTGCTTCTTCTGTACCCCTATCACCTACCACCTCCTCGCCAATCAGGATGAGCTTATCTGAGCGAGTGTGCACACACCTTGTGCACTACAACCTTTGGACTGAGGTCACGCAGCATGAGGCCAATGGGCTTGTGGTACTCAGTGGGTATCCGCCATATAAGCTCGACGAACTGGATGACGCCAGACAAAAGGAGTGGGTAGTGCCATGCAGCATGGACGAGGCGGAGTTGAGTTTGGACCAGATAGATGCATGGTTTGAGTTTGCCACTGATCGGGGGGCGAGACCACGGCGGATGACAGTGGCCATGGCCAACGATGACGGAACCATTGTGTACTACTTTGTGCACGACGGCGTTGCCAAGCCGCGGCAAAACTAGGCAAACCACAGGGCAAAACTGCATCAGGACGCCGGACCACCAGGCCACATGAGTCAAAAAAAAATCACATGGATGGAGCAGGTGATTCAAAGCAGAGAATCCATGAGTGGTTCCAGAGTCAGTGTGGGGCCTGGGCACTCGAAATGAGGCAAAAATTGGCTCAGACGTGGCGCACAGAATTGGCACGCGAACTGCGCGAACTGCGCGAGCTGGTGGAACGCCCCGCACTGTAGGCGAGGCGCGCCCTAATCACCGAGCCTGTGCTACTGCGAGACGCGACTGATGCCTGCGTGTTGGAGCGGGTAAGTGATGCGTGGTTTTGCGGCGGTTCATACACCGCCACAGACGAATTGCCGGGCGAGTGCAAGTAGGTGGAGACCAGTTTCCTCGGAAATGGCAGAAGCAGCGAGCGTCTCCGGCCCGGCTCGTCTTCGTGCGGCCTACCCCCCACCGCATCCAACAAAAGCCGGTCCAACGCCACCAAAAACGCCGCCAAGTCGTCCTCGCGAATCAAATCCGGCCCGTACTTGAGCGCCTCGTACAGCCGCGCCAACAGAAGCGCCAGCGCGCGCGCGCGGTCGGTGGTGACTTCTGACAACACCGCTTCTCTCATGGTATAGCAATTTGGAATCTTGGCTGCAGTGAGCATAAACCCCTCGCACCGGAGCCGTAACCCCACACTATCAACAATGTCCTCGTAGATGCAGTTGGGCGGAAATATGTTTCCCGCGTGCAGCTCGCCCATGGCCGCATTGCGTTGCTGGATGTAATCGGGCGGCGCCATGCCCGGATAGTGCAACGGCGCGGCGCGGTTGGGCAATGGACCCGCGCGCCGCAGCACGTCGCCCACGCACCACTGCAACTCGCTCTCCACGTGCTCCAACACCTCGGGCGCCATGTCACCCCGCTCCAACGGCACGTAGCCCGACCGCGCTGGAATGTGGTTGAGGGCCACGCGGTACTTATACAACCGAGTAAAGTAGAGGAAAAGCAGCACCACGAGCATGGTGGCGCACGCGGCAAAAATCACAAGCAACTTGATCCCCAGCAACCGCGCCAGCCACGTTTGCACTGCAATGTCCAGCGGGGAGGTTATGGCAAACACCGTGGCCAACACCACAAAAATCGCGAGCGAAAACGAGTAGAGCCAGTGGAACACCCGCCGTGGCACCACAGCACGCACGAGCCGCAACATGGGATCACGTGTTTCGGGGGCGGTTTCGTCCAACCGTAGCAGCATGGACGGGTTGAGGAGGAGGTTGTGATTGTGGAGTGGTGATGGGCGCGCGCCAGATGCACTCTAGATTCGGGAGACTCTGGAGATTGAGATTTTGGGGAAAAAGTAAGTCTGGGCGAGGGCAGTGGGTGAGAACGGTGGCGCGATTTGGGGGCCAGAAGTTGGCGTCTGCAGCTCGCAGATTCCAATTCGGAATTTTCGAGTCGAAGTTGGCTGTTCTACTGTGAGTTTAGTTGCAATGGTGAATTGATGAGTGCATGCGCAGTGTTTGTGGAGCGCGCACTGCGGTGCTAGGTCATACTTGCGAGACTACTACACATCAGTTTTGTTACTGGGTTGAAAGCTTACTTGGTCCGGAGGTTGAGGTTTTCTAATGGCCTAACATACACAGCGTAGTGCAACTCAAAATGCCGCTAACATGTGCTTCTAACAGATCATTAAATACGTAATGACAAATTTGATCTGAAGCGGTTTTTCTCAGCGGTGCTATATGATAGCGCTTTGATATTGGGTGACATGAGTAGACGAAATTCTCCGATATTCTTTGAATGACGTGCTGCGCGGGATCTAACTCGTCTGTCATCCGGAGAATACGCTCGCCGAACGTGTTGGTGTGTCGAATGGAAGATTGAGGCTAGTACTGACTGTTCACCGGGTTACCTCAGCTCCGGCCAACACACCTCACATCTACATTTTCTTCCTCGTTCATGCATTTCCTTTTCCTGGCCCAATAAGTTCTTCCTCTAATCTATATATTCATCATTGTGTCTCCTTCTTGCGGCCCGCGTTATACTGGGGGGACGACCGCGCGCTGGGGCTCTGGCGCTGCATCCCCGACGACGACGTCTCCGACGACGAGTACAGTGCTGACTGCGGCGCAGCCTGCATCATCAACTTCTTGCGCTCCTCGTAGTGCATTTTCGAAAGCGTCTGTGCATCCATCTCCTTGCCCTGCACCTTCTGTCGCTGGAGCTGGAGTTGACGTGCCTGCGCCGCGGCCAGTGTGGTAGCACTGGAAACAGGCCGTCCCGCCTGCTCGAGCCGCGTCTGCTGCTGCTGTTGCAAGTTGGCCAAGTACGAGGCCGCGAGCTTGGTCACCTGCTCCTTGGTCAAGTTCGGGTTCTTCTGCTGGATGGAGTTGATGATAGCCGAGACCTGTGCCGGTGCAAACTGAATGCGGCCCTTGGCTGGTGCTGGAGTAGGCCGTTTAACCCCAGTCGCCATGGCCGACGACAGCCCGCCGGCACTGGTGCCCACATACGATGATCCTGGTGCTGTGGGTTTGCGAACCGCTGCTCCTTGCATCGGAAGAACGCCTGCCGCGGCGCCAGGTACCACGGTACCTTTGCCGGCCTGGTTTTGCTGCATCATGCGCCGTTGTTTCTGCATCTGGAGAAGCTGCTGGATCTGCTCCACCGTGTACGGTGTGCCGTTGGGGGTTGTGGGCCGCTTGATGTTGCCGAGAAGCAGCTTGCCCTGTGCTGCGGTCTGAGGGGAGGACGCGGGCATTGCCATCGTTCCTGGCCGAGGTGCGGCACTGCCCATGAGCGGACGACCTGGCACCTGAGACCCGCGTCTTGCTGCGGGATCGGAAGGAGACGCTCCAGGCGCCGTGCTGGGCGCCTTCAGCGACACCGCAGACATCATGCGCGACCGCGTGGCCTGTTGGTTCATGTACGCCTCCTGGATGGTCTTGTCGCGGTCAAACTTGAGCTTGGAGAGCTCAGATGGGGTTGGGGTGCGGTCAGAAGCACGAGACACATTCATTCCCTGACCCGAAGTAGCAGAGGCCCCGTAGTCGGTGGTGGAGGTGCTGCGGCGGTGCGATGCCTTGGCAGCGGCGGCCTCACGGCGGCGCATGGTCTTGCGCACCGCATCAAACATCGACGCCCACCGGAGCCGGCGGTGGCCGCGCTGTATGGACTCGTTGCCCACACCGAGCGGAGAAATACGCCGCTTTGTCGTCAGCTGCGCCTTGTGGGCGTGCTCGAGCCATTGCTGTGCCTGATACGCATTGTGACCCTTCATGTCAGAGAACTGGAACTTCTCGTTGAGCTGGATGTAACGCTCGAAACACTGCCACGGCGTACGCCGCTCGATATTCAGCTCGTATTTGCGCAACGTCGACGAGTGCATCTGGAGATTTTCTGCAATCAAGTCCCAGTTGAAGCAGTACTCCGCCACGTAGTGGATCAAGTACTTGTCGTCCAGCGGGAGCCAGATGGTGGGCGAGCGGTACTTGATGTTCTTGACGTTGGGCGGTTTGGGTGGCTTCAAGTAGTTGAACCGCCGGTGAGATTGGACTCCGAAAAGACCCTTCTGGAAATCAGGTAGACCCTGTGGCTGTTTTGCCGCCGCAGCCTGCGTATCGTCTTTCAATACCACCTTGTACCAATCGTCGTCCGAGTCAAATGGATGGAGCATGCGTGACACAGGCACAATAGACGTTTCTCCGGTTTTAAGTGCCGGGTGTTGTTGCCCAATGATGTCATCGTCGAAGGCTGTGAATTTGGGGAGATTTAGAATGATCGACAGGTCGATCATCTTGAGGTCCTTGAGGTTGATGTGGGTTTTGAATGGACTGTTGTTCGTGGGCGAAACACCAATAGCCTCGAGATCCGACTTCGAGAACGTCGGTAGCGACGGTGGCACAATCTCGTCCGAGGGATTAGCCCGCTCTAGTAGCTTGCTGATATCGATCGTTTCCGGCTCGGGGTCGTGAAATTCTTCTTCGCTTGATTTGTCGTGTGAGGAATCGATATCTTGAATGTCCTCTGGGATTTCGGGCTCAGTGGGCTTGGGCTCAGACTCGGGCTCGGTAGTAATTATATCAAGCTCAGCTGGTTCATTCAGAGTTGAGTCATTCTCACCTGTAAGAGGGGCTGATACTTCAGTCCCCGCGGCCTCAGGAGAAACGCCTGTTTCTGTGTCTATTTGCATCTCATCAATGTGTCTTACCGGCCGCGTCTTAACACACATTACTTTACCGTATGTCCAGTAATCTCGGACTGCCTGTGCGATCTCAAAGCAACACGCGCGCTTGAACTTGCTCATCTCCTTGAAATCCGTAGCCATCCACTTAGCCTCCTGTAGGAGCGTATCCCAATGGGCCTGTTTGGATTTTCTATTCTTCTTCGAGTAAACGAACGGGTCGTAGTATCTCAATGGCTGGCGCAAAGACCACTTTTTCTGCCGTTTCAACTCTTCAATCCGAGAGTAGAGCACGGCCACCTTCCCCTCAAGTAAGGCCAGCTCAAAGTTTTCCGTCATCAAAGTTTTGTGCGAGCCCGGCAAAAGCTTAATGAGAGGAAGCGTCTGCGTAAGATAGTAAAGCTCTGCCAATGACGACACATTGTGAATTTCCGTGGGGTAGTGTTCTGGCAAGGATAATATCTCCAAGTCGTTGATATTCTTGTCAAGAAACCGGTTTGTCTCCTCCTCCAAAACGTCAATCTGCGATTTAAGAGAAGTGACTCCGGTCTTCTTGCTTTTGCCATTTGCCACTGCAGGCATCAAACGGCTTGGATAATCGGTAGTCTTGGATTTGCGGACTTTAACCGGCCCCAGATCTTCTGTTTCTTCTGCAGTTCTTTTAGATCCCACAGTCATGCCATACAAGTTTTCTTGGATTGCATTAGTCATTTCCCGTTTCAAATTCTCGTAGTTGGAAACGCCCGGGATTGCCTTGAATACCACCGAGCCGTTTTTGGATATATCATTGTCTTGTAGAAATTGGGCAGTTGCACCATCCTTAAGGTTGTTTTTGAAATCATCAAGAGACTGTAACGGGTTGGAAAAAAGATAGTAGAGCTCTCGTAACTTCTGCTTCCGTTCCTCCACGATAAGCGTCTGCTCCGAGGCCATTCTTGTGTTGTATTGACGACGTTCAAACAGTAGTAACAACCGGAAAAAGGGTGTGAGACATGTGATCAGCATGTGGATTTCACGTGATTTGTGGAATAATTTTTTGTTGTGTTTGTTAGAACGCGCGAATGCGCGCTTTAACAATTGCATCCGTGTCAATTACACTGATGCCTATTTTCGTGCTTCTACACCAGCTCATAATTAATAGCGATTATTCTATAGAATATAGCCCACCTCTATGGAACGTCATAGATAAAGACAAACCATACACAGTAGACCATTGATGCAGTTAATCTAATGTACATGCAAATTAAAGTCCCAAATAGCCCCGCCAGACAGGACACCCTAAGTGTTGCGACAACCAGCAGGTCTTACAACTCGGAAGAATCCAAAAAGAAGTATCTTCCAGACGACTTTTGCTCCTTGTCCATCTGGGAATCCTTCTTGTTGATTCTAGGTCTGAAAGAGTTTGGATCTCTTCTGAAGGTAACGTTCAAGTTCTTCAAGAATCTGTTACAACCGGTCAACAAAGACTCTGGCGCCTTAGCCAAAGCGTCCTTGGATGGGGTACCCTCAAACACAATGACTCTGTCAGCCAAGTAAGTGGCCATCATGAAATCGTGCTCCACAATGAACGCAGTCTTTTTGGAGTGCAAAATGAATCTTCTGATCACCTTGGAACAAACCACACGCTGTTCGGAATCCAAGTAGGCGGAAGGCTCATCGATCAAATAAATGTCAGCCGGAATACCCAACGCCAAAACAAGCGCAACTCTTTGCAACTCACCACCAGACAACACTTGCACTTCTTGGTCAATAATGTTGTCAATCTTCAATGGCTTAACAACATCGGTTTGGAACTGTGGGTTCAAGAACGCGGCTCTGATCTTCTTGAAGAACAATTGTCTCACAGTACCAGGGAATCTTGGCGCAATCTTTTGTGGCTTCATGGAAATGTTCATCTTTGGAAGAGGAGTCTTACCATCAGCCTCCAACGCACCGGCCAAAATCTTACAGAAGGTAGTCTTACCGGTACCGTTCTCACCAAACATCACCAAGATTTCGGAGTTGGTGAACTCTCCCTTCTCGACCTTCAAGTGGAAATCACCTTGGGTCTTTTCCAAGTCAGGGTATTCGAGCGCACTAGAGTGGTCCAAGATCAAGCCATCGGCAGCATCTGCCAATCTAAACTGCAAAGATTCGTCTCTGAATCTCATGTTTTCCGTTGGAATAAAACCGTCCAAAAAGATGTTGATACCCTCTCTGACAGACGCAGGCAAGGTCACCACACCGTACACAGAAGGGGCTCCGTACAAAATACAGACGAAATCCGACAAGTAGTCCAACACAGACAAATCGTGCTCCACACAGATAACGTAGGTGGTTTGGTCCAACAACGATCTGATGATCTCGGCAGCTCTCAATCTTTGCTTCACATCCAAGTACGAAGATGGCTCATCAAACATGTACACGTTGGCGTCTTGAACACAGGTCAAGGCCAAAGCAAATCTCTGCAACTCACCACCAGACAAGTTTTCGATGTCTCTCTTCTCAATTGGCGCAATTTCCAAAAGTTTAGAGATGTAATTCCAGTCATCTGGTCTTTGGTTCTTTGCTTTCAAAATACCAGCAACATCCTTCACAGGCGATTTGGCCAACGCTCTTGGGATGTTGTCAACATATTGAGGCTTAATGATAGCCTTGATGTTGTCTTCCAAAACCTTGGTGAAGTAGTTTTGCAATTCGGAACCTCTGAAGTACTTCAAGATTTCTTCCCAGTCAGGAGGATCGTCGTATCTCCCCAAGTTGGGCTTTTGCTTGCCGGCCAAGATCTTCAATGCGGTCGACTTACCGATACCGTTAGTACCAACCAAACCCAACACTTGACCTGGTCTAGGAGTGGGCAATCTGTGCAATTTGAACGAGTTGGCAGAGTATCTGTGGGTAGTTTCCGCCTCCAAGTTAGTGGGCAAGTTGATGATGTTGATGGCATCAAATGGACATTTCTTGACACAAATACCACAACCGACACACAAAGTTTCCGAAATAAAAGCAATCTTGGACGCGGGAGTGACTTCAATACACAATTTACCCGTCTTCACCACTGGACAGCCCTTGCGACATTCTTGTCTGCACTTTTTTGGCTTACACTTGTCGGTGCTGACAATAGCAATTCTAGAACCTTTGGACGCTGGAGCGTTCTTGTTGGCACCTTTTCCACTCATTTTGGGCTGAAAATTTTTTGCTAGAAGTAGTTAATGAACTTTTTCGCCTGGCTCCTTCATACAGTTTTTTTCACGTTTACAAGTGCATTTTTTTTCTTCACGTTAGTGCTAGCATTTACTCCATCGCTCGCGCACTGTAGTTAATCTCATCACATTACTAAGTGCCGTGCGCTCATTGGTTCACACAGGGCAATCTAGTAAAGGAATAGGGCCATTATCAACTGCAAGTAGGGTTCAATCGACTCCAATCTGTTTGTTTTTGAATTTATTGAGGCTGATGCTCGGCTTTCGTACTTTCCATATCAGTTGGCCAAAGTTCGCTCACGTAGAGTTATTGTTTTGCATTAGTTGCTCTTTTCCCGGGGTTAAGGATCTAGCTACGAATCCATGTAAAAATCTGGCTGTGTGTTCATTTCTGCTGTTCACCTATTTTTGCTGAGGATTCCAAAAGTTTTCTCTTTGTCAAAATATGAATCAGAGAGACATGAGCATTTGCACTTTATGTCCCAAATTGCAAAACGCTAGTTCGCGAATACTTTGCGAACGGGAGGGTCAGGGCAAACATATGGAAAAACCATACAAAATTATGAATTTAAAATTCGAAACTACAACTCTTTTTTTTTTCTTCTGCTAAATGCAGAGCAAATAAAATGGAACCAACGTAAATGGGTTATGTCTCAATAGCCTTCTTTCCCTAAACCTAGAAGTCGACCCGGCTCCATTGCGTGTCACACGGTCGTGCACAGGATAAAACACAGAAAGAAATTTGTTTCTCCCCCCTGTATTTTCCCCAGCTGATCTCTGTCTCTTTTCCACTAAAGCGAGAAGTGCAAATTTTCGTCGCCAAAGAATGCTTTTTTTGATTACTGGAGCATTGAATCCATGATGCTCATTAATATAGGGGGTTTCTTTCTTTCTTATCCCCTTGTTTGGATGTGAGCCCGTGTTGTTCACTTTGTTGTGAGTTTCACCTAGGTTGTTATACGCCTTTGTCCTATATGGGTTGCTGCAAGGGAAGTTCCCTGATTTGATCTACAGGGCCTTATCGCTTTTCGCTCAACTGTGGTGTTGCATGATATCGCAAAACACGCTTGGTTCCTTTGGTATATCCGAAGCAGAAACCATCGTTCACTTCTAGATATGCGAACATTGTTACAAATGGTGCAAAGAATACGGTATGTTTCAATTTAACCTTTGATCGTGGATGTCTTCCAAGATTCACATGAATCGAGATGAAACGAAAGCCCAGTGAGCAAATATCCTCCAGCCTGGGTGTCCGGAAAACTGTTTACCATCCGAATCTCAAAGACACAGATTGCGATAAAGACGCGTCAAAGGAACAAGGGGACGGCACCAAACCTTTATGGAAGGAAAGATAACGGTGCCAATGCCCAATTTACACGGAAGAGTACAGAGAGGAGAAGAAACAAACGCGTTTTAGGTCACTTGTTGATGTGCTTTTCTGGTACAGAGTTAAAAGCTGAGTTTAAAGTGGTTTGTTCTTTGTCGGAACTTAAGGTTCCCCGTTCAGGAGATTGCCATCATGTATTCCACAGCATACCCTCATCAGCTTACAAGTTTATAGTCGGCGGAGACCAATTGAAAAACTTTCCTTTAACGTGAAGAATGTTTTTTTCAGTTGATTTCGACAAAGTACGTCTATTTGATACAGTATTGATTGTAGTCGAAACGAATAGTAGTTACCACTTCTAACGTGTTGTACTCAAAAGTCGAGGGGAGCGTGTTGTTGGCGCATGGAATTTCGTCCAAATTTTTTTCTACTGTTTTTTTCCCTATCACCTAAACTGATCAAACCGGGAAACATCAATCACCCAATACCAAGTGAACCATCGAAACCGATCGCATCTAATCCTAATTAACTGCAATCACTGATTTAATTGCATTTTTTTTTTTTTGCGTTTATTCTTCTTGTCTTGAAAGCGGTAATCTTTGGTGATAGTGTTCTCATCCACACCTGATAACAACAACGGTATTTTACCAAAAGGGCGTATAATTTTTTCAGCTAACGTCACATTTGCTGTCAACACATTGAACAGCATACTCAAGGTTTTGTAATCGCAAAGATGGTCAAGTTAGACGACGAAGTCGAAGCCAATCCAGAACTCTATGGACTTCGGCGTTCCCACAGAGAACGCCGAGCTGCTCCCATTATGGATGAAAGCGACGAAGACGAACCAAGTTCCAGAAGACCAAAAACCTCATACGAGGAGTACGAGGACGAATCTGGAGAAGAAGAGTCCGATTTCGATGAAGATGACGACGACTTCTCTGTTGGAAGAAAGAAGACCAAGCCCACTTCAAAGATTGCCAAATCGAGAAAGGGTCCTAAAGGCCACAAAAAATCGTTGACCAAAGCCATTCCCAGCCCGCCTGCGGAACTTCGGTTTTCCACTAGAAACAGCGGAACAAAAAACTATGCGGTTGACTATGAGGACGATGAAGATTTATTAGAAAGTGACGAGGAGGCGATTAACGACTACTACTACTACGAACAAGCAATGCAGGACGAACCTACAAGGGGAATTGATCTTGTGTTGGACCATAAACTCAACGAAGACAACGCAGAAGTCACAGGCCAGCCCAAATTAGACTACCTTTTTAAGGTCAAATGGACCGACCTGTCGCATTTACACAATACGTGGGAATCTTTCCAGACTCTCAAGGACTTCAAAGGTTTCAGAAAGGTGGATAACTACATCAAGCAGTACATTTTATTGGATCAGGAGATCAGAAATGACCCCTCCACCACTAAAGAGGACATTGAAGCCATGGATATTGAGCGGGAGAGAAAGCGGGATGAACAAGAAGAGTTCACTCACGTTGAGAGAATCATTGACAGCGATCGTATCGAACTAGACGATGGCTCCTCCCAATTGCAGTACTTGGTGAAATGGAAAAGACTCTACTATGATGAGGCTTCGTGGGAAAATGCTGAAACTATTGCAGCGTTGGCACCAGAACAAGTTTCCAAGTATCAACAACGGCTACAATCCAAAATCTTGCCCAACTTGTCGGCCAACTATCCTATGAACCAAAGACCCCGGTTTGAAAAATTGAGCAAACAGCCACTATTCATCAAGAATGGCGAGTTGAGAGATTTCCAGTTGACTGGTTTAAACTGGATGGCGTTTCTTTGGTCTCGTAATGAAAACGGTATTTTGGCAGATGAGATGGGTTTGGGTAAAACTGTCCAGACCGTTGCGTTTTTGTCATGGTTAATTTACGCCAGACGACAAAATGGACCTCATTTGGTGGTGGTTCCCTTAAGTACCATTCCTGCTTGGCAGGAGACTTTTGAGAAATGGTCCCCTGATGTCAATTGTATTTACTACTTGGGTAACACCGAAGCGAGAAAGAAAATCAGGGACTTTGAGCTTTACACAGTCAACAAAAAGCCCAAGTTCAATGTCTTATTGACCACTTACGAGTATATCTTGAAAGACAGAGCCGAACTCGGTGCTTTTAAATGGCAATTCCTCGCAGTTGATGAAGCGCATAGACTTAAGAATGCCGAATCTTCTTTGTACGAATCCTTAAAGCTGTTCAAGGTTTCCAATAGATTGTTGATCACAGGTACGCCATTGCAAAACAACATAAAAGAGTTAGCTGCCTTATGTGACTTCTTGACTCCTGGAAGATTTTCCATTGACCAGGAAATTGACTTTGATGCCCCTGATGACAAGCAAGAAGAGTACATCAAACACTTACAACTGAGTATCAAGCCTTATATCTTGAGAAGATTAAAAAAAGATGTGGAGAAATCTCTTCCGTCCAAGACTGAGAGAATCTTGAGAGTGGAATTATCGGACATTCAAACGGAATACTACAGAAATATCATTACCAGAAACTATGCCGCATTGAATGCTGGCGTTAAGGGAGCACAAATTTCCTTGTTGAACGTTATGAGTGAGTTGAAAAAAGCATCCAATCATCCGTATTTGTTTGACGGCGCAGAAGAACGTGTCTTGGCTAAGGGTGGGTCTACATCTAGGGACAATGTCCTCAAGGGACTAGTTATGTCCTCTGGTAAAATGGTACTTCTTGAACAATTATTGACAAGATTGAAGAAGGAGGGCCACAGAGTGTTGATTTTCTCGCAAATGGTCAGAATTTTGGATATTTTGGGAGACTACCTCTCTATCAAGGGATACCAATTCCAAAGATTGGATGGTGGTATTCCATCTTCGCAAAGAAAAATTTCCATTGACCATTTCAATGCCCCAGATTCCAAAGACTTTGTGTTCTTGTTGTCTACTCGTGCGGGTGGTTTGGGTATCAACTTGATGACCGCCGATACGGTTATTATTTTTGATTCAGATTGGAACCCGCAAGCGGATTTACAAGCCATGGCCCGTGCCCACAGAATAGGTCAAAAGAAACACGTTTCTGTGTACAGATTTGTGAGTAAGGACACAGTTGAAGAGGAGATTTTGGAAAGAGCCAGAAAAAAGATGATTTTGGAGTACGCCATTATTTCTTTGGGTATGACCGATCCAAACGGTTCCAAAAAAAACAAGAACGAACCTTCAACTAGTGAGCTCTCCCAAATTTTGAAATTTGGTGCGGCAAACATGTTTGCGGCAACGGACAACCAGAAGAAATTGGAAGAGTTGAATTTAGATGATGTGTTGAACCACGCCGAAGATCATGTGAGCACTCCAGATTTGGGTGAATCTAACTTGGGCTCGGAGGAGTTCTTGAAGCAATTCGAAGTCACCGACTACAAGGCCGACGTTGAGTGGGATGACATTATCCCTCAGGACGAATTGGCAAAGTTGAAGGAAGAAGAGAAGAAGAAAGCAGAGGAAGATTACTTAAACGAACAAATTGCCATGTATTCTCGCAGAAGAGCCGCTGTGAAGCAATTGCAAGGCGGAACTCCAGATACTAGTGGTGTTGACGACGATGATGACGAAGAAAACGGAAGAAGACGCGCGGCAAGGAAGAAGGCTGAAGAAAACCACGAATTGTCCGAAAAGGAAATCAGGGGAATCTACCGGTCAATTTTAAGACTAGGTGATCTTTCTGGTAAGTGGGGACAGCTTGTTGAGGAGGGAAGCATCTCAAACAAGAATCCAGTCTTGATCAAACACGCCTACAACGAGATTATCAATATTTCGAGAAAGTTGGTCAAGGAAGAGGAGCAACGCAGAAGTGAAGCTCTCGCTGATTTGGAAAAGAAGGCCAAGGAGCAAAAGAACAACAACGCTTCTACTGACGGTGACAACCCGATGGCTCTTTGGATTGCGAAGAAGAAGGAGAAGAAGGCGGTTCTTTTCGAATATCAGGGTGTGAAAAATATCAATGCCGAGTTGGTGTTATCGCGTCCACCTGATATGAAGTTTCTTCTGTCATTGATCCCTAAAGATAAGCCCCTCTCATTCGAGCTTCCGAGAACTCCAAAGGGAGTGCAAAGTTGGAATTGTGAATGGGGCCCCAAAGATGACGCAATGTTGTTAGTTGGTGTTCACAAGTTTGGCTACGGTTCATGGGGCCAAATCAGAGATGACCCCCTCCTCGGTTTGCAGAATAAGCTTTACCTAGATAGCACAGTGAAGGGTAGTGGTCCAGCCGCGTCAAGCAAAGATGCAAAGACCGCCAACGGTGACACCAAAGAAGGTAAACCGCTGCAAAACAAAAAAGTGCCAGGTGCGGTGCATTTGGGCAGAAGAGTGGATTACTTGTTTTCGTTGTTGCGTGATGAGGACGATGGCAGCACCTCCACTCCAACAAGTGCCGGTACAACTGGTACTGTCAAAAAGAGAGTTAGAAAGGTGAAGAGCGAGGGCCCAGTCGCCAAGGTCAAAAAGACCACCAAGTCCCAGTCTCCACTGACTGCAGCAGGTGGTAAAAAACTTACAAAGAAGAAGAGCGCTTCTGCTGCGGGCTCGCCTCAATTGGACGTAAAGGTGAAAAGCGAAAATGCGAATGGCAAGGAAGACGAGGACTTTTTGGAGTACGACAGTATGGATGAAGCACACTGTAAGGCTACATTGAAGCCAGTGGCCAAGTCTTTAATGAAACTCCATAAAGGTAACAAGGGACTCGGAAAGCATGAATGGGCCGCTCTACTCAAGTCAGAATTGGTCAATGTTGGAGATTTCATTGAAAAGTCGAAGAACTCCGACCCTAAACCCAACTTTGGCAAGCATTTGTGGTCATACGCCAGTCTCTACTGGCCAGCAAAAGTTCCAAGCTCTAAAATTGCGGCCATGTACAGTAGAATCAAAACGCAAGTTCCAAAAACGGAAAAGAGCGACTAAGTAAGGTGTTTAGGGTAGTTTTATTATACATGTACAGTTTTGAAAATTAACACCGCTTAAATTCACAGAGATTAGCAAACAAGAAGGATTAGGTTATAAACACGATAAATTAAAACTGGTTTATGAGACATTAGGCAACAAAATGCAAGTATAGTGTACATCTTCCGAAGCTGTTTCATTGATGCTAAAAAGAAAAAAAAGTCTCCCGGGGGTGAGTCGAACACCCGATCTCAAGATTACAAATCCATTACAGTCTCGCGCCTTAGCCAGCTTGGCCACCGAGAGGACCTTGAAGAAAAAATATGCCGGAAGAGATACATCAACGCGGCAATAACACCCAAAACCAAGCATGTGGCTGACTAAAGGATAAGAGAACAGAAATTTCCGATTGGAAAACGACGCGGGTGGACTAAATAATTCCATTTGCTACAGAAATTTTTTTGACTACACTGCAGACAATCGGCTCTATAGGGGGAAGAAAAAATGAAACTTGAGTACGGATCAGTGTGAAGGCCAGTCACAAAGTCGCACGCACCATTGGGCACACGTTGGTTCTGCGGGTAATCTCATCGTCAGTGTAGTGTTTTTGTGCGAAAATTTTTTGAAAACTATTTTTTTTCTCTAGAGAAATCTCCACAAACACTCTCGATTTCGCCAAAGCCAGGATCCCCTGTTCCACCAGTCTTTGAAATCGACATTTTTTACAAAACAAAAAAAAAGTAAAAAAAAAAAACTTACCGAAAAAAATGTCTGCCGACACTGCTCAAATCACCGAGTCCTTGGACAAGTTGAACATCGACAACCAAGCTCCTGTCCCAGAAGCTACCCAAGCCGAGGCTCCTTCCACTTCCGAAACCGAGGAAGGTGAATCTGCTGCGGCCACCTCTGCGTCTTTGTACGTTGGTGAGTTGAACCCTTCGATCAACGAGGCTGTTTTGTACGAGATTTTCTCTCCTTTGGGTCAAGTCTCCTCCATCAGAGTGTGTCGTGACGCTGTGACCAAGAAGTCCTTGGGCTACGCTTACGTCAACTACAACAAGCACGAGGATGGCGAGCGTGCTTTGGAGCAATTGAACTACTCTCTTATTGACGGTAGACCATGCCGTATCATGTGGTCTCAAAGAGACCCATCTCTCAGAAGAAACGGTGACGGCAACATCTTTATCAAGAACTTGCACCCAGACATCGACAACAAGGCTTTGCACGACACCTTCTCCGCTTTCGGCCGCATCTTGTCTTGTAAGGTTGCCACCGATGAGGTTGGTCGCTCTAAGTGCTTCGGTTTCGTTCACTACGAGACTGCCGAGGCTGCTGACGCTGCCATTGAGAACGTCAACGGTATGTCTTTGAATGACCGTGAGGTTTTTGTTGGTAAGCACATCTCCAAGAAGGACCGTGTTGCCAAGTTCGAGGAAATGAAGGCTAACTTCACCAATGTTTTCGTCAAGAACTTCGGCCCAGACTTCACTGAGGAGGAGTTGGCTGCTTTGTTCGAGCCATTCGGAAGCATCACTTCTCTCTACTTCGAGAAGGACGCCGAGGGTAAGTCCAAGGGCTTTGGTTTCATTAACTTTGAGAACCACGAGTCCGCTGCCAAGGCTGTCGAGGAATTGAACGACAAGGAGATCAACGGCCAAAACATCTACGTTGGTAGAGCTCAAAAGAAGAGAGAGAGAATTGAGGAGTTGAAGAAGCAGTACGAGAACACCAGATTGGAGAAGTTGTCCAAGTACCAAGGTGTCAACTTGTTCGTCAAGAACTTGGACGACTCTCTCACCTCTGAAATCTTGGAGGAGGAGTTTAAGCCTTTCGGTACCATCACTTCCGCCAAGGTTATGGTTGACGAGGCTGGCAAGTCCAAGGGTTTTGGTTTCGTTTGCTTCTCTGCTCCAGAGGAAGCCACCAAGGCTATCACTGAGATGAACCAACGTATGGTTTTGGGTAAGCCTTTGTACGTCGCCTTGGCTCAACGCAAGGATGTCAGACGCTCTCAATTGGAACAACAAATTCAAGCTAGAAACCAAATGAGAATGCAAAACTCTGCTGCTGCCGCCGGTATGCCAGGTCAATTCATGCCACCAATGTTCTACGGCCAACAACCAGGCTTCTTCCCTGGTAACGGTAGAAACAACGGCCCATTCCCAGGTCCTAACCCTCAAATGATGATGCCAAGAGGCCAAATTCCTCCACCACAAGGCCAATGGCCAAGAGCTGGCCCTAACGGTCAACCAGTTCCAGTTTACGGTATGCCTCCAGTCTACAACGACTTCAACGGTCCTAACGGCCGTCAACAAAGAGGTTACTTCCCAAACAACCGTAACCAAAAGGGCGGTCGTAGAGACTTGGGTGCCATCATCGCTTCTGCTCCACCAGACCAACAAAAGAGAATTTTGGGTGAGGAATTGTACCCAAAGATTGTCTCCACTGGCAAGGCTCAAGAGCCTGAGGCTGCTGGTAAGATTACTGGTATGATGTTGGACTTGGACAACCAAGAGATTTTGGCTTTGTTGGAGGACGATGAGTTGTTCAACAACCACTTCGAGGACGCCTTGACTGCTTACGAAGAATACAAGAAGTCTTCTGAGGAGCAAACCGAGGCTTAAGGGTTGAGAGAAGGTTACGTTGGCCAGAGGTGAGATCCCCTGGTGCATTTCTAGTTCTTAAACCAACTATTTCGTAGTTTTTTTTTTTGGATGGGTAATTGGATGAGATATATATACCAAAAGAAAAAAAAAAATTGAAAATGTTTAACCCGGTGTAGCTTGTGGTACTTGAGTCCCGGTACATGTAGCGTTGCCGCGTCATTGTGCACGCTCTGTTACAGAATATCGACGGTAGAAGCTCGTGACCCGCCTGCATACCCCATACTAGGTATCGTCACCAGATTAACGACTTCATCTTTCTCGACCTCTTCTGATTTGCGAAAAGCGCGCCTGACAAAATGACGAAAGAAGGGTTTGACGAACTCATGGCTTATCCATCGGATACTCCCGTGGTTTCACCCAAACAGTACGCCGGAAATGACAAGCTCAACTTATCCGGAAGAGTGCTCACGGTGGTGAGTTCTTTACCCACCAAAATTTGCAAGAAAGCAGATCCAAACTCGGCACAGCTGACGTTCTGGGACGTGGATCCTATCCGTGGTCAATCGGCCATGTATTCGTCCTTGTTTTTTTTGCAACAACATACGGATTGGGAAACTCATATTATTGGCTGGACTGGCGAGTTGGTGAACAAGACAAAATTCACCAGCGACTTGGTCAATGGCAACATCCGCGACGACCCATTGTACTTGGATGACGATGATAAGGCAGAGTTGGAAGACAAGATCCGCAAGGCATCCAAGACCGAAAATGTGCACCCGGTATGGTTGTTGAGACGGGATCAGAACCGGTGGAGAAAATATGCGGAGAACATCATCTGGCCCTTGTTTCACTACATCCAAAACGCTGGATCCGACTACAAGGAAGATGAACAGGCTTGGCACGACTATGTCAAGTTCAATGAAGCGTATTTCCAGAAGATTAAGGCTATTTACAAACCGGGAGATATCATCTGGATCCACGACTACTACTTGTTATTGTTGCCTCAGTTGTTGCGGATGGAGTTCCCCGATGCGTTTATCGGCTTGTATATCCACACTCCGTTCCCCTCGTCCGAATACTTTAGATGTTTACCAAAGAGAAGTCAGTTGTTGGACGGCATGCTAGGTGCGGACAAGATTGCATTCCAAAGTGAGTCTTTCCAACGCCACTTTTTGAGTTGCTGTGCACGTGTGTTAGGCTATGAGGTGACAAAGTCGTCTGTGTTGGCCTACGGCTTCACTATTTCCGTGGAGACGTTGCCCATTGGAATTGACACCAAAAAAATCGAGCACGATGCATTTACAGACGCAAGCGGCGTTGACGAAAAAGTCAAGGTGCTTCGGGAGTATTACCCCGACAAGAAAATTATCGTTGGACGTGACCGGTTAGATATGGTTCGTGGTGTTGTGGAAAAACTCCAGGCTTTCGAGATGTTTTTGCAAATGTTCCCTCACTGGCGCAACAAGGTGGTCTTGATTCAGGTGTCTTCTCCTGGCTTCTCTCACAGTGCTAAGGTAGAGAAGAAGGTCACGGAGTTGGTGACAGAAATCAACTCCAAATATGGCAGCTTGAACCACACCCCAGTGCTTCACTACCAAATGCGCATCAACCGTGATGAGTACTTGGCACTTCTCCGTGTGGCAGACTTGGCGCTCATTACATCTGTTCGTGATGGTATGAACACAACTTCCATGGAATTCGTCATTTGTCAGAGACAAAAGAAGTCACCCTTGATTCTCTCCGAATTCACCGGAACTGCTTCGGTCTTGCGTGACGCCATTCTCATCAATCCATGGGACTCGGTTGGCATTGCCAAAACCATCAACGACGTATTCCACATGAATGATCGAGCCAAATCGGCACTCGAGGATAAGTTGTATCAGTGTGTCACGTCTAACACTATCCAGTCATGGACATCCAATTTTTTGAAGCATCTTATCAGCCACGTGGACAGCACCCACCAAACACATTTTACTCCTACGCTTAATCGGCCAATGTTGTTAAAGAGCTACCAGAATCTGAAGAGGCGGTTGTTTTTGTTTGACTACGATGGAACTTTGACTCCTATTGTCAAAGACCCAGCAGCGGCTATCCCCTCTACCCGTTTGCTCAAGATCGTGGATACGTTGACGGCCGACCCCAAAAACCAGTTCTGGATTATTTCAGGTAGAGACCAGGCGTTTTTGGAAAAGTGGTGGGGCTCGAAAAAGGTGGGGCTTTCGGCGGAGCACGGCTGTTTTATGAAGGATGTCGGAGATGACAAGTGGTACAATCTTTCCGAGGCATTCGATATGTCATGGCAGGCGGTGGTAGACGACGTGTTCAAGAAGTACACGCAGCACACACCCGGATCCAATATAGAGCGGAAGAAAGTGGCGTTGACGTGGCATTATAGAAGATCTGACCCCGATTTGGGTAAGTTCCAGGCTGAGAAGTGTATGGAGGAGCTTTTGAATGCCGTGGGCAAAAAATATGACGTGGAGGTGATGGCAGGAAAGGCAAATATCGAAGTGCGGCCACGTTTCGTAAACAAGGGAGAAATCGTCAAACGGCTTGTGTTGAATCCTCATGGATCGAAACAGGACCCACATGTGACTAGTGTGGATCCGAATAGCGTTGCGATTGAGCTGTTACCCGACTTCATGTTATGTTTGGGAGACGACTTGACCGACGAGGACATGTTCAACTCGCTAAAAAAAATCGAGGAAGAGTGGGACAAGAAAAATCTTTCGAAGAAACCTGACGGAACGTATGGAGTATACCCCGTTCTTGTCGGCCCCGCAGCAAAAAAGACGGCAGCCACAGCGCATTTGAATAACCCAACCCAGGTGATTGACACCTTGGGGCTCTTGGCAGGCCATGTTTCCTTGTTTGAGAGTGCAGGATCGGTGGAGTTGGACGATCGGGGTCATGTTACCAATAGCGAGTCCAGTGCGAGATCCAAACTCCGGGCGGCTGCAATGAAGAAGGAAATTAGCGAGAAGAGCTTGAACAGCTTGAGCAGCCAGTGACTGGGCAGTGGATGAAGTTTGATGAATGTACGAGTTGAATAACAAATGGCCTATTCTAAGAGCCCATATCTTATGTGTGTAGTTACCTGAGAAAAGCTCTAATTTTCAGATCGGCCACGTTCAATATGATGTGTGTTCGGTGGCAGAGTAAGGCAGGACTTTTTTTACGAACGACCCACAGAGATTGGGTTTGACACCGCACCGTAGGTCATTGTTCGTAGCCCGGAAACATGAGTACAGAAAAACATAGTTCGGTCTTCAAAATTTTGTGAATTAAAGGAGATTTACTCGAGAAAGTGACATAACAATGAATGGACATATTGGAAGATGAAAGATAGGTGCAAAAAATAGATCTGAAGGTGCATATTATTCTGTGTGCTAACCAAATTCACTACTCGTTTAGCTGGGTGCGATTTGTTCCTCGGCTATCCACTTCATTATGTCAGGATTCTGGAAATGGGGCTTTCGGGCCACCGTCAAGTGCATTCACAGCGAGCCGGAAGAGTCTCCTCTCATCGCAAATGACCTTCGCTTTGCTGATTTCGTCGAATCCAAACTTCCCACCGTGGATACCTCGTCCAAGCTCTGGTTGAGCCCTTGGCTTTTCAACGGCTCACTTCAAACCCTCTACTATGCCGCACACAACTCGACCACCCAATTCCAGGTGTATTACGGTCGTGAAACCTTTAGGTACTCGGACGGCGGACAATGCTCGTTGGATTGGGTCATGGACAAACCGAAATCGGAAGAAGAGTTCAGCCGCCTCTACAAGGAAACGCTACCAGAAACGTCGCCTCGGCTCCACCCTCGAACACGATTTTTGACCAAATCAGAATTGGCCGGCCGCACTGCTCATGACCAGACTCCAGAGTCGTCAGACCCCATCTGTGTTGTTTTGCACGGCTTGGCAGGGGGAAGCCACGAGCCGTTGATTCGCAACTTGGGCGAGTGTTTGCAGAAGGCAGAGTCCAACTGGGACGTTGTTGTGGTGAATTCGCGCGGATGCGCCCGTACCAAAATCACTACGGGTAAGCTCTTCCATGCTTTGGCCATTAGCGATGTAGAGGAGGTTTTGGAGGAAATCAAGCGGAGATACCCGTCGCGGCCCGTGTATGCGGTGGGCTTTTCGTTTGGCGCGGTTTTGTTGGCCAACTATTTGGGATCTGCCGAGGAAAAGGGCCGTGACTTGGTCAAAGCTAGTGTGCTCATTGGATGTCCATGGGACATGGCCGCGTCCGCTCACCACGTAGAGCGCTCGCTCAGTGGACGGTACTTGTTCAATCCTAGTCTCACGCAGTTCTTGAGTAAGCTTATCAAGTCGAACTTGGCAGAGTTGAAGCGCCACGAGCCGGAGTTTTATACCGACGAAAGAGTGCAGCAGGCGAAAATGGCTAAGAAAACCTACGAGTGGGACAATGCCATCACTTGCAAGGTTGCCAACTTTGACAATTCATGGGACTATTATCATGAGGGCTCGCCCGTGCGCAGGATAGACACCATTCGTGTGCCAACGTTAATTATCAACTCCACCGACGATCCAGTGGTCGACCCGGCGTTGCCTAGAGATCAGGTGAAAGCTAACCCCAACTTGGTGATGATCGAGACCGATTTGGGTGGCCACTTGGGATTTGTAAAGCGGTCAGGCGAGTTCTGGTGCGTGCAAGTAGCCGAGGATTTCTGCGACAAATTCCATCTTCTTGCGTCGGATGCATGAGTGGTTAAATGAAGAATAGACTTAGGATAGAGTACTGGAATAGAGTACTAGAATAGAGTACAGTACTTAAATAGAGTATTTGAATAGAGTACTAGAATAGAGTACTGGAATAGAGCACTGGAATAGAGTAAGAGAGTAAGAAAGTACTGAAATAAAGTACTGAATTAGAGTGCCGGAAAGAGAGTAATGGAAGAGAGTACTAAAGAGACTGCAAATTCGTAAATCACTAGATGTGCACTTTTTTAGAGTGTCAAAATATCGGAGTTCAAAGAACTAGCTTGGTCAATGTATGGAGGAGATGGACAAAAGTGCAGCAACAAGATAGTAGAAAGTAAGAATGGTGCTCGGAGAATGGAGAGAAGCTGTTAATGGAGATACACCGGGTGGTAAAGAGATAACCACCGTAATTTAAGTACAACACTCTAGAAACCATATCGAATCGAGTAACAATGGGCTCTGCAGAGAGAAGAAGCGCACTGCAACAGGCGGCCGCACCAAATACACGAGCGCGCACCAAACGAAAAATATCAACACCTTATACTGTCGCTATTTTTAGCCAGAGAAGTTTAACCAAACGCTGCCAATGTGCTCACCGTATGCTGTAGTCTCTAGCCACCCATACAAGCCACCGGAGGACATGAAATTTCGATTGACTTGGTAAAAGTCCCAACAATCAACGTCTCAGGGCCTTATCGCCGAATCGCCGAATTGCCGAGGCGTCGATCGCTCATGCCACTTCGCCCCATGGGGCCGATTGTCTGTCTGCGCCTGCTCTCGCGCCCGGGCGAAACCACCGCAAAAGCTCCCGGGGCACGCTCCCAGATACACTCCCAGATACACTCCCAGATACACTCCCGGATACTTTCCAGATACTTTCCAGATACTTTCCAGGTACCTTCCAGATACCTTCCCAGATACTCGTCATCACGTGAAACAACGGAAGAGGACAATACATTCCTATCCCAACTGCCGTTTTCATGGGTTAGAACCACAGTGGTGCAACAATAACCGTGTAGCGGCGCGCATCGCGGGCTCAGGTGCCTTCTGTTCTATCCAGGCCCAGCCGCATGTTCTGCACCAACCTATTGCTTGCTCTGCTGACTGCCGGAATCACCTTGTGATTTCTCTTGTCGCTTCACCCTGACATTAACTCACTAGAACCGGGACCGCCCAGTTACTTTCATAAGAACCTCATCCAGACCGTTTACTTGCCAGAAACACATTTTGACCAGATACCGGATCCTAATCATCGATTTGTCTACTCATCAGATTCACCGATCTTACACTACACCAGATAACGGCTTCTACTAGGTTAAGAGACTCTGGAATCTACCGCGCTCTCTGGACTCAGTTGATTTCTCCACCGACATGGTCAACTTTCACCAATCCACCAAGGATTTAGCCTACTTCAACATCCGTCTTAAATCTCATGGCTTAAAGAACACGATTCTCATACGAGGAAACGACGCCGAAGTGTCGAACATCCCCATCGAGGGCCACGTCAAACTCCTGACCCAAGAAGATCTCCACGTAAGACGCATTCGCCTCGAGTTGGTGGGTGAATTTGTGGTGGACTACTACGGCCGCACCGATTCCGGGCATGTCTCGGGTCAGGTACACGAACGTAACTGTGTGCTCAAAGCAGTCTGGCCCAACTTGCTCACATCCAGCAGTGGCGTGGTCTTGTTTGGTGACTACGGTGACACCATGGTCAAGTTGCACAAGGTAGACTCGTATTTGCGCAAATCGCTGCGGGAAAACTCCGTGGACATTTCAGGCACCAGCTCGCTGCATGGGTCCCAGACGGACTTGGCGAAAAAGCGCCCGACCTTCTCTCGTGCCTCGTCGCTGTCGGCAGTATCGAAGCAGAATGAAGAGTCTCTATTCCAAATACCTCGCTCTGGAGTCGACGGCACGCCATACCCGTTACAGAATGGTAGTGACCATCACAGCTTTTTGCTTCCGCAAGGAAACTACTCGATGCCGTTTGAGATCAACTTGCTGGCCAACCTCCCTGAATCGGTCGAAGGTTTGCCCACGGGCAAAATCTTGTACAGGCTCATGTGCACGGTGGAAAGAGGCCGGTTCGACCGCAGTTTCCTGACTGCAAGATACATTCGGTTTGTTCGGACTCTCCACCCGCGCAACATCAACTTGACAGACTCCATCGAGTTCAATAGTACTTGGCCGGGCAAATTAGACTTTTGTGTTTCTACCCGGCGCAAGGCATTGGCTATGGGCACGTTGGTGCCGATCAAGTTGATAATTGTTCCTTTGGTCAAGGGCCTTTCATTTAAATCGATGAATGTCAGCATTGTTCAGCACAACCACGTGCGCGGGCTCCTGGGCACATCTCCGGAGTTCGAAATCGTCACTCACAAGCAAAAGTTAGACTGCTCCGACTCCGAGTTCACCGAAGATGGCTGGGTGGTACGTGGAAACTACCAAGTTCCGTCCAGCTTACTGGAAGTGACCCAGACATGTGCAGTGAAGAATGATATGGTCAATGTGAAACACCGGCTTCGGGTCGGGATCCACATCCGCAATTCCGACGGCCACATTTCGGAACTCAAGGCCAATCTACCGGTGTGCATTTTCATGAGTCCTTCTCATGGTCTAGTTACAGCCAAGCACATGGAAGTAGATACTGCCCACGGCTCGTTTACCAGCGAGGGCGACGAGGCAAAACAGGATGTGATTTTTGATCACAGGGAAGATCTCTCGGCGGACGTCAGTCAAGACGAAGATGCTGAGGACGACTTTGATGACGAAACAGAGGAATGCGCCCCTCCTCTCTACGACCAGCATGTTTATGACACTGTCTACGACTACACCAGTCCCAAAACTCCAATGGAACAACTCCGTAGTCACGGAGTTCCGGCAAATATTGGAGGCTACTTTGACATTCCTCGGGCCACCTCTAAGTCTGGATCCAGAGCCGGCTCCAAATCGGGAAGCTCTACTCCAATAGACTTGAATGTTTTGCTGAAGGTTCCGAGTTACGATCAGGCACTAGTAGAAGAGTCTGACGAGGAAGGCGATGAGCCGGCACCGGTATACCCTATAGGAAACAATCTAGACGCCTTGAGCGCATATGTTGCCAACCGGTTGAAGGATGATCGCACTATTCCTGTTTTGTCAAACTCAAAATTAAACACGAGAAAACTGACTGGCCGGCTTCGTTTTCTGCGTAAGTAAAACCGGTGGATATAGACGGTACGTTCAGAGTGACACTATATAGAATTGACGCTTATGGTCTGTATTTATTGCAGCAATCGTAATTCCGGCCATTATTCATTTTGGAACACATGAAAGCAATTCGCTACAGAATTTTGCCGTCGTGACACCCGTACCACCGAGCACAACGTTACGTCGCATAACGACACGTTCAGGTTTTCATCACCACCTACCTTTTCTGACAGATATGGCCACTCCTGGATCCGAGATGCCACAAGGGGGAACTCCCGTGCAAATGTCGCAAGAGCGTTCTCCCGTGGTGATGAAATTCGCCAATTTTGTCCGTGACCACAAGCTTCTAAAAAACCGTAACGGGTTGTTGAACAATACGGAAGATGTGCAGTTTTTCCGTTTTAAGCGGTTCGTGCGGGCGGTGATGAGTGACGAGTACAAGCAGAAGTCCAGCAATCCCAAAAATGAGTTGGTGGCGGTGGCCAACGAGCAGGATGCGGCCAAGTTGTTTGTGATGATGATCCAGAATCGTCTCTTGGTGCCAGTGGAAAAATTGCACTACCAGCAAATCAAGGAGGTGAAGGGCTGGAAGCCCAATAGAGAAAAACCCACCTTGAAACCAACACAGAAGGCTGTTTTGGAACCGAATGCATACTACGCCTGGACATACCAGAAGCCCAACCCATATATGATGTTATACGCATTCTTGACGCTTGCGGCAATCTTCGGTGTTGTTCTCTTCCCATTGTGGCCTAGATTTATGAGAGTGGGCGTGTGGTACATTTCCATGGGCTGTTTGTGTCTCTTGGGGTTGTTTTTTGCCATGGCGTTTGTGCGGTTGATCATTTTCTGCGTCACCTACTTGGTGATGCCTCAGGCGTTCTGGTTGTACCCCAACTTGTTCGAAGACTGTGGCTTTTTTGAGAGTTTTGTTCCTCTTTACGGCTGGGCTGAGCCTGCGGGCGCAAAGAAGTCCAAGAAGGGTAAGAAGAAGGCGGAACCCAAGATACACGAGATTTCCGAGGAAGTTGCGGCTTCGGGCGCCGAAAAGACTTCCACATCGGCCAAGAAGAGAGCTGTTACTTTGGAAGAAGTGGACGAGTAGACGGGCCTTCAATAGGATATACAGTTGTATTCTAATTCTATGCACCCACAGTAGTTGCGGGTAGAAATTTGAGAAAGCAAAGAGTTCATTGGCATTATCCTAGATGTGCGGATTTGGAGGGTTAGCATGGTAGTAGCGTAGTCTCGTTCCGGTAGCATGGTAGAGTTTGCTGGTAGTATCAGACTGCTAGTCTAGCACTTCGTGCGGTAGGCAGTCAGTCAGACACCAATGCTCATAACCAAAGTGCGGTTCCCCAGACTGCAAGTTGGCTGATACTGAATTGCGGATTGCTCGGTCTTCAACACCTCAACATGGTCATACGAGATTTGGCGTTCAACCAGGACTTCACCAGCTTGCTGATGTCCACTGATGAGAATCACAAGATCTTCAACTGCGATCCGTTCGGCGAATTCTACGTCCTGTCCGCCAAGGATAAGGAAAAATGCCCCACCGCCTTCCTTCGCATGCTCTTTTCTACCTCACTCACGTTCATTGTGCCCGAAACGCCCTCCGGATCTAGAGTGGTCAAAGTGATGAATTTGAAGCTGAATATGAAGATCTGCGAGCTTGTTTTCTCCCTGAACATCGTCGACTTGATGATCAACCGCAAGCGGCTTGTGGTTTTTGTGGAGGTCGGCCAGATCTACATTTATGACTTGAGCACTATAAGACTCGTCAAGGTGGTGGAGGTGAATGATTTCACGAAAAAAGGCGACTCGCCTCGCTCGGTGGTAGCCGCTCTTAGTGCCGATGACTCTTCGCTCTTGGTTCTTCCTTTGCTGGCATTGAACGACCAAAGCGACGTTTTAAGCTGTGACATTATGGGCCAGTCGCCATCTCAGCCGGGCACGCCTGTCCTCCGGCCGAGCGATTCCACTTTGCCCAATACCTTGGATTCATTGATCCAGCTCACACAAAAAAATAACATGTCTCCACTTCTTGCGCGCGAGGGCATAACGCTCGAGGACTTGCATAACGACTCAAAGGGTTGGCTTTTGGTGTACGATACGGTCCATTTGATGCCACGACTCATCTATAAAGCCCATGATTCCGCCATTGCCAAAATTGCCATTTCTGCCGATAGCAAATGCATCGCCACAGCTCTGACCAAAGGCACGATCGTGCGGGTATGCCACCTTCTTCACGAAGACTCGGAAAAAATCAAACTTGACCATATCACCAATCTTCGACGCGGCCACAATGCTACACGGGTCACGACTCTAAGCTTCAATACCAGCGCAAGTGTTTTGGGGTGCGCTTCCGACAGTGACACCATTCACTTTTTCATGGTCAGTTCAGATACAGACACGACGCAAGATGTCCCTTCTGACGCAGAGGACGACAGTCGGCCCAGCGATGACGATGCGGGCCGGTCACTGGAAGACTTGAACGAAAATCTCGCCAACCTACTTATCCTGCGGCCAGCGGAAGAGACAGAGAAGGAGGAGTCGGGCTACTTCAATGCGTTGAAGCGGTCTGCACGGCTCTTGAACAATCTGTACACCAAGCTGATTGTGCGCAAGCTTCCGTATCGCGAATACTTGGGCAATTTGATGTGGGAGGCAACACGGCGGTCGTTTGCGTATATTCGGTTGCCCGAGTATGTCCCGGGCGCGAGCTCGCGGCCCAAGAATGTGGAAATTGGCTTCAGCGGTACGGGGTTGGTGATGTTGGCGTCGTACAACACTGGAACTCTTTACCACTACCGGTTGCCGGATGCGGGAGGCGAGAGAGAGGCGTGTAGCTTGCTTTCACTGAACAGTTTACAGGAATATGGGGTATAGAATATGGAACGAGGTACCGCTTTCGTTGTTTGCTTTACTACACTACTATATAGTAGTATAGGAGCCTACCTACCATTTACGACAGACAATATAGTGTATCCAATTTGATCATTGTGAATAATCATGTCTTAGTGGTGTTGACGAAAGAGCTAGAATGAAGATTGATCGGCAAACTCTACTTTACGCTACAGCTCTCCTTTCGTCCACTCCTTCACCCTACACTACTCTAACTGATCTCACACTAAGCTGCCCTGGATAATCAACAATTCAGAACGCAAATAGGTTGAAAATATATGTCTTTGGAAAAATAGCAGTATCAACTATTAAGATAGGTCTCATAGTGAGTGAGCATCAAAGTGTCAGCTGAACTATTCTACTTAATTGATACATGACAACAAACCATAATTCTAAACAGCCCGGTCAAACTTCATTACACATTTAACCTCATCACACTAGAGTCCAGCTGTGTGGAGACAGGGCTCGTAGATTCTGTGGACTTTCCTGGTTATCTATCCGCACTCCCCGCGTCCCCGTGCCACCCCAGAATTGCCCAGACACCTAACGCCGAATCCACAAAATGCAAAAAAACTCAATTGATCTCAGTAATTCAAGCTCAGATGTTTCTAACTCGCCTCTCTTCCAACATCTACCGTCTCAAATTTCCCGGGCTCCAATATTCCTACTCTCTGCGTAGTGCGCACAGCAAAAAAACTTCACTTCCCCTCTTCCTCAACCGCGGCTTTCTCCACCATATATAACCTTCCATTCCCAACGCCATGCTCTCCAGACGCTCAGTGCCTCGCTTGTGCAAAAACTTCAGAATGGCGTCTTCCTCTGCCCATGCGGCCGACGATGTTTTGTTCCACAACCAGAACATGGCCCGCGTGGTCACTTTGAACAGAAGCGCAAAACTCAACTCGCTCAACACCTCCATGGTTTCGAAAATTACCCCTCGCTTGACCGAATACGCCAAGCTGGACGTATGCAACATGGTGATTCTTACCTCCTCCTCGCCCAAGGCGCTCTGTGCTGGCGGCGATGTCGCTGAATGTGCCACTCAGGTGCTTAATGGAAACACCGCCGCTGCGGTGGACTTTTTCCAAAAGGAATACAACATGAACTACTTGATAGCCACCTATTCCAAGCCCTACGTCGCCCTCATGGACGGAATCACCATGGGTGGCGGATGCGGCCTCCTGTTGCATGCTCCGTTCCGCGTTGCTACCGAGAAAACAAAATTGGCCATGCCCGAAATGGACATTGGGTTTTTCCCCGACGTGGGCACCACCTTCTTCTTGCCACGCATGGACGACCACTTGGGCTACTACTATGCGTTGACAGGCGAGGTTTTGTCTGGATTGGATGCGTACATGGCTGGATTTGCGACGCACTATGTTCCTTCCGAGCGTTTGGAGCAGTTGACCAACCGTTTGTCCAACTTGAACCCACCCGCCGTCAGCGGATCTGTCGAGAACGAGCTGGTTATTCGCAGTCAGAAAGACTACTTTGCGCAAGTAAACGCTGTCATTGAGGAGTTTGCCGAGTCCAAATTGCCCGAGTCGTACCAGTTCCACTTGGCCGACGCGGAGGTGCAGTTGATTAACAGTGCGTTTGCGCACAGCACGTTTGAAGAGGCGTTGGCCACGTTCCAAAAGGCCGGCACTGCCTTTGGCACCCGCACATTTGAGCGGTTGTCGGCCAAGTCGCCCACCTGTGTGCGCGTTGCGTTTGAGTTGATGAAGAAGGGCTCCAGCAACTCTATTCGCGCGCAGTTGGAGTTGGAGATGATTACCGCGACAAACATGATGAATGCCAAGCCTGAGGTCAACGACTTTGTCAAGGGCGTCAAGCACAAACTTCTCGACAAGATCAAGACCCCGGAGTTGCCGCAGTGGAGCGAGTTTGACCCAGCGCGCGTATCCAAGTTGATCTCGCCATCGATCCATACTGCGAAGCTCCCATCCCCACTTCTAGAGAAGTTTTTTGGCGTGAACTTTAACAGATACATTTTCAACATGGGCTTGCCTACCAACGGCCAGATCGAAAACTACATCACCGGCAGAGACGGCTCTAACAGAGCGTATTTGCCTACACCATTGGAGGTGTTGAAGCACTTCAAATCTGCTACAGGCAACAAGTTGGGTGTGGAGCAGAAGATCCACCGGGCATTGGCGCTCCACGGCGAAGCGTCCAAGTACGACGAAAAGTATGTGTCGTGGAAAGCATAATGTAAATAGTAAACAATGCCGTTTTCATGTCAATAGCTATAGTGTAAGGTTGTTGTGATTGTAGAAATGCAGCACAAGCCAGGAACTGCCAAACACGTACTACGAGCATCTACTTCTTGGATTGGATTGGCGATTCTCCTGTGGCAGATCTGCTACTTCCTGGTGGACCTTTTGCTTTTAAGTTCTACTGCGAGGGGGATATGCTCCAGCGAAGTGGAAACATATCTTGAAGTCTAGACCTCTCCCCACTCCGAAGACGCCCTTCTACTCTCCATACATCGTATCATACAACGTCTATTTTACACACTACTTGAACTTCTCCACTATTAAGTCCTCACCAAGCTCCTCGTACTCCGCCTTAGAGATAAACCAGTTGTCTAGGGCAATGTTGACGGTGACACCTTCCTCCTCCACCACCTCGTTGAGCATGTTGGCCAAATTGGCCGCACCCAACCACAGGCCAAACTGCTTGTCCAACGTGTCGTTGATGTCGTTCAGGGAGTAGTTTCTCAAGGGGCTGATGTAGAGCTTGTAGGAGCCAGTGATAAGGTAGTTGGGCAAGATCTGTGGCGCAGAACGGCTGAGGTCGCCGCAGAGGCGATCGGCAAAACCCGGCACAAGCGAGCCGCCGCCTGTGATCAAGGTGTTGGTGAACAACTGTCTCAACACCTCGTTGAAGCGGGCGTTAGCATCGGAGTTTTGACCGTCGCCCGCCACGTTGGCCATAAACGACATTTCCAAGTTCTTCAACGTGAACAACACCAAGTTGGAGATGCCGTGGGTAGACGCCTTGTCAAACGCCGGTTCCGGCACTTGCACACCCGGTAATTGATACACGTGTGGCACAAACAACGGCTCGGAAATCGCCAAAAGCTCCAGGTCCGTGTACGCCACCAGCGTGCCATCCGCCAACTGGTATGCCAGTGGGTGTGGGTGTGGCGGCTGCTGGTAGTACTGGTTGTTGGGCATCAATCCAGCCGGAGGCTCGCTCACGTAGAGCATGGTCTGCTTGAACTGGTGCAAGAGGTTGTGTGTGGCATGGTACTGGCGGAACGAGGGCGACACGGTGGCTGCACGAAACTTGGCCGGTAACAAGCGGGTGTAGTCGAGCTGGGTGGGCGCATAGCCGAGCTTGGCCTCAATACTGCGCACCGCGTGCAAGTTGGCAAAGTCGCCCGCGTACTTCGTGTGGAAGCACGACTTGTGCTGGATGATTCCGTCCAAAACCGGGGTGACTGCGGCCACGCCTGCACCCACGTCCACCACCAAACCGGTGGAGCGCCCCATGTGGTAGAGCTGCGCCAAGGGTGACTTGACCACCGAGAACAACGGAACTTCGAGCTGCTCGAACGCAATCTGCGCTGCGCTGGCGCGGTTCCGCGCCGTGTTCCATGTTTGTTCTGTGATCATCAACGGGTGGTCCTTGGGGTCGACACCGTTGCCGCCGTCCAATGAGGAGTACACATGTTGCCAATTGTGCACAATGTGGTCGTAGTTGTATACCAAGCCGTTCTCGACCAACGTCATGACCTCGAGATCTGGGCGGGTACTGATGTTTTCGTGTCCCACAAGAACCTTTCCGGACTCGTCCACCAGGTAGTTGGAGTCGAACACGACGGACGGGATGTCTTCCAGAGAAAATCCGGCCCGCGTAGACGCGGTACCGTTGTCGATGACTACTGCTGGAAGGAGGGAAGCCATTGTGTGTTGATGGAGTAGTACGTTTTTTGGTTTTTGTTGGTGCGCGGTGGGGTGCACGGGTGCGCGCGTGGCGTAGTGTGCCCGCAGTGCTAATAGAGACATGAATCTCTTAGCGTCGAGAGAGGATCTACGCCAAGAAATAGAAACCAGGATGTACTTGCTGAAGCCCGAGACCAGCCTCGGAGTAGCTCTGGCGCCACAAGCGAAGTTGAATCTTATATTTTCAACCTCGTCTGAATTTTTTACCCATGCTTGTCTTCGCATACTTTGTGCAACCCACTTGGGGCACGAAAAGAGATTGCGAACAGACACTGTAGCATCTTTGGGGCCATTATGACGAAATTGCTTTTTTCGTAAGGACAGATTCAGAAGGTAATAACAACAGTACCTCATTCTTGTCATGTATGTGGCGTCCATGTCCGAGTGGATGCACCAGTGGACTGACTCATTATAATGTTAATTTTGCTCCATATCAGTGCAGGCTCCTCTAGTCACTCTTTTAAGATATACTTAGTCATCACTGATCTTGTATCAATCTCAGCTATGGCAGCTGTATTGGCGTGTCATACAACACATATTAATCCGAATTATAGCTTAGTTCGCATTACGCTCTATGTCACAATGCCCCAGTTCGGAGTGGTAAATCTTGCAAGTAAAGAGCCACTAGTGCGAGTAGAACAGATCAAGAGTCTCGAGGGAAGTGTTTAAAATTGAAGGCAAAAACATCTGGGAAAGTATAAGATTTATTGGGCTTTTTGTAGGTTGCTGTTGAGCTTTGTAGGCGAGAAGAAACGAAATACATATGAACATTTATCACATAGGAATATACGTAGGAAGTTATAGATACGATGCATGGAAATGCTTCTTAGGTTATTCCAAAACAGAAGATCTATCTGGCCGCACCGGCATTCACCATAGTTCCGCTTCCGATCAGTGCCCAACCGGATGTGAATTCAAGAGTCCTTGTTGCCTTACTAGAAACATGGTTACTCCTGCTACTCTACGCTTCGCAACAGCTTTACAGATGAAATTACCTAGAATCAGACGAACGAATTAAGGTCACGTCAGCTTCAGATCTTTTTTTCTTTGCTGAACTTCCTATCCTAATACCGCCTTCTTCAACAGGACAATAATTGCGCGACTCTCTAAGCTGTCATTACTCCCGAGGAAGTAACTGAAAAGACAGGTGCTCATTAACCTAGTGAATTCCGCCCCGCAAATTTCCCTTTCACTCAATGCAATTTTGCGTTAGCAGTCATTCGTAGGAGTAGGGTGATCTCCTCTTCTCAAAAAAAGAAAAGAAAGAACATAACTCAAGAATCTATACGTGGTCCCAGTTTGGTCAGGGCATTTGGCATAGCACGTTACAAACAAGAGGAGAAACTGAACAATAAAACAACGTTGAAAAGAGAGTGTCACTCTTAGTCTCCCGTCAAAAGCTTATTCTCACCCACCTAGAGATCTTTTTCCCCACCTTTAAGTCCGATTCGGAGTTAAAGGGTGGAGTAAGGGAAATTCAACCCGAGATCATCGTCGCAAGGAGAGATCATAAGGCGGTACAGCAACCCTGATAGGCGATGGTTGCAACATAGATATAGGAGGTTTAATTAAGGGTGAAGCAAGGTTATGTGCTCTTACAAATGCATTATAGATAACGCATGAGAGGCAGGCCCTTCATCCCCCTTGCTTCCTTAAAGGCTGTGGTGGAAAAATTGTTGCGGCACTTTGCTCATGTTACATACAGTTTATCTCGCACGGCACCAGTCGCAAGATGGAGTGCAGGATCCGGGATCGTCCGCGGTAACCGTAAATGTCTCCACATCCTCCTAGCACGAGAGAGGCATTGGACCCAAGGCCGCTTGGAAAAGATAAAGAGAAAAGGCGCCAATAGCGCGCCCAATGTAGATAAGCGGGTCATGGTGAGACAAGTGTGGAGGTCGGAAAAGTCGAAAAATAGCCGCAACGGAAAACCCGACCCACATTAGGAAGTCGCATGCAAGAGCTTCTTTTGACATCAGACGCTGTAGAAAAAGCTCATAACCCGATATCAAAAATATTGTTAACCGCAGTTCTCCACTCACAGTCTTGGTGATACAAAATTTTTAACCACTTTCTTCCATAGTGCCAACCACGCTGCTTTTTCTTCGAAGCTTTATCTCTATACACAAAAGCCCGAGCAGAAAATACGTCTCCCCCAAATACTACTGTTTGCCTGATCAAGACCGGAAAAGAGAACAAAAGAAATTTCCACATGTCAAATGTTTTTGTTTAACTTGACTGTTTTGGGAGCCCGTGGGTCCTCCGACTGTTTGTTTGACAAAAATATTCTCCGCTCCAAATTCTCCTTTGCTGCGTATGTAGCAAAATTCGTCTTCAAGCGGCCTCCTGTCCCAACCCGGGAAATACCCCAACCAAAATCTCTTTTCCCAAAATTGGAAGATGCTGAGATCATCAACTTAAACAACACCATCCGCGGAACCGCCAGAGTGTGCGCTGCTGATGACTTGGAGCTTTCTTTTTCCGGCGGCTACGATGATGTCGATTTTCTTGACGGTTCCTACGCCCTCAACCCAAGACTTGACCAGTTTGATGACCACTCCAACTTTAACCACCATGGACATATGCCCATGTTGCCTACGGTGCAGCGGAACGACCAAAACAAGTTTTCCCACCACGCGACGCCTAGCATTCTCTCCAGCCAAGCTCTGTCTTATCTGTCGTCACTTCCGTTAGAGAGTGGAAGTAACATGCTGTACATTTCTGGTTCCAAGGCGCAGGCTCCTTTGGTACAGATCCAATCTCAACCGCTCCCACAATCTTATTTCCAACAGGAGGAGATGGCAACCCAATCGCACTTTGCTTTGAATATGATAGGACTCAACACCCACTTTGCGTTCAACGACTTTGGCTACACCAATCACCAGCTTGACAACCTGTCTCTATACTCATCCGCTTCCGAATCCAACGCTTCTCCTTTGGACGAAATGTTCTTCAACGGTGCCGACGAGGTGAAGCCAGTCAAAAATTCTAGTCTTAACTTTATGCCAGCAAAGAGCTTGAAGCGGAAACTTAACGACTTCTCTCCTTCTAGTACCCCCGCTGAACCACAGACTACAGAACTGTTCTCGTTGGAAAACATCCCCCGCGAGCACGATGTGGGTTTTACTGGGGCTAAGAAGGTGAAAGTCGAAGGGTTCGATGTGAGTTTTGGAGCACAGGCTCTCGAAACTGATAGTCAGTTTTCCGGAGACGAGGATCTTAAGTACAAATGTGACCAATGTGACTCGAAGTTCAAGGTCAAGTCTTACTTAACCAGACACAGAAGAAAGCATAACAATGCAAACGCATTTGTTTGTCCCTTTTTTGCAACGGACGATGCTCCACAAAACACGAAGAGTGGCACCCGTTGTCATCACACTGGAGGTTTCTCTCGCAGAGACACTTACAAGACACACTTGAAAGCGTTGCATTTTATCTATCCTCCAGGAACGAAGTCTTCGGACCGTAACTCCATTGGCGGAAGATGTGCTGGTTGTTTCGACTTTTTCGAAAGTAATGCTAAATGGTTGAAACATCACATTGAGGGACACCAATGCAAAGGCATTGTTGGTAAGAATGATGCGAGAACAATCAAACAAGAGGAGATTAATTAAGATTTGGGACACTCATAGGGGACGCTCTTGGGGTCTCAGGTCATGAGGTTGGTACGCCTCCAATTTCAATTCTTGTAGTGTTGATCCGCTACCCAGCATTTCTACTAATATTATTCTCTAATGCGCTCCATTGATTCTGGGGAGTGTTTATGCTACTTTAATTAATGTATATCAAATTACGACAGGAAATGCATGCTATAACCGGCAATTCTGCGCGCATGCAACCTCGACTGCAACGTGCATTCAACTCCACCGTGCATGGAGCCGTGCCCGCTGTGCTTCGCACGCCTTCTATGAATAGACCTCTATAGCGGAAAGCAATTTCCGTTCCGTAATCGCTGTTGTGGCAGGACAAATGCGTCACACACGCACGACATTTAAGAAGGCCTAATTTTCGGAGCCATTTGCTTTCAATTCTCCAAAGACACGTACTAACTGAGACTACGGTTTCTACAAACTGCACCCACAGCTGAAGTCTAGAAAGTGGTGCCACGTATATTTCCTAATGTAAGTACTTCCACTTTGGGAGTAACCGGAGAATTTCGCATGCCGGGGTAGAAGAATCCACAGCTTTCAACTTATTGCTGATCGGCGAGTGGCACTGATCTTTAATACCAGTCCGGGCTCTACTTTCACAGTTGAGAAAAAGCTGCATATTCTCTCTAGAGCACTTGATATAAGTGCTAGTACGTGCATGTTAGAATATCAACGTAATATGAATATGATTCCCAGATAGCGTTGGAGGTGCTGATATGCATGGTAAGAGCACTTAATCACTTCAAGTCTCCGCTTTTCATCACGGTACCAATATAATCTTGCAAGTACTGGTTCTCGTCTGAGTACTTCTGGCACACCATGGTTTGCTTCCTGATGTTTTGAATAAGTTTGGAGATATCGTTTTTGAGAGACAATATCTCATTCACTTTCTCCTGCTTCCCATCCGCGGCATCCATTACGCAGTTAGTCACGAAGGCTGAAGACAGTGGAGTAGAGACTGGTACAGTCGCGACGTGGTGGATCATCCGCAAAATACACCCGTACACCCAAGGGAGACAGAAACCCTCATATCAAGGCTTGCGACTCACAACGTTGTTTGTGGCCCTAATCGGCGTTTCCGCTTTTTCTCTCCACGAAGCGGCAACGACTCGTTTCCACAGGCTTGCATTTTCTTCCAGACGTGCGCTACCCCCACGCTGTAGATACCAGCTCAGTCACCCGGAGTGACATACTGCATACAGGTGCAACGAGCGCCGTCGACCGAAAAGCCAGCAAAAACACCTGTAGCGTTCCCTTTGTCATACTAAACACACACTATGTCTACCGCTTTGGACAAGTCTTTGGACGACATCATCTCGTCTACCAGAAAAACAAAGAAGGCCACCGCTGCCAAGAAGAAGGTTGTTGGTAAGGGTGTCGGTAAAGCACAAAAGAAACCACAGGCTGTTTCATTTAAAAAAAACAAGCCAGTGGCGGCTCCAAAGGTTGCCGCCCCTGAAATTGACTTGACTTATGCGACCAAGGTCGTTGCCCAAGGCTTGCCAAGGGACTTGAAGCAAGAAAACGTCAAGGTATGTTAATTAATGGTCAGATTCGGGAAATCTGGCGCTTGGAAAACAACATCACATTGTCACGAGGCCGTTGCTTAGTGAAGCGGAGGAAAACTATCTCTAGCTGTTCTGGAAACAGCATCGGGGTGTACCGTTTCTGTTTGTGTTTGTATGGAGTGGCTCAGAACGTTGAAAGCAACGTCATTTGCCTTTTGCGGGGTTGGGAAGCTTGGTCATTTTCATTCTCTCGTCAGCGGTATTGGAGACAAAGAAAACCCTTTAGATGTGTGTGGCAATACAACTAGATGAATGCTCTCAACCCACCGCCGACATGACACCCTTTAGTCTGATGAATCCACGGAGGTTTCTCTGGAGAAACTAAGGATATTCATCCGGCCGCACAAATTATACAAACATGAACGGAGTACAAAAAGGTACCGAGAAAGTTTTCCCGCGTTTACAATGATGATACGATTCACTTCATCATGTATAAACTAACAAATTTAGGATTTTTTCCAATCTCAGGTTGGAGGTGTGCAAACCGTGTCTTTGAGTTACAACGAGAAAGGTAACTTCAGAGGTATTGCCACCATCATTTTCAAGTCTTCCAAAAATGCTGTTTTGGCTGTGAAGAAGTACAACAACGCTCCTATTGACGGAGGTGCTTCCAAGTTGAAGTTGGAGTTGATCATCGACCCAACCAAAAAGTCTTTGGCTTCTAGAATCACTGCCAACAAGCCTGAAGCTGCTCCAGCTGCCAAGAACCAAAACAAGAAAGAGCAATTGAAGGCCAAGCTTCTTGAGAAGAAGAAGCTTCTCCAGAAGAAGAAGCTTGCTGACGCTAAAGCCAAGGCCAAGAAGGCTAAGCCAGTTAAGAAGACTGCTGAGCAGTTGGACCAAGAAATGTCTGATTACTTTAACAACTAATGTTGGCAGAAAGAAAGTGTCCAACATCAGCCCTGTGAGCAGAAATCTCAATAGTTAAATTAACAAACGTGTATAATGAGTAGAACTTTGTTCAATGAATTGGGCGTTATTCCAAACATATAAGGTCCAATACTTTTGTGGTATATCTCGTGTTCAAGCACCTGCGCTGTATCTTTTCCTTTGCAAGCATTCCGATGCTTTTTTCGTATATATGGGCTGTACTGCAGTAACGTGTAAAAAATAATGCTTGATAGCAAGAAGACGCCAACAGACACAATAACATGCGCGCTCATCGTTGGCACCGTAATATCAACTCACTAACACAACTGTCAATTTCTTCTTTTACCTCAGTGAACAGGACACATGCCTAATATAAACTACATAGTTACTGCAGAGTTCCATGTTGACAAGGGTCCTTCCCTTATTCATCAATACCCCAGTGTGCTTCCGGGCCTCTCGGGGTTGCAGTACTTGCCAGAACTCATGCTTCCTGACCAGATCCACAAAAGAGCAGAAGATTATACGCTCTTTTTCTTGTATATGAATTCAGCTACGGGCGAATTCCAGTATACATTTGATGGCAGAACGTGCGAAACCGAGCCTTACTTTGCTTACACCATTGTAAACAATGTTGCTGACCTGACAGTGAAGAGAGGGTCAGTGATTAAGTCGCTCAGTATAGTTACAAAACTTACCTATTTCAAGCATTTCAAACCCATTTTGATGATTTGCCTTGACCGTTACTTCGCGGACAACAATATTTCTTATTTGGAGGAGCTTTACGATGCCATTAACAGCAAGAACCTACAAGCAAGTCAGACAAACCAGTCTGTGATCAAAAAATTGCTCATTACCTCCATTTTAGATTTGCCTTTGAACGAAAAGATTTATCTGGATGAGACATTCCGCAGCAAGCTTTTGGGCGTCAAAGAAGCTAATGACGACCTTTTCATCCGAAAAGACCTCAGCTACAACTCAATCGTCACCTTCAACAACATGAAAATTCCAATAAAGGTTCCATTGATTCTGCTTCCAGATACGTTGGGAGATTATTTCAATCCCACTGATTTGAACTTCAAGCCCAATTTGATAAATATTCTCAGTTCGACCTTGGTGACCCCACATCACAACAACGAGTTGACGATATACGGTCTCCTGACGCCTCCTATCATCATCTTGTTGAATGCGTTCCTCACCGGAAAACGAATTCTTTTTTTGAGCTATGAAAATTCAGCAGGCCATATAATTGATCATGTCCTACTTGCCCTTAAATTGATTACAGGTGGTGGAATATTGACGGGATTTTTGACCAACTACAACGTGTTTCCAATCATTGATGTGTCGAAAATAAGTCTTTTGGAAGAGTGTGATTCATATTTGGCTGGTACCATCAATCCATTCTTCAAATCGAACGATAAATTATGGGACGTGTTGTACGACCTAGATGCTAACGAATTTCACATTTCTTCGCAAATTGCCGAAAAACAATATGCAACCAATTCTATAATTGGAGAGGATGCCAAATTTTTGAGCAACTTACAACTTTCGCTATACAATTACAATGATGACTTGACAACCCTACAGTTGATTTTTCGCAGGCATATTAACGAAATAGTCCGAGTATTATTGTCGCTGAGGAATTTCAATGCTAGTATGGACTCTATAGATCATTCTACTTTGCTTATGGACGGAGTGGGTTACTTCTGGCATAGTGATACTACAAAACTCCTTGAAATGACATGCTACCAACTAATCTCAACGAAATTCCAGGATCTTTTGTTTTCAAAAAAATTACGTTACAGCCTCACTCTCGTGAATCTTTCCAACGAACTTAATTTGATGATAGATCTACAACATCATCTTCAAAAGTTGAACAATGTGGTAGCAACGTCATCAATAGGTCCGCACAGGATAAACGAACGCGAAATCTGGTTTAATATCCTCAAGTACTTGATTAGCGGAAAGTCATTGGAAACGTTTTTGCTTGTAACATACTTGATACCACCTAATTCATCCACTAGTCTCATGAGTTCGAGTCACGGCGGGAACTTGACCATTTTTGATAAGAATAAAGGGATGGAACTTTTACTCATCAACCTATTTAATGAAGATGATCAGGTCAAGTCTAACATTGTGATGATCTTACAAGAGCTTCAAGACAACTTTTTGTGTGGGTGGTGCCTCAATAATTTTTTTGAAACGAACTTCATTTACAGATTGGCCTTCAACGAGCTTCTCAAGAAGTGAACCGTGGGCTGATATATTTATTTACATGAAATCGACATCTGTCGCTAGTATCCTTATGTGATTTAAAAGTAACTGACCTTAGAGTAGGCGTCCTTCAGTCGTCCTTCAGCCACCTGCTGGATATCACATTCCAAATGCTCAACCGATCACCTGGAGTCCGCGAAGAGTAGGACAAACCTGCCCCAACATACTTAGATTCACGTCCAGTACCCTCATAGTTGAGGTTAGGGTTATTGGAAGGGAAACCTGGACGAATAGTCTTGTCGAGAAACTCATTATCATCCTCATATTCCACGGTAGAGTCACTCTCCAATTTGTGTCTGTCTTCTTTGTGAACAGCAATATGCTTTTTACCAATCAAGACAAGGCCCACTGCAGTGGCAGTATAGAGTCCCAATTTCGTCAATAATCCTTTTCTTGTTTCCATGTCAAAGTGCAAGTGTGGTGAGGGTAGAGGAGATTGTCTCACGATTTCAGCCATCTAGTCAAGCTTACACACACGACCAAAGTGGAGTGGTCCAGAAACCACATAACCGAGGACAAAATTGCAATGGACATGCGGCGTTGGCTTTTCGGACTCTGAAATTTAGAACCAAGGGGAAGAAAACTTGTGAGAGAACCACAATGGGTTAAAAGTGTTTTCACCGCAAATACTTGTCAAAACGAGAATGAGTATCGCATGACCGCATAGCTTCCCAATATGGCATTACAATATAGGATTACATTTTAGCATTACAGTACAGCCTTATACTGTGGCATTACAGTGTATTGTTATAGTATAGCATCACCAAAGTGGAAATCATGGCTGACTAATAAATGAAAACAATGGAAAGTTGAAGCTCGAATTATGTGTAGTGTAATTTACCCCGGCCAAACAAGCTTTTCGCGAAATGTTAATTCCGAAGTGTAAAAATACCTGTCTTTCGCTGCAATGGGGCTTCTCAGAAACTTGAACTTTTACGCTCGGTCCTTTGTATTTGGGTCTTTGATTACTGTTTGTGCCCTCTATGGTGTGATTGCCAGTACTATCTTGAGGATTGTGGGCAAGGGCGAGTATGCCCAATATACAGTGGCTAGAGCGTTTTACTACTCACTTAAGGCGTGTTTGGGCATCACCATCACGGTCAAAAATGAGCAGTACTTGATGGAAATGCCTTCTGTTGTTGTTGGTAATCATCAGTCGGTTTTGGATATCTTTGTCTTGGGAAGAATCTTCATGCCTGGATACACCGTTACCGCCAAAAAAGCATTGAAGTACGTTCCATTTTTGGGCTGGTTTATGATGGCGTCGGGAACGTTCTTCTTGGACAGAGCTAAGGGAGAAAAGGCTAGAAAGGTTTTAAACGGTGCTCTTGCGAGCTTGAAGAAGGAGAAGCGTTCGATCTTCATTTTCCCTGAAGGTACCAGATCTGCGACTAAGAAGCTAGAGGTGCGTCAGTTCAAGAAAGGCGCGTTCCACTTAGCTAAACAGGCTGATATTCCCGTTGTTCCCGTGGCAGTTTCCAACTACAGCCATATTTTCCACGCGAAGGATAGGGTGTTTAGAAGCGGAGAAATCATCATTGAAGTGTTGAAGCCCATGCCTACTTCGGATTTATCCACCAACGAGGACGTGACCAAATTCACCACCGATGTGAGCGACAAGATTCTCCACGCCGTAGAGACTTTGGGCTACGCTTTAGCTACGGGCGAGAAACGTCCCGCGGAGGAAAGCACTGGCCACTCTGACTCAGACGTTAGCGTGGAGATTGTGAGCGAGAGCACCCCGTTGATTTCCGAAGATTAGATACTGCAAGGTTGTTTCTTGCAGCTTTGTCGCTTCTCGCAGTTGAGATTGTGCTTACGGCCCATAGTTTGTAGCACTGTAGCGGTGCTGAAACTTGGTCAGCAAGCCGTATATAGTAGAGAATACGAAACGAAGCTACAAAATAGCGTGCCATGTGAACGGAGCGCAGGAGGAGGCGAACCATTTTTCACAATTTTAAAAGTGAAAAGGAAGTAACTTAACAATAGCCGTTTCCAGTATTTAAAGGCTTGTGCGAATGTTGCTGACGGGTGTGATGTTCCTGTTTTCGAAACGGCGCGGTCAAGAACTTTTCGACGTGCACCGCCAAATCAAAAAAGTCGCGTCCCACAGTAATTTGACTCAAAAGGTAGGGATAGTTGTTTTTTTTTTTTTTCGTCACCGAGAGTTGAATTGATAAGGCCACTAATCGGACACGCTCCACTTATTTTGACACGCTAGCACCATGTCTGACCAAGACTTACTGCGCTACTATAAGGTGCTCAAACAATTTCTTGACATTTCCGACGACACCACTTCAGCCACACGTTCCAAGTCCAATTCGTCTAGAGCACAGAGAGCGAGAGAGAAACTCTTGAAGTTATCGTCTGCGCAATTTAAAGAACTCAGTACCGATGTTTACGACGAGTTAAAGCGTCGAATTGACGAGAGTCGGACAGAACCAGACTTTTTACTTCCTAAGCTGTCGTTTCACCCCAAGAGAAACCAAGCCAGACAAAAATTGTCATCGTTACCGCAGTCAAGATTCAAGGACTTGGTTTCCGACATAAGTTTCGAGATCGAGAGACGAAACTTGCATGTGAGCACACACTCCACCTCTGTTGACTCCAACGCGCCCACTCCTACACATCAACAGACCCTTTCGCAGGACCACTCAATTTCTGAAAAAGACCACTTCCGTGGTCCATCCTCGGAGTTTGGCGCGTCTTCTCATTCCCAATATGAAAGTGCGGGCTACGGCCAATCCAATGCACACAACCAAAACGGGCAGCATTCGACTCAGCCTAGTTTAGCGGATAATTCTTTACTGAACGATCTTGCCACTCCCAAGATCGAGCTGACCTCTCAGCAGAAGACCATTGGGGTGCAGCCGACTACAGTAGTCCCTACCAAAGCCAATTTGGCATGGTCAAGTGACGAAGAGGAAGAAAAAGAAGAGGAGGAGAAAGAAGTGCACAAGAAAGCACTAGAAATCTCCCAACGTCCCAATGTCGATGACTTGAGAAATTCCCATCAAGAAGAACAAGTAATCAGACGGATCTCCTTGAGCAACGGGTTTGCGCCACAATTCTATCCTGTGGGTGGTGAAACCGCTCAAAAGCTGGAAAAGGTAATTGAGGAAAACCACCCACCCCAAACCTCAGATTTGCAACTTCAATTGGCTGATTTGGAGGAGCGCAACAAGCAACTTGAGTCCGAATTAAGTAGGTTACAAGAAGCACACAATGAGTTATTGGAGAATCATTCGACTGTCACTGCCGCAAACAAGAACTTGGAATCGCTGGTTTCTGAACTACAACAACAACAGAGCACTTTTGTCTCGACAGAGACGCACTCAAATCTTATTGAGGAACTTGAATCGTTGAAGTCGGCCAATGCCGCGATCCGCTTGGAAAACCAGGCATTGAAAAACTCCCAACCAAGAACTCCAAGATCGCCTGATGGTCAAGCCGATTCTGGAATCAGCCGAGAAGTAAGCCGCGGGCAAGTCGAACCAGCAACTCAAGTTCATCCTTTGGATATCAATTCGCACTTAGAGAAACTCTTCTCAAAGATGGACAACCAGCCCCAAAGAGCTGCTGATGCGTCTGCGATCTCACAATTGCAATCCGAAGTCATTAAATGGCAGAAAAGGTACGAAGATGTTCAAGCTGGAAGAATTTCCAGTGCCGTGCGGAGCTCCACGAACATGTTCAAGGACATTAAGGAATACTTGTCGCCTTCGGGAGAAGTACCTTTGGAAACTGCGAGCAAGTTTTTTGCATCCATCGACTCTTTTGTTGTTAGTCTCAACAGTGAGCCCTTACTCAACGACACTCTTTTCGAGCAAATGTCTAGAATCGCCTTGGTTGCCAACAATATTGCATCACATGGCCAAGAAGGTGTTTTTAATGAAGATGTCCATTCTGGATTTGTCCGTGAAGCAGCAGGCCATGCATTAACTGCAACAAGATACTTCGCATCTTACCGCCAACTTCTTCCCAAAGTTGTTGTTGAAAGAGCAGTGGCCGAGGTTGCTTTCGCGGTATGTGATTTCATTTCCAGGTTTAAATTGATTGACACGAACGATTCAGAATTGAAAGATACGAGAAAGAATATCGTTTTGCCATTGAGAGAATCAGGAGAATCAAACAAGAATATTTCCGTCAGACCCTTGAAAATCACGAGTAAGGTGCAATCCACCCACAGTTCCGAACCCTTGGCTGCCTCATTGAAGGAAAAAGAAAACCCGGTAACACAAGCACCTGTCTCTCTCGTTACAAAATCCGCTGAGCCAAGTGTGCCTGGCATTCACAGGCTGGAAGAGCAAAATGTTGATCGTGACTTTGATAAAAAGGTCGAGCCATTGCAAAGTCAGGCAAAAAAATCAATTTTCGAGAAATTGCAGACTCCGAAATCTGCTATAGTGAGGGAAGCTGATAATACAGATGATCCTGTCTCGCTGAGCCGTGAGGTTACTCAGCTGACAGTTAAAACTTCAACTGAGACCAAGTCACCACCTGAAACTCCAAAAAAATCGAGCATATTAGATAGAGTCAGACAATTTGAGAGCCCACAGGAGGTTAAAACTACAAGCCCGTCTACACCCCTGCGGTCGGTGAATCTTAAATTTCACGATGACCAAAAAGTCAAGGACCAAGTTGCCGAGGACATTCCAGATGAAGATAAGAGCCCAATTGCCTCATCCAGTCCTAAAGCTACTGGCGAGATTACAAGAGGAAAGAGCATTTTTCAAAGTTTGAGAGAAAAATTTGCTAATGACAAGGCTGTTAAACCAGAAGAAAAATCTGACCCCCAAAATAACTCTAACGGAAACATTTCCTACGGAAACATTTCCAACGGTAACAATTCCAACGGTAACATTAGTATTGGCGAACATGGTGCAAATATTGATTCCTCTGTTGACTCAGTCACCGATTCAAAGGTGCCAGACGTGGAGCAGAGTATTGCTAAGCCCGTTCTCGATGCCGATATTAACAGTGGTAAAAATGTGATTGATGAAAATGTGGAAGCTCTCAACATCCATACCAAAGATACCAGTTCGAAGCAAGAGGGACCAGATAACGTGGCTTCCCAAGTGAAAGCTGCAGTTGTTGAAGATATTGCACCATTGAAGGTGAATGATGCAGCTGAAATGCCAGGTTCGTTCGATAAGGGATCAAATGATGAACCTGCACGCGCAGAGTCATCATCTGATCGTGATTCTATTTATGAGGAGGCTTCCGAGGAAGCACCATCCCCAATTGTGGCGGAGACTGTCATTCCAGAGAAAAGCACGGGCACCAAAGAATTGCAGGAGCCTTCGCGCAGCCTCTCGCTGGGATTTAGAGGTATTCCAGTGAAAGCGCCATCTTTCAAGGTTAAGAAAGTCAACTACGCTGAAGAGCAAGAAAGTGACAGTGAATATGACAACGATAATGAGGAAGACGAGGAAGACGAGGAGGAAGAAGAAGCAAGACAGAGGCAAGAATACCGCAAGTCCATGGCTGCCGCTACTTTCAACTTTGATTTGTTCGATATTGATGATCCTGATAACACGTTGACACAGGTGTTGTTGTATTTAGAGCATCAAACTGTTCAAGTTATCACAACAATTCAAGACTTATTGTCTGCCATCAAGAGACCCGACTCTACAAGAGGGGAATTAAGAGAAAATTCCATGGCTATTTCTGAAGTCATTAAGCAAATGACCGAGGCTACAAATACATCGATGAATCAGACAAGAAATTTCCAATTGAAGGAGCACGGCAGCTGGGTGGTGAAGAGTTTGGAGGATTGCAACCACCGTATGAATACTCTTTGCAGATCCAATACTGACAGGAATGATCTGGACTTTGCCGACAAAAATTTCAAGCAAAGACTTGCAGGCATTTCCTTCGATATTGCAAAGTGTACAAAGGAATTGGTCAAAACCGTTGAGGAGGCTAGTTTGAAGGAGGATATCGCCCACCTCGATGCCAGACTCAACCATCATGATGACTTGACTTAGTTAATACCCAGGTAAGATATAGGTCTTCTGGAATTAGGAAGGAGAAAATGTATGTTATTATAGAGGTATTTGGATCCGATGGATGCTGCCTACGTATGTAATATGTGCTAAGCTATCGGATGTATTTCGAGAGGAAGTTTTGATGTGTTGATGAACTCAACGTATCGGCTGTGTACTTTTTGTCGGCATTCAAATTTGGTTTTTGCTTAAAGGCCGTCCCACTTCTCCAGCTTTTCTTTTGCAATTTATCTGAACCATCCTCCGCAATCAAAGGATTGCCCACGAGTGCCTCTTTTTTCTTCCTCTGTTCCTCTTTTTCTTGCTTCACCTTTGCTAATTCTTTCATAAGCAATTCTTCCTCGTCCTGACTCTCCTCATCACTCGAATATTCCTCTTCGCTACTGGATTCACTTTTGGCATCCTTTTCATCAGGGTCAGATGAACGATACTCTTTTTCAACATTAGTTTCTTTACTGATTTCCTGAAAGTTATCGTTCTTTAGACGCTTGTTATCACTTTCGATTCCTTCAACAGCTCTTTTCGCTAGGGTGGAATCAAGTTGCGTTCCAACTATATCCAGCCGAAGCTTCATGGATAATTGCCCGGGCAATGACCTGGCGTGCAGAATTGTATCTTTGATTTCATTTGAGCGACCTCTTTTGCTTTCTAGTGTTGGACGATGGTTCGTGGTCATTATAAGTTCCTAGATGAATGTATTATCAAAGTGTTCGGTAAAAGTCTGTAAGGGTACAGACTGATATCGCTATCGAGACATGCAGTATGAGATGCCGCGAGAGAGCAATACACATGGGTTACACCTGACTCGCTTACTAGTAAACAAGGCAACACAGTGCACGTCACTTTTTCGTCTTTCGTACTGATCCGAAGTTCCACTCAGTCTCTACGTGGTACTTAGAGTCAATTATTTATCCCACACCCAAAGGTGTGGCCCAAACTACGGATTAGAATCTCTGATAGAGTCACTTTATTTCTAATGTGTTCGCATGATAGAAATCACTTATTCTTCGTCGCTGACTATCTCGTCCTCCCATCCTTCCTCTTCATCGTCGTTAGTTCTTCTCTCTGGCATCAATTCAGACATGTTTGGACCTCCAAAAGCACCCAACATCTCGTTCACTTGGTCAACAACATCTGGGTCGGACGCTTCAACATCAGCACTATTGATGACACGGTAACCTTGTGTGAGAGCCGATTTGGCGTCGGAGATGCAGCTTTGAATTTCTCCGTTGTCACTGGCTTTGACCTTCGTGATGTCCAACTCTCTGTAGTCTTCCTCTGACGGATGTTCTTGAGAGTAAAGAAGACGGGCCTTCAAAATATGAGCTAAAGCTTCGTAGTAGTAGCAGTCCAATGCATTGTCGTTGATATCAGCAATTGCACCACTGATGGATGGAACAAGGTCGTACATCGCCAACTCAATGGCAAAACGAGCAAGGCCTAGCAATGGTTGTGCCAATTCAATGTATTCGAAGGACGCTTCCTCGCCTTCTTCGGTCTGCTGGACTTCCAAGGCGAGCTTTTTCTTCTGGAAAAGCTCCCAGGATTGTTGCAAGGCTTCCTTCGCTTCTTCGTTTCTTTGCTGAGAAATTCTGATCAGCGCTAACAAAGACAACGCCTCTGGGTTCTGGTCGTCCAAAGTCAAAGAATAAGAAATCAATTTATCGCATTCTTGCTCAGCTTCTGGCTCCATACACAAGTCAGTCATCCAGATTTCAATTTCAGCAAAAATGCCTTGGTTCAACTTCTTTATTAGGTAAACCGACAAAGATTCGTGAGTACCGTAGACCTTTGCCAACTCGACCAAAACCGCATCGTCCTCGCCTCGGTTTTCTATCACCTTAGTGAGTTGCTCTTGCAATTTGCCGAGAGCAATGTCCAAGTATCCACATCCGTCTCTTCCTCCGATGATTTGGCCCAAGTATAAGAACTTCTCCACGCCTTGACTTGCATCGCTATCTAATTCCACCGCTTTGGACAAAATACTGTAGGCCGTTTCCACATCATTGACTTCAAGAAGAGTTTCGCCGAAAAGCTCAAGAAGTGGAACGCATTTGGGGTTTTTGGTCACTTCTGGAGATAACAACTCCAAAGCCTTCTGCTCCTGGGAGCTTTGGAGTAGAGCACGTGCTCTTGCAATTATTTGTTCCATGGGTGAGGATATTGTGATGAATGAGATTTGAGATCACAAGGTAATTTTTCGGAGCGCGATGACTTGGGGATACGGCCACCGACACGATACGAATCTACTACTAAGTATATTCCCATTGTAAACTAGAATTGATCTGCAAAATAAATATCTGTATCGCTCTTCGTTGCCAAATTATATGCTTATAGCTCGAAAGGGTTATATTTCTAGTGCTCAGAATGTCCTTGTCGCGACCAAGACATACGAACGTTAGATGTATACTACATCGCGGCCCTAGTACTCATTCCTTTCGTTTACACAGAGAGCATTGCGACATCTTATGTATATCCAGTGGTTTTACCCCTTTTCTTATAGACTCCAAGTGCTCGCAGTATAATTAAGTTCCATTAAGTCGATAACACACTCATCTCCAATTTCATAATGTCTGCAACAGCGATAGTTGTGGAACTAATGCCTGCCAAAACGCTCAAAAAGCTACAGAATGAATACGGGGTTCTTCATCTTCTCTTCGCCAGAAACCACAATCAACATCGAGTGGCAACATGGTGGAAGTACTTGGAGATGATTCACCTGAACACCCGCAAGATCTTGAAGAAGGCTTACAACATTGAATCTGCCAAAAAGCTAAAGGTCAAAGAAAAGCTTCGACTGGAGGCACTTGCTATCGCTCGGTACATGATCAAAAAAAAGTTGTTCACTAACGCTTTCTTTGCGTTCAACGGTATCATTGCGTTGGGTCAATTTGTCACGCTAGGATTAGGTTTACTTGGTATTACAAGTTCAATATTCTCGATTCTTAGTGAAATTGATGGCATCAGCGACTCTTCGTACAAAAATAACGTACAAAAAGATTTGAAGAGCTCGGTTACGCAAGAAAATGATGACGATTTAGGAGTTGAGGTCGAAATGCCCTCGGTTGAACAATCGAAGTCCATTAGTAACCTAGAGTTGATACCACTGATGAAACTTGAAGCTAAAGACAAACCAAAAAAAAAGAGAAGACACGATGAAGGAAAGCTGAAAGAACCCAAAGCAGAACAGGACGATATTGCCAGTATATTTGGAGAAACCAGAACGAAAAAGAAGAAAAAGAAGAAAAATAAGAGTGCCATGGATGACATATTTGGGTAAGGTTAAGAGATAGACAAATAATAGTATACACGTATATTTCTTTTTTGTTTATAGGCACAATATAAAAGGCTAAAAGCAAACCAACAATGCTCGAAAGCAAACCAAGAATGCTTGAAAGCAAACCAACAAACCATATCATAAAAAATACATAAAAATACTGTCTTATCCCAAACCGTTTTTAACCCCCAAAATGAACCGATGTAAAACTTTTGTTTTCGCTTATAACTTACTCCTCCCACTAAATGAAAGGCAGTTGTTATAGCTTAAAAGTAGCCATTAATATACGGCGCTTGTCTGTTGACAGGTTGCATGATATCCTGTCTGAACTTCACAGAAGAGCTCAACTGATCAGTATCTAGACAGAAATCATCGTCGTAATCGTCATCAACAGGAACTGGATTGTGCAAGGGTTCTTTGTCGAGTTGGATAGGCATAATCAGCATATGATTAGATCTAAAAGATCCGTCATGGTTCAATGGGATGTTTGGTGGGCCAACAGAAGAGGTGGCAGAGTTTGTAGGAGACGTGTTATAGTCATAACCGGAGAGAAGACCCGGAGTCATGGAGTTGGGTGTGCTCATGATTGGAGACTGCAGTTCCACTGGCAAGGGGCCGTGTTTGTTTGTTCTCTTTCTTTGCTCCTTCATCAAGCGGTTCATTCTCTTCTTCAATCTGTTCTTGATTCTGGATTTTCCCTTAAAGCCCTGAGGCAAGTATCTGCACTCAGCACCTTCGATATGGATTTCACACCAAATCTCACCGGTTTCGAACCACTCGCCGCACATGGAACAGTTTCCTGGCGACATAGGGCGCTCCTTAGAGGATAAACCTTCGGGATATTTGAAATGTCTCGTTTTTAAATGCGTTTTGTACGTGTCTCTTCTGGAGAAACCACCGGTAGGGTGGCACTTGTGGGTAACGTCATTTTCGTCCACATAGATGGAAGACTCGTGGAAAGGACATCTGTACGCCTTTTCAAGCGAGTGCTTCTTCAAGTGACGGGTTAAGTAGCCTCTCATTTTGAAGCTGGAATCGCAATGCGGACACTGGTGAGGTTGGCCCGTTTCTCCCGCCTCTTCACTGTATGCGGGACTTTCACCGTCACCGTCCTTGGCCTTGTCAGAGTCGCTCGCGGTGGAAGAAGGAGTATCCATCTGGTGTGTGATCGAAGGTTTCTCGGAGGAGATGATGGAGTCATTGTTGGAGGAGTTTGACGTGACGGGCGACAAAATCGGGGTTTCCCGCTTTTGTGCCGTTGCTTTCAATGCCTCGGGCGACTTGAATGCATCCAACTCGGATCCGAGTGGCAAGTCGTCAGTCAAAGCCCATTCGATTTCGCCCTTGGCGTTTTTGAATGGAAGTAAGCGGGTGGTCAACCCAGTGGAACAAGGCTGAGGGCGGGTAGAACCAGGCGCGGAAGGTTCGTGGTCAATAGCAGCCTCGTCAATAGAAGGGAAAAGTTGTGGGACAGGGTTTTCTGTGCTTTCTTTCTTGGCCGCTTGCGGTTGTGGGATGATTACGTATGAGACCGGAAGCAAAACAGAAAGAATCCGGGAGAACAACCAACAAAAGAAGGCCGAGAAGGGAAGGGCGGCAGCTAATTTGGCCACCCGATTTGTGTGATTCAAAAATTCCGACTCAGGTTCCGTGGCGTGAAACATGGCGGTAATGAACGAGCTGGAGTTGGGGGAGCAGGCTGAGTGACGGGAAAAAGTATCTCACCAGACGGACGGGCAGTTTTTTTGTGCTGGGCACGACTTCCCTTCGGAGGGAGTTTTCTCTTGTGGGGCCACCAGGGTGGGGAGTCCGCGGTAGCGACAACACACATGGTAGACTGTTACAGGCACCGAAGAAATTACATTTTTGGTATTAGTTTCTACATTGGTTTTGGTTCGCAGTGTCCCCTCGGCGTCGGAGACGGAGGGAGGGCAAATTTTCCTGACGGGACCCAAAGAGCAAATATACGCGACAATGCCCTGTTTTCGGTGCGGAAACGACCTCCACAGGCCACGGTCACGGCATCGGCTGCTCGCTAAAGTAGTGCAAAATGTTGGGGAAAAATTTGGTGTCGTCATCAAACTGTTCCGCCAAAAATTCCCGGTCCCACCGGGCATTGTCATTGACAAATTGAAATTGGTTGCCGAAAGGCGACACTTCGTTGGACGACAGCAACAGCACGGACGCCGGCTGCGATGCCGGCTGCTCGCTTACTGCTTCAGTCGGTGCCGGCTCCTCGATTACAACAGTGGGTGCGGCACTCTCCGCTGACATACTCATGGCGGGGGGAACAAGTAGATGGTACAGTAAAGCGTCTCTGTAGGTGGCATCATCTTCTGAGGCACAGCCGCTATCGCTTTCCTCTTCGTCACCTTCGTCATCATCAATCACCTCGTCGTAGAATCCAGGTGACGTCATTGATGAATGCGCCGGTATGCCCGACCCTTCAGATGTGACCAAAGAGTTAATTGAGAGTTTATCCCTGCACGAGCTCTTGCTATCACGCGAACCCTTCTTCTTTTGTGGCTGCGACGAGAATGTGTTATTCGCTTTGCGGTTGAACCCCTCAATCGATTCCATCACCTCGTGCACGAACCACCATTTCTGGCCAAGAATCTCGAATTCCTTGATATACTTATCGCAAAGGTCTCCGATCTCAACCATTTTTCTGTAGCCATGACTATCCGAGGGAATTCCTTTCAATTTGGACGCCATTCTCATCCGGCTGGTCAACGGAACTGAAAGCCCCACTAGCAAAATCAGGGGAATGAGAGGAATAGGCATCACTAGTTCATAGCCCTGCCCATTTTTAAGCATGTCAAGCAAATCTAAAAACGATTGACTAAATTTGAGGCTAGGCTCATCTATTTCATCGCAGTTCCTCAGGCACTTGAGGTGACCTGTCCTTAAAATTAATCCTAGATGAGTTTTGATGATTTCCTCCAAAAAAAGAACATGCCTTTCTCTATATGTGGCAACAGGCATTTCTGGAAGGCATCCGATCTTAGTAGCACGCCCAACATTGGAATCATGAAGTATCCCTCTCAACTCCTCGATTCGTGTGGAAATCTTATCGTAATCTCTGAGAAGCTTCGAAGATTTGAAAACTGGATCCCCTGGAAGAGTCTCCATTATGACTGTTTCCTTTCCCTTGATTATCCTAGATGGTCTGAAGGCAGCAATCAAAGTATCTTCTAATGCATAAGCAAGAGACACAAGTCTGTCAAGATGCGGTAATGCTTCTGGGCGGCTAATGTTGAAATCTGATCTCTTGATTACAACGGCCTTGCCATTCAATAACGCATTATATCTATCGAAAATGAAGATGACCCACCATAAATGCTGAAGATACACAGACTTTTTCTCTGCACCTTCTTTAATTAGTCTTCGGTGAAAAAAGTCGTGGTGAAAGAGCAAAGAAAATGCATAGCTAATGCAATCAAAAAGATCATGCGAGCTTTGTTCATTACCGAACTTATTAAATGTGAAATTCAACGATAGCAAGAGCTGCGTGGTTAAGCGAGTAAGCTTTTCGGTATCCTCTAGTTCCGGCAAAAAAAGAAGAAGCTGGCGCACCTTTGCTTCCAACTCATAAATGAGTTTGTTCTGGTTTTCCTGAAACAGGTTGCCATTGGGACGTAAAGATCTTTGCAATATCGGGATGGCCATATCGTCTCTTGCAGAAAGGATCACTATGGCATATACCATAATATTCGGCACCTTATTCTTCTTGTATAGCTCCCAGAATTCCTTTTCATGAACGATTGGGAAGATTGAGTTTATTTTGTAAAAGTAAATCTCAAAGAGCTTCAAAAGGTCTGATTGTGTCACTTCGAAAAATCCTGGAGAATTTAACGTGAAGGCTTGGATGGATAATAAATATTTGAAATGTGGGGTGTTGCGCGAGGAGAGAAATCTTCTTTTGTTTCTGTGCTTTCTTGAAAGGACTTCGGTGAGGGTAACGCGCTTTGTGTCTGTTGTTTCCTTCCGACTGAGGGATTTGGTCAAATATACGGCTGTTTCTTTAATACTGGTGTTGAAATCGAAAACCCGTTTTAGTAATCTCCAGTCAACCTTATGTATGATGCTGTCCACGTTTTCAGGTGACAACACAGGGGGAGAAGAGAAGACGGAATTGGGTCGTATGGGACCATTTAGATTAGGGATGGCGTCTGAGGCGTCAGGCTTGGAGGGCGTGAAGGAGTCAGGGATGCCAAAATCTAAGCTTATTGGTGGTTTTCCGGCAAGTACAGAGGGGTCAAACGTATCTAAGAGTGGCTGCAAGTTAGGGTCTGTGAAAGACCGTGTAGACAGATCCGCAGAAAATGGGAGTTCGGTGGGAAGCTGCGGAAAAGACGCTGGCTTCGGTTCGAAAGATTGGTTATGTCCGTTCTCTGGCCAGGGTTTATGTTCTATGCTTTCCCGTTTGGGGTACACGGGTGATTCTGTCTGTGGAAGTGAAGACCACGTAAAATTATTACTATTTTCAAATCCCCAGGGCATGGTGCTTTCTTCACTCTTCGGTTTGATATGCATATCTTTGATCACGGGTAGTTCGATCGGGGTCGGCACTATAGGCGTGGTCGGATTGACCGAAATCAAATCGCAATTTAGTTTGCGGGTCCGACAGTCGTCGCAACCATATTTCTCGTAGTTATCTGACAGAACACAGCGGGCTCTTTTTGCCCGACAGTTACGGCAGCAGCGAAAAGTACGTCTGCGGGTTTTGTAGTTGGCATTAAACGCCGGAAACACGGAGGTCTTTACTTGTCCTTTTACAAGGGGCGACGGACCAGACATGTGAGACGAGGGAGCAAAAAAATTGGAGAAAAGGATGCAAAGAGCGAGAAGGTTGGCCAAATAGTAAAGCTACGTAGGTACAGAAATGACTACCCGAACGCGGAGTTTAATGCGGGGAGAATGGGGTAATCCGCGTCCTGTTCCTATTTGCTGGGCTTGGATGGTATGCATCTTGTATATAAGTGGGCGGACGGTGGGGCACACCGCTAATCAAGCGACTGTGTGATCCAAAGAACAAATTCCAGAATTGCAACTCAACAATCAGTATCAAGTTTGCTTCTTATCTGAACTGCCGTGATTGTGCTATAAAGGTCGGAATTCTGAAGTTTTGCAAGGATTTTGAATTTCGTCAACGTTCGGCTTTTTCATGGTTCGCGAAATTTGTCAACTCTTAACATTAATAGTGCCATTTGCGTCAGACAGTAAAATTTACACCAAAAAAAAGACTTAGGAAGTGCAGAATAAGCAATCTTTGCTGTTAGTATATTGCCTTCTTCTTGGATTTCCTCGCACAGTATCTTCTACGGAAGGCTGTAATACCTTTCACACTGTCCCACGGGTTCAGTGCGCAGTGAAAATGTAAAAAAAAAAATAAGAGGTAACACGAATATGGACTTGAACAGCTTCAGCCACCCATCGGTGACAAAAATCCACGACAAGTACTGGTTCCACGAGATCAGTAACGATGCATTTCCGGGCCAGATGTTTGGGCTTGAGATCAGAAAGCTTCTTCACCACACCAAGAGTGAGTTCCAAGACATTCTTGTGTTCGAGTCCACCACCTTTGGAAACGTCCTCGTGCTCAACGGAATCGTGCAGTGCACCGAAAAGGACGAGTTTGCATACCAAGAGTTGATCACCCATGTGCCTGTGATGTGCCACAACAACCCTAAGAAGGTTTTGGTGATTGGTGGAGGTGACTGTGGAGTAGTGCGGGAGTTGGTGAAACACGTGCAACTCAGCGGATTGGAGAGCATCACTTTAGTGGAAATTGACCAGAAGGTGATCGACTTGAGCATCCAGTACTTGCCCGAAATGGCCAAGTTCCACAACCACCCAAATGTGACCATTAAGATTGACGATGGATTTAAGTTCTTAAAGAACCTGGGAAGCATGGCCGAAGAAGACAAGTATGATGTGATCATCACCGACTCGTCTGACCCAGAAGGTCCGGCCGAGGAGTTTTTCCAGGTTAACTACTTTTCCATGTTGAAGAACGCTGTGAAGAAAGACGGTGTGGTGATTATGCAGAGCAGCGAGAACATCTGGTTGAACCTCGAGTACTTGTCCGAGCTCAAGACTAAGGCAGGCAAGGTGTTTCTGAATGTGGCATATTGTCAGTGCTATATGCCATCATACACCAGCGGACAGTTGGGGCTCATTGTGGCGTGTAATGACGAGAGCAAGGACTTGAGCAAGCCAGTGCGGGAATTTGGACCAGAGAAGGAAAATTCGGTGTTCAAGTACTACAATGCCGCAGTTCACAAGGCTGCATTCGTGTTGCCCACCTGGGCGGACCGCGTGGTTAACAGACAATGAAGTAGGGAACAGGTAGGGGAAAGACAAATTGGCTGAGGTCAAACGAGCCAGGCCAATATAATAACAGACAAGACACCCCCACTTTAATTACATTCATACTATGAAATAATAGAAGATATGACTGGTACCTTCATTGAATACCAACGTAATACTCCAGTGACGCTCCAGTAGTACTAACTTCACTAATACCAATTCTTCTAATACTGGCAAGTTCCACTGGTACTAAATCCACTGGCACCTACTATCCCACAAACTGCACTACACTGCCCCACTTCTATACAAACTGCATTCTTATCGATTGAACCACGTAGCCAACACGGGCAAAAATATATTTGATATATCAGTCGAAAGGGAACGACAAGTACGACTACACCAAAGCGCGCGAGCGTTATGACTACAGAGGTTCGTAGGTGGCAAAACCAAACTATAGAACACGGCGGTAGTAAGCCATTTAGAATAAATCGCTGCAACCCATGTAAACAAAATAGGTAACAAAACCTGTCGTAAACCAGGAGAAGCCACCGGTTGCTATCATATTCGCAGACGGCCGCAACTGTATGCGCAGTTTCGGTGGTCCCCCGCACGTGACAGTACCGCACACCTTTATTTGGCCCAGAGCAAACACCCAGCCCCAGCTGCCCGATCCCCAGAGCACACACCGGTCATCATATACAGCGCGTTCGCCAATATTCCCTCGATGTCGCCCCAGCCCATTCTCAGAGCCGGAGGGGGAATAGACGTTCCTGCAGTACCACACCCGTGCCCCATACGCACCCTCACGTGAGCTCGTGCTCACCCCATCCCCACGAAAACAAACAAAATTTTAACACATTTACACTACTACCCTAACACGACCCTTGCACACCCGGTTTTGCACCCACCCCCCCGCACATGAGCCACGAGGAAGATTACCCCGAGAATATCGACGAGCAGTTGCTCACCGCCGTCAAGAACCAGGTCAACGGCCATGACCTCGACGACCCGTCGCAGGTCAAATTAGACCTGGCAAAACACCTTCACCAAAACGCTGATCCAGCCCGACAGCCTCTGCAGGAGCAGCGGGCAGCACAAGAGGCCCAGGCCCAGGCCCAGGCGCTATACCACCACCAGCAGCACATGCACGATGTGGGCGACAGTGAGTACAACATCCAGATCCCCGAGCCCATCATCGACTCACGGCTGAAAATCTATCCGGTGCTGGAAAACACAATCACCAATGAGGGCAACTTGATCACACGCCCGTTCCCTGAGCAGATGTTCCACACACGCGATGAGCTCAACGAGTTCATCTCGGAGTTTGCCCGCGACAATGGCTTTGGCATTGTCATTGCGCACTCCAACAAAAAGGCCATCTACTACACCTGCGAGTTGGGCGGCCGCTACCGCCACAAAAAAGGCAAATCGATCCAGCAGCAGGAAGAAGAAGAGGCCCGCCGCCAGCTCAACGACTCGGGCACTGCCTACGTGTTGGAGCCCCACGCGCGCACCAAGAAGTTGCGCTGTCCCTTCAGCATGACGGCGTCGTTCCGCAAGTCCAACCTGATTTGGTCGTTGCGCACCACCTGCAACGAGCACAACCACCCGCAATTGGACCCTTTGTCCAACCACCCAATGTTGCGTAAGCGGTCCGACGAGTTGAACTTGCTCATTTTGGACTTGTACAAGGTCGGCACGAAGCCGTCGCACATTGAGGCCAAAATCAAGCACCAGTTTCCCGACGTGTTGATCAAGCGTGAAGACATTTACAACGAGATCAGAGGCTACAAGCGCAAGTTGAAGAAGCAGAACAAGTTCTTGCCCGGCGGCGGCGTGCTGGCCAACGGGATTAAGAGACGGCGCAACGCTGCGCTGTACCACCAAGTCATGGAGGGCGATGACGATGACGAGCACGACGAGGTCTTGTCCTACGAGTTGGAGCGCCAGCGCCAGGAGGCTGAGTTGCAGCGGCAGTTGGCTGTGGAGGCCCACCACTCCCACCATCACTCAATGGGCCACCCTCATTCCCTTTCCCCACACCCACATTTGGACGACCAACAGCTACAACATTACCAGCAACAATTGCATGCCCACGGGCTCCACGACTCCGAGCACGGGGACAGCACGGCCGCTGCGGCCATTGCGGCGGTGGCCAGCGCGGCCCATGCGAACAGTGGCGACTTGTCCATTGATAACATTGACAGCAGGTTGGTTGGCGAATAGACTTTGTAACATAGTGTATAGTATTAGACTTTCTTCGTGAGGTAATGTAGTGTTGGAAGGCATGGATTAATATGAGGAGTGATGAGCGATGATGGGCGAATCAGTGAAGGAATGGATGAATTACAAGCCAGTATATGTATGAAGTACCAGTAAACCAGATATTGGCCATCACAGCTAGTGAATGGATAAATCACGAGTTGATAAATCACGAGTTGATAAATAATTTGATATACGCTTCACAAATAAGTGGATCAATGAGTATATATATCATAATCGCAGAGTATCAATGTGGATCAACGAACCACAATCAACTAAAAGTTTCATATCTTCGCTGCACCCATGTAAGAACCCATTGTTCGCCATAGTCAATCCGACAAGGGGATACAATATGCTAAGCATGATTATTGGTGGCAAAACTCTTAACGGCATTAAATCACAGACTATCTTATTGGTGTAATAGCTTGCAGGGTGGTAGTAGTTGTTCGTTCTCTCACGAATGAAAATAATTCTCTCCTCAGCAAAGGAATGCAACCCTGTCAACGACGAGAACTTAAATAATGCTAGCCACGTTATACCCTCAACTAGCCTTCAAGAGCCTACAGTGTCTTACCGTTTCGTCCATTGCCCTCTCGCTATTACCAGATCCTATATGGTGCGGATTATCTCTATCGCCTGAGCCCTGTCTTCAAAGAGTTTAGTGAGCTGTCCCACTCTCCTTCCCCTGATTACCGGCTTCTTGAACGCGGCTTTTGTCTCCGTTTCCGATGTTTCAACCGGCTGTCTCTCCGCCACAACCGTCGGCTTCTCGAACTTGTACTTTTGGGGAGGAAACTGTAGCTGCACCTCGGCTTTGGGTTCTGCCTTTGTTTTTTCAGCAACTCTTTTTTCAACTTCTTTTTGTTCTCCGCTTGCAATTTTTACTGGAACCGACTCACTTCGGTCTTTTGACTCCACTCTTCTCTCCTTCAGTCGAGCGTCGTTCACCTCCAGTGGGGCATCCACAATTTCAGGTGAGTCTCGTAATAAAGTCGTCGGATTTTTCGATTCTAGTGAATCTTGCTTTTCCTCAGTAGATTCGGCTTCTTGTCTATCTGGAATAGGAGGCTTTCTAGGCTCTGCTACATGTCTTATAGCATGCTCCACTGTCACCTTTGGCTTCGACCGCAAGCTGCCCGCTTGAGAAGCTTTGGGCATCACTTCACGCAAAGACTCCATGTTAGGCATCCGCGAGCCACTGGGGTCCGGTTTTCTTCTCTGAATTATCGGCACTTCAAAAGATTCCGGTCGGGCCTCAACTTCTGGCACGTCATGCAAATCGGCTAAAATCGCTTTGGTGTCAATCAGCTCGTGTGAGGAATCACGCGAAATCTCTTGTTCATCACCAGAATCTTCTTCTTTCATCGTGATTTCGTATGACATGTTATACAGTTCGTCAATAGCTGCATTGCGGAGCGACTTGCCTTCGACAATTTGGTCAACTGTTTGGAATCTTTGTACATAGAGAGGACGTATCTGGTTCCAATGCGAAATCACGTTCTTGATAAAACGCGTACCTATTGTGATACGATCCTTGTTTAAGGTTGATAAGAGCTCATGGGTCAATGCATGGCACATGCTTTTGGAAATAGAAAGATATGTGTGATTTGTAACTTGCGAATTTTCCACGATTCGATGACATAAGTCCATGATCTGGAAAATAAGTTCGTTGGTCTCCTCCTCAATCATCATGACATTTAGCACTTCTAGAGTGTAGTTCAACAGATCATTCATGGGCAATGCGATTTTGTCGACTGGAATCAAAGGTCCCGAAACGTCCAAGAGCAATTTCTTGAAGCAAGAGGCGATACAGTTCAAATCCCAGTCATTAATCCAAATCAATTGGTTCCTAGTGATGCATAAAACTAAAATTTCAGTGCTGAGCCTATTTCCTGGACGGTGAAATATCAGTTCCACGTTTGGCCCGTAGGTGTCAACGATACGGAAAATTTGGTAGAAATGGTGGTAGAAAACAGGATTGGTTTTCCGACAGAAGCGAGTGTCAGCGGTGATGATTTTAGTGACTGGACATTGAAAATCGATTTTGGGGCTAAGAGTGGAATTGGCATCGTGCTTGTATATGTTGAGAGATATCTTGAGCTTGGTGATATCCACATAATATGAAAGGTCTGACAAGGAGTCACAGCTGGTGAGAATGCTATTTCGACTAGTTTTAGTGTCAAACAAGAGGCCTAAGCGGCTGAGAGTTGGTCTTGAAAATGAAATGTTCGTCAATATTTGGGAAATGGACTTTACGAACCAACTTTCGTGCACTGATATGACTTTGGTGAGGTTCTTGACATTGTCTCTGTTTTCGTGGTCAGGAGACAAAAATGCTTTTAAAAACTTTACACCCCAAACCCAATTGATTTTGTTGAGCCCACAACTGAACATCACAAGAATGTATGGTTGATTTGGAAGTGATTTCGTCATGGTTGGAATGAAAAGATCGTAGTCGATCTGCGATGTGGAAGGGAGGTATGACGTATCGAATATGTAGATGGGATGCCCGGTGTAGGCATCAACCTCATCCGACTTGTAAAAGATTCTGTCCATTGCCAGTGTAGATAGGCACGAGCAATAGGCGGTAAACCAGACTAAGTCTAGATGTTTATTCAATATTCGCGCTTCAATTATAGCGACTTGCTCATACTGTATAAATTTCGCCGACACCCACGCCGGAACTAAAGTGAACTTCCAGCTCTGTAATCGTGCTATGTGTTATCTAAAGTATTCAAGAAAGGCAAGCGAAGCTCGAGTATTCCGTGACGCTCTTTCAAAAAAACTTAGCATGTGTGGTACTTTACCTCCCATCAGATGATAGATATTCTCGACCGAAACACGGCCCTAAAACTGATCAACTACAAAATTAAACTATAGTTGCAATGCTTTAGACAGTACTGCCTCGATACATTTGTTATGCACAAAACGGGCTTATAAGAATACATCGAATCGACTATGTACCACTTAAGTACGGCCCCAGAGGGTCGGCCTCAGAGGGTAATTTATGCAGGTTCGACGGCCCTGAAATGACTTGCGGCTAGTGATTAATCGGATAATGCCCCATTCAAGCGAGTTACGACGTAAACATTTCCAGGCAACCGATACCCAAAAGCATTCGTGAACCCATTCCAGCTGCCGAGTCCGTGCCAGCGGAAGCCATAGCACGTGACCGAGACCCAGCACTGCCTGCAGTATTCACACTCGTTTGCCACAACTACACCGACAAATCTAAATCTCACCCAGTATTGCCCTTCATTGTTTGCCATGGCTCCAGTGAAAGACCAGGTGGCTCCACTCGATGGAGAACCGCAGAAAAAGAAACAACCCGTTGTTCCCGAGGAAGAACTCTCGGAAGAGGACCAAAAATTGAAAGATGACTTGGAAATGTTGGTTGAACGGTTAACTGAGCCAGATCAATCGGACGAATTGTGTTTTACATCGTTGGACACAATGAAAAACTACATCAAGGACTCAACAACCTCGATGACCGCTGTTCCTAAGCCATTGAAGTTCTTGAGACCTCACTACGAGCTGTTGACTGAATTATACGAGAAATGGGCCGACAATGGGGGCTCCGACAAGCTTTTACTCCAACTTGCAGACGTTATTTCTGTTTTGGCCACCACACGCTCTGACGATGGCAAGACTGACTCTCTTAAGTACAGATTGTTGGCTTCCGACGAAACAATTGCTGATTGGGGACACGAGTACATGCGCCACTTGGCTTTGGAGATTGGAGAGTCCTATCAAGCAAAATTGGGCTCCGACGATGCTTACATTGCTCGTTTGGTCGACTTGTCCTTCCACATTGTTCCATTTTTCTTGAAGCACAATGCTGAAGCTGATGCAGTTGACTTGTTGTTGGAAATTGAGAGCATCGAGAAGTTGCCCCAATACTTGGACAATGCCACATATGCCAGAGTTTGTCTCTACATGGTCAGCTGCGTTCCACTTTTGGCTCCTCCTGACGATACCGCTTTCTTGCACACTGCCTACTCTATATACTTGTCCCACGGCCAGTTGACCCAGGCTTTGACCTTGGCAATCAAGTTGGACAATGAGGACTTGATCAAGCAGGTGTTTGAGTCTACCGAAGACCTCTTGGTTCACAAGCAGCTTGGTTTTATTTTGTCCCAGCAGTACAACAGATTCAAATATCCCGGAAACAACGAGGAGACACAGGAGATTATTTCCAACGTGAAATTGCCCGAGTTCTACGCCTACTTAGTGGAGGAATTGAATTTGTTGGAACCAAAGGTCCCGGAGGATATTTACAAGTCTCACTTGGAGGATTTTAGATACATGTACGGCCTGGGATCCATTGACTCTGCTAAACAGAACTTGGCTGCTTCTTTCGTCAACTCTTTTCTTAATTTTGGTTACGGAACGGATAAGTTGATTTTGCAATCTGGTGAAAGTGAAACAAAGTCTTGGATCTACAGAACCAAGGGTACCGGAATGATCTCTTCCACCGCGTCTATTGGTTCCATTTACCAATGGAACATCGACGAGGGTTTGCCCGCTTTAGATAGATACACATACTCTTCTGATGACATGATCAAGGCAGGTTCTATTTTGGGTGCTGGTATTATTTCTGCCAATATCAACGATGATGCAGAGGTTTCCTTGGGTTTGTTGCTGGAATATGTTCTGGATCCAAAAAAAATCTTTCAGACTTCCGCCATCAATGGTCTCGGTATCGCATACGCTGGATCTGCCAATGAAGAGGTGTTGAACTTATTGCTTCCACTCATTTCTGATACTGAAATTTCTTTGGAGGTTTCTTGTTTGGCATCGTTGGCTCTTGGTCACGTGTTTGTGGGCACCTGTAACAGTGACATCACCTCTGCCGTTTTGCAGACCTTGTTGGAGCGGGACTACTCTCAATTGAACAACAAATTCATTAGATTCATGGCATTGGGTCTTGGTTTGTTGTACATGGGCAAGACCGAAATGGTTGAGGATGTCTTGGACATCATTGATGCCATCGAACACCCAATCAACAAAACGTTGAAGGTTTTGGCTAACATCTGTGCTTACGCTGGTACCGGTAATGTTTTGCAAATTCAATCCTTGTTGCAAATGTGCTCTGCCAAGCCCAAGGATAATGCCGATGAGGAGAAGAGATTGGAAGAGAGCGAGGAAGACACATTGAAGCGCGAGGGCAAGGAGTCTGAAGCTCCATCTACCCAAGTTGAGAGCCAACCTACTGGAGATGTCGATATGAATGATGAAGCGGATTCTAAGACAGATGTCAAAGAAGAAGAAGGCAAGGACAAGTCAGACACTGCTTCAGATGATGAAGGCGAGGATGAAGATATTTACCAAGGTTTGGCCGTTTTGGGCCTTGCTTGTATTGCTATGGGTGAGGATATTGGCCAGGATATGGTGTTGCGTCATTTCTCTCACTTGATGCATTACGGAAACCCATTGATCCGTAGAACAGTTCCTTTGGCCATGGGACTCGTTTCAGCTTCTTACCCACAGATGAAGGTTTTCGACACTCTTTCCCGTTATTCGCATGATCCGGATTTGGAGGTCTCTCAAAACGCAATTTACGCCATGGGATTGGTTGGTGCTGGTACCAACAACGCTAGATTGGCGCAGTTGTTGAGACAATTGGCGCAGTACTACTGCAAGTCGCCAGACTCGTTGTTCATGGTTAGAATTGCCCAAGGTATCTTGTACATGGGTAAGGGTACGTTGTCATTGACCCCATTCAACACCGAAAGAAGCATCTTGAACAAGGTTTCATTGGCAGCATTATTGACTGTCTCGATGGCTTTGCTAGATCCTAAGGCGTTCATTTTGAGCGACTCTACGACCGAAACGTCTCACCAAATGTTGTATTATTTGACCCCTGCGATCAAGCCAAGAATGTTGGTTACGGTGGACGAAGACTTGAACCCCATTAAGGTGAATGTTAGGGTTGGTCAAGCGGTTGATGTTGTTGGCCAAGCTGGTAAGCCAAAGACCATCACCGGATGGGTAACTCAAGCCACTCCAGTGTTGTTGAGTTATGGTGAGAGAGCCGAGTTGGAGAACAACGAAGAGTGGATCAGTCTATCGCACACTTTAGAAGGCATTGTGATCTTGAAAAAATCCCCTGATTACGTCGAGGTTGAAAATTAAGACGAGTGCGTGTATTAGAAAGATGATAGTTTAATCAAATGCCATACAATTGATAGTGGGAGCTTCTAGAAGTAAAGAAGGGGAGTAGTTTTAGAGAGTATTTCTCTGGGCGAAGCGTCCGAACGGTTATAGATTTGTAAGCATCGGCGCTTACTTAAATTCTGGCGCCTTACCGGCCATCATCAAACCCACGATCAAACCAAACAAACCCAACACTGAGCCGAAAATCTCGATGACCAAGATCTTGACAAACAAGGACGAGTCAGCAGCGTCCGAGATGGCAGCAGTGGAACCAGTGATACCAACAGCAATACCACACAACAAGTTGGAAATACCGACCGTAAGACCAGCCCAGAACAAGGCAAACCCGGTGTACAAGTTCTCCTTGGTGTACAATGACGCCTCTGGCACATTGCTCACTTTGGCCGAGAACACAATCGCCATGATCAAACCATAAATGGCCACAACCTCACAGAAAATAATGGAGATCAAGTTCTTGGTGGTGATTCTGGGGGCTCTGACACCTGCACCGAGAATGGAGGCGCCGGTAACAAAAATACCCCAGGCGGCACCAATGACAGAAAAGCCAATGCAGCTGGCAATACCTAAGTTCGCCCACATGTAGGGGGAGGTTGTTTCTAGGAACTCTCCAACATTGAACGACTCACCTTCGCCTTGGAAAAGCAAGTAACCACCAACTGTTAAAAGAGAGAGGACAATGATCGATTGCGTTACTGCCATTGTGACTGTGTTGGATATGAGTCTCCTTTATCTTGGTATCTCCGACGAAAAGTAGTTTGCACCTGGCGCGGGATGTACCGGTCCAGCCTGTATGCCGTAGGCCAATTTTCCGATAGTCTTAGACACGGGATGAAGCGTGGACTCATAGAGTGGAATAGGATAGAGACATGGAACTACATTAAAAAAGACGTTGGAAAACAGCATTTAAAAAGACGTTCGAAAACATTTGAATTGTCAAAAACGTCCCAAATGCTTGATCTTACATTTCACGCTGGAGGTCTGGACTTTATTAGAGCAGTCTCGTGTTGAATCTACATATATACAGAGTGGACTATCGGATAGACGTTTGTTCTTTGGTGATCTTACTGATGACGCAGTCCTCATTCATTACAGTATAGCTGCCTCGTAGACAACAGCCGTGCTACAGGTAATACTCCTGTATAAAGTACTTCAAACATCCATACATCCATACATTCCAATGCACGCGCAATGACAGGAGTCGGTGAGAAATTGGCGAAGCTTAGAGGAGTTGGCGAAGCTTAAAGGAGTTGGCGAGGCTCGGAGGAGTTGGAGAAGATTAGAGGAGTTGGTCTCAATCAGGAGTTGTTGAAGCGAAGATAAATAATCATAGAGAGTTTACAGACCTCATTCGCGGAATGAAAATTTATATATTGGTACCCATTTAGGCGTGGGGATGCCTGGTGTCCTAAATTTAGAAGACAGCCATGTACAAACACGTCGGCATATAATGGATGTCGTTTTAATTTTTATCGACAGTTTTCGACTTATTCGTAGATTGTCAATTTGCCTTAAATTAACTCTTTCTTGCTCTGTTCTGCTTATGTAACGATCACTATTAATTCATGGTAATATCTATACTCCAGATCGCTTAGGATAAGGCTGTGCTCGCAGGACGCAACCTGTATGAGGTTCTTTTCGTCCATGAAAATCGAAAGCCCTGAGCGCACCGGCCAATTTCTAACAGTGGCTACTACAATGACGAAGAAAGTATCAAAATACGTATTTCTTGCCCTTGGGTTTACGCTAGCAACATTTGTTTTGATAGCGCTTAATGCGCACCAGAGTCAATTTATCACCAACATTGTTGCAGATCTGCCTTGGTTGCAATCTTCACCCCGTGTGTATCCAGAGGTGAAACCGGAACTGGACAAGACCCCAGAACTGGATCTGGAGTCAGAAAAGGCCCCAGAAGTGGACCTGAACGAGGAAAAGGCCCCACCAACGGACCTGAGCGAAGAAAAGGTCCCAGCATCCAAATACATCCACAAAATCACAGGAAGAGAAACAAAGGATTACATTAAAGAAACCTTCATCAAGTCTGCTGCGGGACAGACAGAATCCAGCACTATTCTCATTGTGGCGCTGGTGGCTAATGAAGGCGCATTTGGCGGTTCAAGAACGGTGGAAGACTTTTTGACTTCGCTTCTGGCCTTTGAGTATGACCCCAACGCTATCAGCTTGGCGTTTTTCTGTGGCACTGAAAAACTTTACGAAACCATGTCTCCTTACATTGAAAAGTGGCTTGAAAGTTCCGCGCCTAGCTACCGGAAAGTTACATTGATCAGAGCTCCATTCCTTGACTCTACCTTCGGAAGATCTGAGCATGCCCCAGAAAAGCAAAAGGCCAGACGGAGACTAATTGCCAGAGCAAGAAACTTTATTTTGTTTAACTCGTTGGAGAATGAGGAATACACCTTGTTCCTCGATGCAGACATTGTGAAGATGGAGAATAACGACTTTATTCATCGCTTCATCAAGAGCGAAAAAGACATCATTGTTCCCAGAGTGACGAGGGGTTTCTCACAAGATTATGACAAAAATACGTGGCGTGGTCAGCGTCAATCTCCATCAGAAAAAGAGCTTGAATTGATGGACACCAACAAATGGGACGAATTCAAATTCATTCCAATGGATGTTCCAGGGAAGATGTACCACTTGCAAGACCATGTTGATAAGTTGAGAGAAAGTGACGTGGATTCAGCTCTTAAGGATTTAGACTATGTCGTGGAGATCGACTCTGTTGGTGGCGCAGTTTTATTTTTCAAGTCCATCATTTTTAAACAGGGCGTGATATTCCCAGCATCGTATATCGTGGGCACTACCTGGGAAAGGGAGGAAGGTTTCGATGGAATCGAGACTGAAGGTGTTTGCTACCTCGCCAAGCTTCTTGGTTATAAATGTTGGGCTATGCCAAACTTAGTTGCAGTCCACTTTTCGTGATTCACACGGTAGATACGTCTCTCGAGTAATCATTCTATCCCCTGAATTATTTGCGGAATCATAACACGGTTAATCATTTAATAGCACGGATCATAATTTCAAATACATATACAGCGTGTAATAGGTCCTGAGAATTAGCTTTCATCTGGGGTGTGATGTAGCGGTGTCGCCTTATCGACGCGTCAAAGGAAGGAAACGGGCTCAGGACGGGTCAGACCTTCGAGAGAGACAGCATGTACCCTGCCACGATCTGCACGAAGAAGTACTCTCCACAAAGACCTTGTAAGGCGGAATTCAACATAATCCCCTTCAGAAGGCGGTCCGCCAGTCTTACGTCTTTTTGCCTCCTGCTCATCCAGAGGAGGACCAAAAAAGTCGTTCGACCAGTTCTCTTTTAATTCCTTGCCGTTGATGACAGCCTTTGACCCGGATAAACCACAGAGCAAACCCAAAGTGTTGTCGCGAAGGTCGTCAGCAAACATGGGGGCCACAGACTTGAAAGCTTGAACAAAGGTATGAGCCAAAGAATTAGTGCATATCAAAAGCGGAACATTGGTATGCTTATTCAATATGAGCTTGATCTCAGTTCCAGGAGCGGAATTCATCTGAATAATGAGATCTCTCTTGGGCTCATTCCTCATGTAAGGACGGGCATACTGAGCCGGAAGCTCCTGTTTGAAATCTTTCGACGAGCTCGAAACACCCAGAGGGTGCACGTCATTGATGTTTATCACAATCTCCATAGTCATTGCTAGAGGATTGTGCAATACTTTATGCTTGAGAATGCGCTGCTCCAACTCCCTAAGGCGATAGTATTTACATTCTTTGACAAGTAACGCACGGTGTTCATCGTCTTTGATCACAGAAGAGTTGCCCTTTAGAAGTTCCATCAAGTCTCCGAAAAGAAGCGGGGAACGATTCAGAACACTAGGAGGCAGCTGTGGAGGCGGCCGCAACGTGTTCTTCTGAGCAATCATCCTATTTGCACCATTGTAAAGACTTTCATAATGGACCAGAAAATAATTGGGGTAGTTTCCCGTACGAACAAATAACGACCTTGGGATTTTGAACGAGCCACCGCCGATATTGGCAAAAATATATTCTTGAAGCAGCTGTTGGAGACGGTTAAGACCAAAGTAGTAGCTGTCCAGTAGAATCAGCACAAAATCTTGTTCACAGTTGATATCCACATAATAACCTTGCAAATGAGCGTATATATGTTCAAAAACCAATGGATTTCTGTCGATGTGTAACACCGAATCGTAATTGGCTTCTTGGGAAAAGTAGGTGGTGAAATACGAAGGTGCGTCCGACAGTAACGAAGCACCTCCAATTTTGAATAGCTTATATCCCACCTGAATCAAGAACACCTTATCATGAGGTAGAAACTCTGGGATCAGAGGATCAAATTCTCTCGTAGTTTCAATAGGTACCGACATGCGTCTGTCTTTCGGTCGAAACGGGCGAAGAGACTTTTCAAACAAATTCGCAGTTTACTAAAATCATACTAAAACGCTCTGAACAGGAATCATACCCCCACAGAAACAAAAATGGGGACTACACTCAAGAGAGACCAATGTGATAAGTTTTGTCTGAATATTTCTCATGAAGCTTTTACCAAAGTTTTTCATTTTTTCCAAACAATGGATGGGGTGACAAATTTTAACCAACGGGCTGGTGTACATTCTTAGATACCGCGCATCTTATCTTCTACCCCCACATTTGATCCACAGGCTCTAATCTCTCAGCGAATGAGGAGAAGGTCGAGAAACTTTGACGGCTGCTGGACTTGTCGATCTCGAAAAATAAAATGCGACCTCACCAAGCCCGTCTGCTTGCGATGCAAAAAAGCCAAGTTTGAGTGCAAAGGCTACAGTCTAGTTCTAGGATGGGCCGATGGCTTGAGCGTAGACAAGAAGAATGAGATGATCTCGATTCCAATGTCAAGGTCTAATACAGAAGAAAACAAAGATGGAGGATGGATGCGTCGAAATGTGGAACTCGTCAAGTTTCCTAAGCTGATGCAGTTTGAGACCTACGCCGAATTGAACGATGTCATCAACACTCTTGATGACGCTTCAGGAAACCCAGAAACCAATTCCCATTTTTCCGGGCCCTTTGGTTTTTATCACTCGGATAATCTGTTCAAAGGTCATATGAGCCAAAGCAAGCTGCTTGATGTACCACAACCCCGCCGGCGGGCTCAAAAACGAGCAAAGTCTTTTTCCGAGGCGGAAAGAATGCCATCTGTATCAAAACCCATCAGGGACACAAGCTACAGTATTGATCGGTTTGGATCAATCTTCTCCAAGGCTGATAACGAATTTGTGCATTATACGCTTCTTTACTACGCCAAGCTTACCATCGTTGCCATCAAGGGGAACCACTATAAATTTAATGAACAAAGCATGTTTCATATACTTTATCCGAAATTTTTTATTAACACTGATTCGGATGATTGGGTTCCAAGCATCAAAGTGCTCCAGCATTTCTTCAACTATTCAAACAATCAAGTCACCATTTCCCCTAGCATCAGAGATTCCATGTCATTCTTGACTGCGAAGCATTTTTGTTTTATTCGAGTTTCATTTGCAAATTCAAACTGGGATACCCTTGTTGTGGCTCTTTTAAAACAAAATTTGTTCGAGTTGACCTGCGAAGAGTACGCTGCGATTGGGAACTGGGACACACACCTCGTTGGCCCATCATCGGGCACTATATCCAGGGAACAACTTATCAGGAACATAAGACTTGGGGTGCTTTGCATGACCCTATCTGCTTGTCATTTTCACAAGCATCTTGAGCTGGGTGAAAGGCATAATAATGCAGTCGACGAATTTTATATTGATGAGGACTTGATGATCAGTATCGCGTTAAGAAAATATGGTATTATCATCTTGAACCACCACATTGATGAGTATGGAGACTACTCACTGAATCCAGATAATGATTGTTATGACACATACCTACTTCTTGCCATAATTCTTCAAATCCACCTTGACAATTCCTTCGGTGTCTTTGAGAATTATGAGCTCGTGTTTGCTATTGGCGACTTTATTTTGAAAGGAAAGAATGGCACCGAGAAGTCAAGAAGATTTTCCCCATTGGAAAAATACCTTCGAAATCTATTCAACATACTCAATATTTTTTTTGAGTCTACACAGGCGATCAATTTCTTCAACTATTCTATCCCGGAAAAGGATCGTATACTCAACTATCTGGATTTGAATGAAAACTACGATCTTACAAAGACAGTTTCATTTGAAGATCAAGATGAACTTTCGAATGAAAGCGATAGCGAGAGAGCGGACTATTTCAACCCGACAAATGAAATCAAAATGGCTCCTCTGAATAATAACCAGCTCAGTTTTACCGTTCACTTTAATGACAATGGCCTCCATACTAAAGCGGGCAAGGAAGATAATCTTTCAAACTTAGACCAAGAACCACCGGCTCCCAAAAAGGTGTTCACACATTCAACCACATCTGCGCATCCAACCATTCCTAAGATTGGGGATAACTCCATATACCTCAGCTTTGGTTTACCTAAATCGCTAATAGAATTGTTTAATGAAGTGATTCAATTGACAAACCACAAGAATGTTTTTCGGACCAAAGGAGTGGTACCCCGCAATTTCTCGAGAATTTGCGCGGACATGGAGGACCGTATAATTAATTGGAACGTTGAAAATTACTGGAAACTTTATGACAATGAATACAATGCGATCTCCAACGTTGCCACCAAAGCGTTCATCTCTCGATTCCATGAAAAGCTATATTACAATGTTACAAGTTTCCACTGTGCATTATTGGTGTATTACAAGAGGCTAATTCCTGCTTCTCCCATTGAAACCTACCAGGATGACATTGAACGGTGTTTCAATGCTCTCGAAAAGCTTGTCTATATGAATGATGGGTCAAAACCAGGAAACGATGATGCTTTAATTACGCCATCATTTTGGCCTTTGCTTGTATGTGGATGTGATATTGATCGTAATCATGAATACTTGAAAGATAAGTGTCAAGAATTATGGAAACAGAAGTGCTTCAAAAGGTATAACTATTGGAGATCGAAGCAAATCTTGTTCGAGGTATGGAAACGAAGAGCCGACGATGGCGAGAATAACGGATTTATGGATATGATTAGGGAATGGGGAATTATTATTTGTTTGGGGTGAGAAAGTTCCAGTTAGTTGAGCGGTTCAAAGGCGGGTGCATACAGAGGCACCTCACAGTTGCCATGTTCTATTTTCCGGTCAATCTGGGCAAGGAATTCTGGACTGAAAGTATCGGAAAAGGATGAATATTCCAGTGTTTTTTGTGGGGGTGTGCAAATGAAAATGTCAATGTAAGGAACGAGAAGAACGATCAATGCTTTGAAGAAATCTTGGTGGATTCTACGGCTTTGCAGAAGGTCCACATTGACGTTGCCATTGAGAACCAAATTGATCAAGTTTTTCATGAAACCTTGGGAGAAGGCTAGGTCTTTAACACTATATTGCACAACTAGGCGTCTTCCTTTGTGGAGGACATTAATATAGCGATGGCCGTCCTCTATTCTAGGTGGCGCTGGAGAGCAAAACCCAGGGTTGTAATTTCTTTTGCGCATTCGCCTATCCCAATGTGCGTACTTTCTTGCCTGATTAATAGTCAACTCATCTAGAGTAGTCCAATTTTTGCGGATGTATACGATTTGCATGGCAAGCAATGCCAGGGTCATGATGATCCAGAACACACTTACCACATATAATATGATGTAATGAGCGATACTTTCGGAAGATTCTCGAAATGCCTGTCTTGTGGTCAGTGCCACATATGCTAGAATGAAAATGAAGAATGCATCAAAAAATTGCACGAATTTAATAAACGGAATTTGGTTATCCCTGCCAATGGCAGTGCCAACCCAGATACAGTAATGGTCGAATCGAGCACAACAGTAGTCCATATCGTTCAGATGGAACAGACGGGCGGGTTTGATAGATTTGCACTTTCCGCACCAGAATGGGTAGCCTTGCTTGTCACAGGCAAACGCATAAGGAAGCTGCAGAAGGCTAGGATCTTTGGTGTCGTGGATGTCAAACGGTTTAAGCACATGGCATTTTGTGGGCCCTCGAAAGAGTAAAAGGAACCAATATAAAAAGACTGAGCCCTCAAGCAATGCCAAGACCACCCAGAGAGCGATTGCTGCTGCCTTCAGGCCCTTGTGGAATAATTGTTTATACCCAATCACAAAGCATGCGGCATAGTCGATATATGCCAACCCACATATTACAAGAACAGGCACAATGCGTTTAAGTCTCCGGGGTTGGAGCATAATGAAGAAGAATCAGTGTGAAGTCAGGTATTTCCGGACTGTATATGGGCCACACCAGCGTACCAACCAACCTGAGCCACCGGGGGCTTAAAGAACGCGAACTAAGGGAACAGAAATTGTGCCGTTTATCTCCAGGTTATAGGGAAAGCAGCCTCGACCAGTAGCAGATGCGCATACGGTGCAAAGGGCGGTGGAGAGCAATGACAAGTGGTGCGACAGTTGGTTAGACAAGCCGGAAAAACATGCCTCGCGAATAGTCACCTCATAAAATGTGGGGAACCGCGGCGCAATGTATCCTTCTTCGGCAGGAAAATACAGGGTAACTCCACGGATCGTGCATGTAGCGGAAACACACGTGATGGACGCGTGACGGGATGCATCTGAGAAAATCCGGATCTTTCGTACCCCCAGTGGACCAACGGATTGTGGAAGCGCCCTATTTATGGCACCAGGTAGCAGTAATCCGCCCAGTTGAAGGGACAGGACAAATGTTTTTTTTTTTCGGAAGTGACTGATGCCAGTGGCGAGGACGGTGCATGGAACTCGCAAATCGCAGACACCAGGCCACCTGCATCCCTTTTGCGACGACTATGCGCAGGTTAAGAGCAGGGGAAAAGGGTTTTTCCGAACACTGGCGCGCCGGCTACGGGCTAAGCGTCTTGGCGTTGCCGGATCGATAGCGCATGCTACCGGTGTTGGCTTGCCAGTGGTCAAAATGCAGTTCGTGTTGCATGTAATGCCACCGGCCTCGACTGACAGGCACAACCGCGGACCTCATAACTTCTGCCATCAGCACACATGCCCGCAATGTCTCCCGTAGTACATCTGCGTAAGTGACCCAGCGACTCCCGTAACCCACCCGGCCCAAGCAGCGTCCATAACCAGTGCGAGCGAGATCCTTGTTACCATGTACTCCAGATTATCCGCCGCAAATCTCCGGGGATGCGGACATGGCAACTTGCACCACCACGAGCTATATGCACCATGCGGTTCCCCGGGGCTGACCCCACCCCCAGACCTACACAAAAGCACCGAGAAAAGGCAGTCGTGCGTGGGACTGGCGCCCGCTAATTGTACGGAGAAAATAAAAATCCGTGCTCGTCACAAGATTGTCTGCCCAACCCCCGCATTTTTTTCTGTGGTGACTGGAGTTTTAAATTCCCTACACATTGCACCACTCCCATCCTCTCCGCGCCCACCCCCCATGACGTCGGAACCCAGCGACGTAGTGTCGCCCGAGTTGACCGACTCCACCCTCGACCCGAAAAAAGACAGTGTGCCCCGCAAGCGATCCAAGGTGTCGCGGGCATGCGACTCGTGCCGCCGCAAGAAGGTCCGGTGTGACGCAGAGTACCTGGCGGTGCTTCTGCGTGTCACTAAAGTGTGCAACAACTGCACCAAGAACGGCGACTATTGCACCTTTTCCCGCGTGCCGTTGAAGCGTGGGCCGTCCAAGGGATACATCCGCGACTTGGTGGAGCGCATAGACGACCTGGTGGACGACGCTGCCGACCGTGAAAACCGCGGCGACCACAAGCATTTCTCTGTGTCCACAATTTCGCCGCCGTACCCGTTCCCATTCAAGCATGCGCCGCCACAGCCGCCGCTCAAACTCACGCGCCCGCGCCTGAAGCTGGTGGACGCCCCGCCGCTTGTAGGCGCATCCGCACCCTCCACAGGCGCCTCGCCGGCCGCACACACTGTGGGCACCTCTGCACCGCCCAAACCTACCCTCCACCGCATTCCGTTTGCAGGCCCGGCGGGTTCGCTCTCTTCCAGCCTGCCCATCATCCTCCCGCCGCTCGTGGGTCCGCTGCACCCCAAGTTCAACTTCCCACCTTCCGCCTCACTTCCTCCCGCAGAGAACAGTGAGCGCAAGTTCTCCGGTCCGTTGTGGAAAGTGCCGTACGAAATGCCCAACGACACCGATGCTGCGCTGGCTGGCTCGGAAAACTCCGCGGCACTCGGTCTGGCCGCGCCCAGCCGCCGCTCTTCTGTCGACAGCATCAGTTCTACTCTGACCTCAGGGTCCCGCCCGCACAACCATTCGCTCAAGCCACTGGTGTCGCTCAACTCTGAGTTGCTCGTATCCGACTCCGAAGACGACTTTTACCCACCCCGTGCACGCGGCTACTCGGCCAGCTTGTCACCCCGCAACTCTGTCTCCTCCATGCTGTCTTTGAATGGCCGCATGAACAAGCAGCTCACGCTCAACACACCGTTAATACAGAGTCCACAGCCGCCCCACCCTGCGGGTGCGATGTTGGCGTCTCAGCCGCTCCTCCACCAGATCCTGCCGCCGGCGCCGCCTCCTCCGTCGTTCCCCATAAACTCGTTGGAACAGAACCTCAGCATTTATTACACCAAGTTCCACCACAACCTCGCCATCTTGCCTTTCAACGAAGCCTCCATCAACCGCATTATTGCTGCAGCCCAGGCAGACCCGTCCCGCCTCCTGCTGTTATTTGCTGCCTCGTTGAACAACCTCGTCCACTATCAGTACGTGTCGCTTGAAAACCTGACGTCTTTACTTCACCTTCTCCTCCTGCTATATCCTTTGGAGGGCCACCCATCAGCGTTGAGTTATGAATCCCTTATTACTCTTTTCAGTTCTCTTTTAATGGTCAATCACACCATTTTGATGAGCGGTGATGTCTACTCCTTGGGCATCTCTTTGACTGCGGCCGTGTTCAACGACTATAAAGTTATGCAAAACTTCCGCACCTTCGTGAGTGATCTTCACAGCCCTGTCGACCCCGATGACCTCAGATTGCATCTCCCCCGCTTGTACTTATCTCTATTAGCCATTGACGATTGCCACAGTCTAAGCTTTGGCTGCCAATCAATCTTGCCTGATCATTTCGACTTGCTCTATTCAAACTTGGAGAAACTTGTACCTCTGTCTCTTGCTCTGTCACCATTCGTTGCAAATATGGAGATTGCAAAGTTGTTTCACGCGTTGGTGATTTCGAGAACAAATGAAATCTTCTCCGATGGAAAGACCAATTCCAAATTAGCCGTTAAATTTGCACCCCCTAAATTAAAATTGCCCCCTCAGGGATTTGCAGCACTCTTTATTGGCTTTGTCAAGGATAAGGTCGAACTTTACGAATTTCTTAGCGAGTTTTCTGATTTTCTCCGAACATTGCCGTCCGGATCATTGGATGACGATACTGATGAAACCATCTCCGAAGGTCAATCCAAGATCATAAGATTGGTCAAAAAGTTATCTCAATCTCTTTTGAGTTTTGCAAACTACGTTTCCACCGTTTGTTCCAGGCTGAAACCCACTGTCGGGACAAACAATGACCTCATTAATCCTTTTCTTAATGTCAGTTATGGACAGTCATTCAAGTTGCTCAAGACGTGCAAAGTTTTGATTGATTTGATTCTTACTCATTTGGGCGACACTGAATTAGCTTCTCGGTTTGTTAAGGTTAATCAAGATTTATCCATCATCTACAATCTATTGGTGAGCAACCTCAATACGAATTTTAATGCCATCACAAATGTTAAGAATGAATTCTTTCGAAGTTTTCGCAATAGTGTTTCCACTCCGCCTTCTTTTGCTGAGCAGCTCGATCTGAAAAATTTAGGCTTCGTGGCCATCAATATAATTTTTAAGAAGCTTGAAACATTGAATTTGGACTTGAGCAACTGTCCTTCGCCAGCGTCTGAAAATGAAGAATTGAAAAGAAGTTCCGAGACATGGAGAATGGAGCTCCTATCTTCCTTATCTTCATTACATGATATAGAAAGCGGCGAAGGCTGGTTTTAATGTTGCATCTTTTTCTTTTCTTTTTTTTTTTTATTTTTTTTTCCCCATGAATGTGAGTTGTTCAAGTTACATCAATATGCAATAGGGCCACGTCGGATTGTTATAAGAGTGTATCTATATATTTGCCTAATACTAAAGGGAGCTCATGGTATCCGCTATTGTATGCTTAATCGATTTTGATCTGCGAATAGATCTTTCTGGTGAAGAACAAATTACTCAAGAAACCCACTGAGCCACAAACAATAAACACAAGTAATGAGATGATTGCAGAGTAACCACTGTACAATACAAACGAGATGAAGTCGTTAAACTTTTCATCACTCAAGAAATAGAGCGAGTGGAGGAAAACGTAAATCGCGCAACCTCCACCAACGAAAAAGGACTTCCATTGCCACTTGTAGTTCTCATTGCACAACGTGTAGTAAATGGTCAAAACTGAAATCAAAGCGGTGGTCAAAATCATTAAAATAAAACAGAAGAACAAGAAGCCAAACATGTAGTAAATTCTGTTGAACCAAAGAGACGAAAAGATAAAATATAACTCGACCGCAATGGAACCGAATGGGAATAGACCAGAGATCAACATCACGGGAATGGTTCTCAAATACCATTCTTGTTTTGGAATTTGTCTTGGAATCTGGTTAGTTCTTACTGGAACTGAAAAGACAGATCTCTTCGATTGCCAGAGGGAGCCCAACACAGATAAAGGAACGGACACAACAAACCAGATAATAACGATAGCTATCATCGTGCCCAAAGGAATAGCACCAGAAGAGTTTGCAAATATCAAGAAAAAGTTCAAGAAAATAATAGCAAGGAACAAGATACCGGGCACTAGAATTGGAGTCAAAATCATGTTCAATTTCCAGTTTTCACCACCAAAGAACCTATAGATGTAGCCACTGACGTAAGCAGAGACAACACTAAAGAAAATGTAGAAAATGAACATGAATGTAGACAACGCGCCTCTGTTAGATGGAGACAATAAACCAAACAAAGCAAAAATAATGGTCACAAGAGCCATGCAAAACATTTGGGCACCACTTCCGACCAAAACAGACAACAACATACGGTTAGCTGGGGTTCTGAAAACATCACCGTAGACCAACTTCCAACCGCTGTCGTACGCAACATCGGCATCCAAGTCAACTTCGTTGTACTTGATAATGTCGTTCTTCAATGTGCTAATCAAAATTTGGAACATGACAGTAGCCAAAATAATCACAACTAGGGAGAAGTTGATCAATGAGACCCATTGGATCTTGGGGTCGTAGACGTGCAAGTATTTGTCCCATCTCGTGGCCCACACAGTTTCCGATTCGATAAACTCAACACTGTAGGTAAAAGAAACTTGAACTTCTTTGTCTCTAGTGATGATAACGGGCTTCAAGTCAGGAGAGCACAATTCCTCGGCAGAAGCCTTTTCGTCAAGAGACAGCCTGTCAAGGGATGCAGGTTCAACAATAACTCCCACAACCCGGTATTCATCGCCTCTCTTGTGGTACTCAATTTTAATGTTAAAATGATTGTACAAGTAAGCATTGTTGTTGGCATCCACCTCACCGATCGGGAAGCCAGGAGAGTAGAACAGAGACTGGGTTTTCTTCTCGGTCACGCTTCTGGCTGCTGGCAAACCATCAACAATCCAGTTGTAGCTGTATCCGGCACGGATCTTTCTGCCAATGAAGGTAGAGTCTTGCTTTTCGTAAGGGGATTTACACAACATCTCACATTTTTTTTCTTTCAACATTTCAATCGCGAATGGAGAGTTGAATATACGGTCACCAAAGATGATGGCACCCAAGGACTCGGGCTGTTTCACGATGCCTTCTCTAGGTTTGCAAAATCTGAACTTTGGGTAGTAGTAATCGTAGGCGTAAACCGAAGCCTTCGAGGTTTTCGCCATGTGGGAATCGGAAATGTGGTGCAAAGATGGTGTCAAGTGGTTCACAAGCAATTCAATGGGACTGCCCTCCTTGTAATTGATAGGGGCAACACCAGGCAAGTAGAATGCCGAGGCGAGACCCAGCCACAACATAGCGGCGACAAATAATGTCCAAGCTGATTTCATGGTAGATGATCCGCTGAGTGGTGGTGGTTTAAACAAGTCTCTTGATTCTAACAGCGCGGTCGCCTGATGGGATGCAGGATATTTTTAGGCGCAGTACAAATATGTGATAAAGCCACGACAAGTGGAAGGAACGCGACATGCAATTTACAACGAGCGGTAACCTACTGTTCGGGCCCACTTGAGCGAGTCTTTTCTACGTCCTTGGCGAATATACCGCCCGCGTAACTTATCCGTGACGAGGCGAATTTCCCGAAGACGCTCTGCTGCAAGGTACCTATTTTGCATGTAGACGGGGCGGGACCCGCCGGTGTCGCACCGGAGATTGAGTCTGTAGCACGAGCTGCATGGACTCCCGTCCTCAGGGCACGCCTTGTGTCGCAAGCGGCAAGTCCAACAGCCGCGCCGTGATCGGTGATTCAGGCGGCGCCTTTCTTGCTGCGTTTCCCCGCTCGAATTTTCCTGTGCTGTGCTTCCAGGCCGAGAAGGTTCGTCGCAGCCGTTGCGGATGTCGCATGCTTCGTGCCGTACCAGCGCGGCATATGAGCATGTCGCCAATAGCGAGGATTTACGAGCAATGGCAGCCAATTCGACAATATGGTTGTCGTTATGTTCATGCGGTTGAGAAGTGAGGAAGTCTGTGACATCTATATCACTGTTGAACGGAGCTATGTCCTTGTTCTCGTGTGACTTGGGGCGCGGCAGAGACGGGAATGGGGCCAATTCCACATCGACTTTGAATTGACAATCGCTATCGAAGTGATTATGTTCGCTGTGTGATTTGAACATGATTAAAAGTAGTGGCGCGCAATGTAATCGTTGCAGAAAGAAAGTGGTTGCTGGAGTCAGTTCTGGCATTTTATGTAAAATTGCAATCAAATGACATAATGTCGCACTTTTTGTGTAGCATATTAATTGGTAAGCCCAAGAAGTAGAAATTGAGAAATATCACGAGCTTACAATAACATTTACACATATCCAGTGAATGGTATCTACTGACAGAAAAGTTTGGCGTCAAAATCGCCGTTAATTATATATTATACAATTTGTTCCTCACTATCGCACTATGGTCAACGAGTATTGTAAGAACTTTTCCACTTACTGAGCACTTGCGTACGAAAGAATCCAGTTCAAATCGATGAGTAAGTAACGACAAGCCTCAGTCCATTGTGAATTTGAAGTAACACGGATGCTCTTTCCGCCAATACTATCATGCCTTGCCGAAATTTTATACGGCAATTCTAGTTCCTGGTCTAAACTCGTCAATTTCACTTCAAACTGGGCCAAAATATCGAGCAAAGCCATCATGGCAACATCCAACTTGTTGAAATTAAAGAGCTTGCCCAAAGTAAACTCATTGGTCGAATAAAACGGAAGTACCGAATGAGTCTTGGACCCAGGATCTTCCGCATGCAGCAGATTCAGTGTAGTTCCATCCTTGATGATATAGGACTTGGAACCCATCGGTACGAGCTTGTAGAATTTGAGAGTAACTGATAAGCGCTTCTGAAGAAATACAAGAAGCAGGACAATTTGCCCAAGTGCAGCATTAACTTCGGGCCATGGAACTCTGTAACCGAGACGGAAAGTATTGATTCGGCCATAGTCATCTTGCTTGTCAAACAGAATGGAGTAAAGTTCGGTGAATATGTTAAGAGAACGCAATTCATCAAGGTGATCAAGCTGCTTTTGGTACAATGATTTTGCTTGGTCCAATTTCTCTTGTTTTTGGCTCAACTCTAGGTTGAGCGAGTTTCTCAATTTGGCCACCTCTTCCAACTTGCCCACATTGAGATCTTCAAGCTCCCTTGTTAATAGATCTAACTGCGAGCTCAAATCAGAATATGTGGTTTCAAGAGATTCTAACTCATGCAACTTAGATGATTGTAGTTCCTCGAGCAGACGAAGTTCAACAGCAACCTCTTCCATTTCTTTAGCGAGAATGTCCTCATCTGCATTGGTGAAGGGTTTCTGCTCTTTCAATTTCTTCAAGAAAGACATATAATAGTCCTTCTCTTTTTGGCTCTGGTCAAATTTTAACTTGTAGTTTTCAGTCAATAAATGAGCACAGTCCACACACATGGGAAAATCCACATCCTGGTTTGTCGATAGGATCTCAAACACATGTCTCAATGATTTTACCTTGGAAAATTCAGGAAATTGACCGTCCTCAGACAATCCATTGTGATCTATCAGGTTCTTTTGCCGTTCCAATTCTTTCGAGTCATTATGATCACTCTCGAGCTCCGAATCAGAGACAAAAACATATGCCAGATGTGAGTTTGGTGACTTATTATCCAGTGTGTAGTTTAATTTAAAAAGGGGATCAGAATCTCCCAACTCAAGAGCTTTGTTAGCCAATTCCAAACGATCATGAGATATATAGAGCTTTGGTGCCTTGACTGGGGCGTCAAATTTATTTTCATTTTTTTTTAGTAAATGATCTATTTGTCCCTTCGATAAGCTCTTAAGTGAGTCATCTAGAACGATGGGAGAGTTGCATTGGCGGCAATGGAACGTCATGGGGGACAATTCGATGGACTGTAGAACTGACACTTATCAGCATGTTTACACCCGTACCTCCAATATGAGCTCTTCGTTGCGCCACAAAACGCACTTAAGAAATTGCTTCCATGAATTGAAGCCAAATTATTTTCCTTTGTAGCAACGAAGAAAGAGAATACTCGTTGCAAAAACAAGGAACAATTGTCTACAATGTACATCCATTCTTCTGATTATATCGAGGCAACTTGTCCGAGTGGTTAAGGAGAAAGATTAGAAATCTTTTGGGCTTTGCCCGCGCAGGTTCGAGTCCTGCAGTTGTCGTTATATTTTTGCCCTTTTTGCACCCGAGCAATTCACACTGTCGTGGTTAATTCATATAAACACGTAAAGTAACTTACAAACTCTTGTCATGCAATGCGTCATACTCTATCTTTTGCCGATCATCGGGCGAGACCCACACCGAACACTCATCCAATGTCTTTGCCAAGAAATGTCCTTTCACATTACTAAAGTCTGCCCAATGGAAATCACCACAGTCCTTATCGCGGTACAGATTCTCACACAGCCAAAAATAACGCCCCCTTGTGGACAAGGACTTAAATGAGCGTCGCAATGTCATTCCTAAGTTACACGAACAGCGCGGAATATTGGAAATGAAGCTCTGGGGAAAATACCGAAAGGTAAGACCAAACCGAGCTGTTCCTACTTCTGGATGTAGCGAGATAGGCTTAGTCATAGAAGAAATACTATGTTTAAATTCTTCTTGACATCCAGGTCGCATAATAAATAAGCTGTTGTGCGGGAGGGGAATCTGAAACGTGGGAGTATTCTTTTTATAATTGCTTTTTAAACGAAACATTCGTGTACAGCCTAGTGAAATTGACGCGACGTAGTTGTGAGGCCCAATGTGAGAAAGGCGATCCGAATGATACTCCAAGTTATTTTGTAGGTTCTGGTAATAATTTACCACGCAATAGTCACCAGACCACTCCGTTTTGGCCTGAAATGGAAGAGGAGCAAACTGGGGTATGAGTTTTCCGTTCATGAATCTTTCGAGAATATCCGCTGACTCGGAGAAACTTCTTGTATACGGCGCAGGATCCCTACTGACTATGCCGTTATACACCAACTTGTGGCTGTTCTTGGTGAACCTGGAATACATCTTCATTTCGTGGGCCAGTTTGCACAAATTACCGAAAAGATAGAATTCATTGACTTCAGTACCTGAGTGACGGCTCATAAGATCTTTTAAGAGCTGGCTAGCCAACTTTTCTGGAAGGAAATTGGGGTAGAAAGACGCGTACTGCCCAAGGTGGCGTTCTACATCTTGTGGAGTATATAAAGTGAGTAAGCCAGATCCCGATGCTTCGCTGTCTGTCTTCGGTGGTGGTTTGGAGCTATTTTCAGCCCCCTTCTGTCGTTTAGTAGCACGACCGACAATAGTTTGTTGATATAAGCTAGATCTTTTCTTGGGCTGCGGACCATCTATTAGGGAACGCGTTTTCTTGACATCATAGTCACAGCTTCGTAGAAAGTCCTCTAAGGCCAAAGCCAGAAACGTGGGATAGTAGATCTGAAGAAGCTCAAGCTTTTCAGCCAAAAGAGGGTGATCCATTGCTGAGGATTAATGGTGGCAAAATGATCTTGGTTCGGCAGCACACAGTCAACCAGATTAGATCCAGTGTTCCAAGAAAAAGTCGCACTCTGCAAAATGGCATGTCGCAAAGATTTTCCGTGCCACTTGGGTCAAATTTTCTTTTTTGGCCATTCACTGATTCTCTGTAAATATCATTCAGTATTAAATGCAAGTTGGATTTTGATTGGCGATATGTTGAGTAATGTGAGAATGGACAAGATTACAAAGTCGTAAGATCAGTAATACAGAAATAAAGTAGATTCGCACACGCTACCTAGAATTTGGCTCCCAGATACCGCAATCAAAATCAGTCGCTGAGATCACTTCATTATATGCAAGCATTCCACTCAAAATGGATACAGTATATGCTTTCCAAAGCCATTTGCAGCTATTCTTGATCTCTTACGGACAAGTTGATAACAGTTTCACTCACACTTGATCATACCCACCACGAATAGGTTGAACTGATGTTGAATAAAAAAAAAATGAGGCATAAATGTGTGTTGTGATCAATTCTGCGATGTGAGCTATATTTAAGTCATATGGTTCCAAGTCAATTTTCACAGTTTGAAAGCGATCGTTAAAATAAAATGCAACAAATTCATCTAGTAGTATTAATGTACCAAATTTACACTCATGGAGCGGATTGGCACTGTAATCGACTGAATTTTACGGTTGAAGTGTACGGATTCCTGATGAGAGAAATGCGACTATTCCTGGAATTTCTGTCCTGCTTCGTGGAAGACACACAAGAGAATGCGCACGGTACGGGCAAGATAAAGAAAAAAATAGTCGTAAACGTAAAAGATTTTTTTTGCTACTATCAAACGGTTATCTTTTTAAAGATAAAACAACTGGATCTCTAACTCGAACTCATTAGAAAACGCGCAGCGGATCCAAGACTGTGCCTGCTCTATGTTAAGATAATCATACCTATCGGCGCAAGTTACTTTACCTATTCACTCCATCATCATGTCCGAAGAACCAAAGCAACTTGCTGTCACCCAACCCACCTCTGATGAACCTATAACAGCCGAACCAGAAGCTGTGTCGATGAATGAGGATACTCTGTCTCTTTCCACATACAACGACAATGAATCTGGCTACAAGCGAGAAAGCAATGAATGCACTGAGTTTTTCGTTGACCTTTTTACCTGTTTTGGCTTACTTGGAGACTGCTGCCCACTGTCAGGTGAAGGATGTTTGACTAATACTGGTATTTTTATTGGTAATCTCTGTGTTAGTTGTTGCAAGTGTTAGGGAACATATATCTAGAGGCGGTGTACACAAGAAAATAAAATAGACATTTTCAGCTAACACATAGCCAGATGATAGTTTTCATCAGTTTAAGATGATGTATTACAACTACACATGATGGAGAGACGAAACTTAGCTTACGTTAAGGTCATGATTGCTCGCAACTTGTTTAGTCTTGTCGAATCAAACCTCTACATTCTCGTGGCCAACCTGACACAGTAAGAAGATACATCTCCTGCCCATCAGGTGTGCCTGTCACACAAAAATAATGCGTTTACATAATCAGTTCTAATGACAAAAATTGAAGGAATTTTCAAAATTTATTCTACATTGAAAGCCACGGGAGTCAGATCTTATATCGAACGTGGAGGATGAGCAAACGACGAGCAACCTAAATAACCAATAACATGGTACGTGCACTCTTTGACTAGCATTAAGTAGTTACACAGTGGGCACAAGAATGTAAAACTTCATCCCATTTTATATCATGAATAATAATTATCATGAAGCGTGGAACGTTATTATTTCAGCTTCTGGACTCCAGATAGTGAGATCGCCTGATCACCACATAAGTGTATTGATTACACAGACGACCAGAAAAAATATGAAACCAACATGAAGCCTTTGAATAAATACCTTTGTTTTTGAAAATCCAAGTCTTCGGCATTCTTTTTTAGTATTGCTATTCTCATGTACTAATGTCACCGGTGTGTCCGTTCGTAGATTACACCGTATGCAGTGTGTGTCACCACAAAAGTTGCAGAAATCGCATTTTTGCACCCACCTCCACAAACATGCCTATTTCGGCCAGCGAGTTGGAAAATTCGAAACCTGAAAAGGAAATAGAATCTTCCAGCAGCTCCAAGAACACTTCATTAAAACATGTTATAGAAGTGAACAGCAACGAATTTGTTGATCTTCCAGATTTATCGTACACCGAGACTAGCAAGTTTTTTGACGCAAAGGCACCCTTGAGTACTGTGGAGGAATCATCCATACTTACCCTGGAAAATTTGGGGAAAATCAGAGAAGAAAACCAGACAAATAGCACCGAAGGGGAGGAGATAAAAAAGCGACAAGGTGTATTTTATCACCATCCATACTCTTTAGTAGGTCTTACACAGTTAGACGCAATTCTGCCTTTAAGTGTTTCCAATTCACCCATCAGTTATAAAGAGCAGTTGACTCAGGCTGGATTGATCAAATTTCAAGATTTCTATTTAGACCAAGAAGATGAGCAAACCAATGAGCCACCCAAAACGTACAGACTGATCATAGTATCCATGTTGGTGGTAATCTTGCTATTGACAGGTTCTCTTATTCCTTCAGTATTTTTTTCAATCAGAGGATCCCCTTTGGCGTTTTGGAATCATTTCAAATCATTATCTCCAGTGAACAAAGTGAAGATTTCGAGTGCTATCACGAACCTTCCCCTAACCCTCCCATCATCAACTCATGCTGACACGGCAGCTCGTGCTTTCAAAGGGGTTACGTACTTACCAACCGTTTCTCTGGATGGAAAATGCATTTATACATTGGAAAAAGCAATCGAGGAAGTTGTACAACTCTCTCTGGTTACAAACAAGATCCGGACATATAACACATACTGCCACACTATTGATTACCTTGTGGAAGCGACAGAAAATTACAATTTGGATATGAAGATTGCAATGGGAATTTGGATCTCTGACGACGAGAATGAGAATGCAATTCAGATCGAGGATGCAAAAAGTATTTTACAAAAATACCACCCACGCCATTTCGATTACATTTTTGTGGGTAACGAAGTTCTCTTTAGGAATGACTTGTCACAGAATGTTTTAATTGGCTACATGAATGATTTGCAATCTTTTTTACAGACGAATAAAGTCAACATTCCAGTTGGAACATGTGAAATCAGCGAATGCATAAATAAAGATTTGATCCGGGAATCACAGGTGATTGGAGTCAATGTACATCCTTTCCTCACTGGATTAGAGCCCAAAAATGCGTCCAAGTGGGTCGCGGAATCGTTGCTACCCAGGTTGAATTCTATGAACGAATTTGACACCCAGATCATCGTCGCAGAGATAGGCTGGCCCTATGACGGTGAGATAAGCAGTATCACATCAGAGACCTTACAAGTACAAGATTTCATGGGCGCATGGATTTGTCACGACGGTGCCAAAAATGATTCGCTTTGGTATTATTTCGAGGCTTTTGATCAGCCGGGGAGAAAAAGAAAGTTTTATGGAAGCAACAACAAATGGGAAGCAGACTGGGGGATATTCGGCGTTGATGGCAAGTTAAAACCTGGATCAACCATCCCAACTTGTCAAATCTAAAGATAATAAACTTTGTAAAGAAGCCACACATAAAACGTCGCAAAACAACCGAATGAGATCGTAGTGTTCGCGATTACCCAGAGATCAGGGTATCTCAAGGGTGGTGTAACAGAAGCATCAACTATATGGAATCCTAATACTGCAACGTAGGACAAACTAACAATTAGTTTAAGGATCATTGGCAGTGTGCTAGGCCACAAGAGGTTCTCTTTTCTGGGCAACACAAAACCACCTATCAACCAGTTGATCAATAACAATGTCACAGTATACTGTAAGACAAGACCATCCTTTTTCAAGAGTGGATATAAACTAAAGGTGCTAATGTTGTTTATCCATTGCACAATAGAAATAATATCGCGGTTTTGGGTAAGCAACAAGAATGTTGAGGGGATCAATGGCACCAAAACCGTTTTCTCGTGAACTTGGAACAGGAAAAGGTAAAAAGCCCAAGCACATGCACTGAAACCATAGAGTACATGAATAGGAGGGATGCTATGGCGGACAACATTTTTGCTGAAACACAAGAGACATGGTGGCAAAGCGAAAAGAAGTGTCAAGGCAAGAGACAAGTTTTTGAGTTGCCCATTAGTGAACATAGTGTTGTACTTGATCACAAGGTTGGACGTGCACCAAAAATTAGCCACCTTATCCTCGAATAAGCCTCTCTCAAACGGAAACATTCTAATGAGAATTTGTTTCACAAGCTCCACGGCCTCGCTAGGAGTACGGGAAGAAAGGATAAACGGTAAAACAGAAACAGTCGTGGTCAACAAAACGCTGAGGCCAACAACAATGAGCTTTCCAAACTTGAACGAAGCCAAGGTTTTAGAAAATGTCTTGGAAGGAGTGAAAAGCTTGGAGAATATGAAAAAGAAGATGAACGGACTGTAATAGAGTGCCATCTGCTTGAACAAAACAGAGCTCATGAACCAGATGGATGCAAGCATGAGATTTCCATTGAGTAATTCAGCCACAGAAAATAAAAAGAATCCTAACATCACCGAGTTGTATTGGAAATGGCCATGATCAATCAAGATGAGCGATGGCTGAGTGATGATCAACGTTAGAACCACGATTTGGTGCATTCTTCCCAACTTCATGCTCTTGCTCAAGATGGAGGTAAGGTGGAACACTGCCGGAAAGAACAACACCAAGTCGCTGATCAAGCTGGATTGTCTCATGAATGTCTTGATACCATCCGATTCAATTCCACGGGAAGATACGAAGGCAAACCAGTCACTGTTGATGAAGCTGCCAATCTTTCCAAATATCCACAGATGGTACGCGGTCAATGGTGGGTAGTCCAACCCCCAGTATTGTAAATCGTAGAAGTACCATTCATTGATCGGAAGGTGTGTGGTTATTTCCATCCAGTGTCTTTGTGCTTCAAAGTCGCCATTGATGGGTTTTTCGCCCTTTCCTGAGAACGGACCCAATCCCACGGCACTTCTTAAGATGATTGCAGTCAATATCAAGATGTATCTGGCGGCCCACTGATCAGGTGCTTTCTCGAATACACGTAAAAGGTCGAAAAGCGGGGATTTCCAAAATGGGTTTGCATTTGCGTTGGACACAGTTGGCTTTTCTTGGTTTTGCACTGACGCTGTTTTGCTAGACACGGCACGCTTCCTTTTCGGACTTTGCTTTTTCATCTCTGGTTGAAGTATGTTTAATATGAAAACGCAGGCTGTATGATACGCGCGCTTTCTATCGTGGCACTTCACTGTGGCTCGAACAAGGTTGACAAAGTCGAACAAGCGTTGCGATTGAACTTGATATATGGGAAGTTAGTGAATGCTACAAATCATTGGCTAAACAAACCCTGAGGTTTGTAAGTACATATTTGAACTATAGAGCAGACAAGTCGTAACATAACAAGGCAACTTGTCCGAGTGGTTAAGGAGAAAGATTAGAAATCTTTTGGGCTTTGCCCGCGCAGGTTCGAGTCCTGCAGTTGTCGTTATTTTTGCTTCCCACAGAATCACCTGGGATAAGACCAGGGTGGAATACACCTCTGCTTTCTTTTTGCACCGCTGACCATGGACGTGAAACAGGATTATGAGAACTTGGCCAAAAGGCTAATTGCTGCCTATGCGAAAGCAAAACTTGAAAATAAGCCCAGCAAAGAGAAGGCTAGAGTTACAGATAACTCCAGTGCCCAGATATTATCCCAAGTCGCTACTATTCTCGATGAGTTGAAGCGTTATTCGTATGGGCCCAACTTGGATAAAGCGCTTGATGCAATTGACCTTCCCCGAATATATAGCGGGGTTGATAAAAGAGAGCTGGAGAACACAGATGGGTCTTTAGGATACCAGGATTTCATTGTCCTCGAGACTCTTGACTATTTCAAGAATCACTTTTTTAAGTGGGTCAATAAACCGGAATGCCCTCAGTGTCACAAAGATGGGGATAACATGATTGGAAAGGGAAGAAAAGGCCCACCATCGCCCAACCCAGACCAGATTGGCATGATCGAGGTCTACTGGTGTAATACATGCAACAAAGAAGTTACGTTTCCACGCATAGGCAGTCCGGCGAAGCTTTTGGAGACGAGAAAAGGTAGATGTGGCGAATGGGTCAGTTGCTTCATTCTAGTACTCCGTGCTGTGTTGGGAGATGAAGCACGGATCAGGTATGTGTGGAACAGAGAGGATCATGTATGGTGCGAGTACTACAGTAACAAATTGGGCCGGTATGTGCATCTCGATCCGTGTGAAAATGCATTTGACAATCCACTATTATATTGCGATAATTGGGGCAAGCAAATGAGTTGGGTTATTGGCATTGGTGAAGACTATGTGGTGGACCTAAGCTGCAAATATGTGACTCGTTCCAAGCAGATTCCCAAGCTGTCCGTTGCAAATGAAAAGGTGATTGCTACCAACCTAGAGCAGATCAACCAAATGTTGTTGCAGAAATACTGGCAAGAGAAGGTGGTGCCCACAGGGCTCAGCGACAGAGAACAGTACCTAAAGTTGTACCATGACATCATCTTGATAAAAAATGTCGAAGCGGAAGGAGACAAGAAGGTTGTGCCTCTGAAACTGACTTCTGCTCCACAGGGAAGACAAACAGGTAGTGCCGAATGGACCAAATCTCGGGGCGAAAGTGGCCAACCGTGAATGCCATGCATTTCATGTTTGGGACGCTACATCATCCCGATTTGCACTCAAATACTAACTCTGAATACCTTTTGAATGGCGGAACATCTTCCACCCAATCCATCGGAGATATGCTCCCCACCACGCGGCAATGTAGATACACCAGAAACTAGTCACATGGCGTTCGAAAAGAAGAAAGCCCAGCACTAGCTTCGCGTGAAGTAAAGTAGTTCCACTGCTCCAACGCAACGGCTCAATCACATATCTCCACCACAGGAACAATGCAGAGAAAGACACAAAGCAAAGAAGCCACGTGACGGTAATAAAGACATACACGTCTTTCTGAGAACCGTTAAAAATGTCGGGCGTTTCTGGGTCGAGAAAAATCGGTTCGTCGGGGAGAGGGATTAATGGGAGAGGCTCGTCATTGTTCATAAGGATATGGAGTATGTACTAGAGGATAGAGGGTAATTGTGGAAAGGAAAACCCAGTCGCGCTCTGGGCACAGGACCACCCACTATGCAACGATTTCTACAACGAAATTTTACAATAAAACGGAGAAGTGTAAAATGCATCCATTCTAGTCGGCAATGCTAACCTTCGAGCCTCCCAAAATATGCGGAGCAGCTTCTTGAAGCCAGCTCAATTCTATCAGAGAACAGTTCCGTCCGTACGACTTGGCAGTGTAGACATACTCAATATACATGATCGCATCGAGGTTAGGCTTGCCAAAAAGATTGGACGACGGATGGATACTGATCAATTGACCAGTGGCGCAAGTTCTAAACGAACGGTCAGGCATACCGATTGCAGTGTTGAGAGCATAACCCTTTAAAAACGATTTGAGAATCAGCGGAATATCCAACAGCTGCTTGAGATCAGCAAAATCGTCTTCGTCGCCGCTCAAGTCCGACGTGGAGGAGGAGTCGAGTTGAGATTGAAACTTTTTGAGCTCAGTTTCTCTCTCATGCTGAGTCAAAGTGTTGTCCTGTTTGACTGTGGCAATCATGTAGTCAGTCAACTGGCGACGGACCTTTAACGCATTTACGAAACCTCGGTAACTGAAGAACAAGTCTTTGCACCACATCTTTAGTTCCGCAGTATTTTTAGAGTCATGAAGTTTCTTGAAGTACGCGAAGTATTCCTTCAATGCAATAAGATCCCCCAGGCTGTTTCCCAAGGGGCAATACTGTCTTCTTTTATAATTGATCTCATCTCTCAACTCGCCGTTTCCGCCAATGTTGAGAATAAGATTGTCCACCGATAGACACGAGGCGATGTCAATTACGTCCTGGAGAACACCATAGTCTAACGCTCCAATCAAAACCGCAGAAAGCGCTGGAGGCAAAGGCAAGATGGCCATCTTGTAACCTAAACGAGTGACTTTACCTGCATCATCCAAAGCCCCCAAAGCGTACAAGGTATTCAATGCACTCAAAATGGCCTCTTGACCCGGGTGCTCCAACCAAGACCAATTGAGAAGATCATCGACACCCATTTTCTTCAAAGTCAAAATAGGAAGAACCACATCATTTCTCATGATTTCTGATTCCTGCTGCTTCGGAAGTTTGGTTTGGAATACTTTCTCCGAAAAAAGACGAAAAACTTTACCAGCACTTTCTCTACCAGCTCTACCAGCTCTTTGCTTGGCAGATGCACGAGAAATGGGTGTAGTGAGCAATGTAGAAAGACCCAACTGGTGCTTCCACACTTTCACTTTTCTCAATCCCGAATCTATGACGAATTTAACCCCACTTACTGTGATGGACGTCTCAGCGATGTTCGTAGCTAAGATAACCTTCCGCTTCCTGCCAGATAACTTCATGAAAATCTTCAGTTGCTGGCCGGGTGATAATGCGGCATAAAGTGGCATTGGTACGATTAGAGGCGCTTCTTTTGGAAGTTGTGGTGCGAGAGAGCTCAAAATCGTCACACAATTATCAATCTCCTCTTGACCAGGCAAGAAGCAAAGAATGTCACCCTCTTGTTCTGACATATTAACCTGAACGACTGCTTTAACCATTGTGTCAACAATATCTTCGGATGATTCGCTCAAGTAGTGTCTGGAAACAGGGAACATTTTACCCTCAACAAATAGAATAGGCGCATGATCAAAGAACTTACTGAAGAGATCTGCGTTCAATGTGGCAGACATGACAATGATTTTCAAGTCTCTTCTCTTCTTAGTCAAAATAAGTTGTTTCAAGAAACCCAAAATAAGATCCGTCAAAACCGTTCTTTCGTGAGCCTCATCGATAATGATGGAAGAGTATTTCGACAAGGTTGGGTCGAGCATGAGTTCTCTAATCAACATACCATCGGTCAAGTAGTTGAGTCTGGTTTTAGCACTGGTGGTGTTGGAAAATCTAACTTGATAACCAACTTCTTCTCCTAATGCGCATCCATACTCTTCACTAACTCTCGCCGCCAAGGACGCAGCTGCAACTCTACGGGGCTGGGTGACTGCAATTCGCTTTTTGTTCTTCGGAATGAGAAATTGAGGAATTTGGGTGGACTTACCAGAACCCGTTTCACCAATGATAACGACCACCTGATTGTTCATGACATAGTCAATGATCTTCTCCTTGTGTTGGTAAATGGGCAACTTCTCACGAATCTCTAACAATTCGGAGGCCTTCTGTAGTCTCTCGGATTTCAGGATGCCAGAGTTAAGACTGAAGCCCAGACCTTCATCTCCGTCATCATCTCCGTCACTATCTTCGTAAAAAGTGGCCCGCTTAGACTTGCGCGGTGTCTTGAATGCCAGCTTATTGTTTTGTGCTTTATCTGCTTGTGGAGTCGTTAAACCAGACTTTTGCGTGACTTTATGAGTAGAAGGTGGAGATGGATCTTGTTTAGGAGATAATGTATCTTTCGAAAATGAAGTTTGCTTTTCATTTATCGCAACTTCTTTCTCTTTTGGTTCAATTGAAGGGGAGACTTGCTCTTCCTCCTCGGGATTTGCATCGAACTTGATCTTCTTGTTGGCTCTATTCACTCGTACATCGCTTGCATCAACAGCGTGAGTTTCTTCGACAGCATCCTTAGATTTCTTAGACTTTCTTCTCTTCCTCTTCTTGTTCCCAGTGCCGTCAGTATCGTGTAAAACGGGATTACCAGTCATGATTCCAAGGAGTAATACAGCTCACCTTTTTTTTTTTGGCGATGAGTCGCGGTGATGAGATAAGATCTTTGGTACATATAGTTGGAGCGAGAATGGCGAGAATTGCGAGAGTCACACAAAGTAAAATTCAAACACAAACTGATTGGGAAACTCTCCAGTTAGAAATGAAAACCTATTTCAGCTACAATATCGGGTCAAGAAATATATATTCTATTCTAGTCACGATATTGAGCCAAAAAAATTATGTTTGCCAAAGCCCTTCAAGATTTTCCATTTTTAACCAAAGGAGTGGTGAAGATAAAAAACTACTCTCAAAATTACGCCTCAAACACTCATTCTTCTTGTCTGGTCCTTGGGCATTTTCTACTCTCAAGAACTAATTATCCAGTTGGATATCCGTAACACTAACACTTATCCAGTTTGCGTACAGATCTTGCGCGAAACAGAAACTCGGTCTCGTTTGACTCTACTGCGGTTACATTCAATCATGCATCGGTTTTTGAAGCAACAGAAGTTGCCTTTGCGCCGGAATCTTCAAATCCCATTCTCCAGATTTCAGTCTTCCATTCCCACTGTGGAGTTGCCTCCAGAAAACATCAAGATTGTTCCATCGGTCAACGACTTAACCCAAACCTCGGCCGTTGCCAAAGATTTCCAAGGATCTCTTGTGGCGCATTTGTTCAGCAGAAACCTTGTCGAGTCGCTCACGAATGATGACTTATACAAGATAACTGAGAACGGCAAGCAGAAGCTCAAGTTGTACTGTGGTGCTGATCCTACTGCGGAATCCTTACACTTAGGAAATTTGTTGCCACTTATGGTATTACTTCACTTTGCCTTGAGAGGACATGATGTCGTCGGCTTGGTTGGAGGTGCAACCGGGGTAGTTGGAGATCCAAGTGGAAGATCAAGTGAGAGGGATGCCATGGAAGAAGAGCAAAGGGCGAAGAACGTTGAAAACATTCAAATGCAGATCCAGACGTTTTTGCAGAGAGGAATTGAATATGCCAAAACCAGAAACATTGAGGTGGCATCTCAAGATGAGAAATTGGGCAAAGTTCAGAGTGTGAACAATGCTGACTGGTGGAAGTCTGTGAAATTGTTGGACTTTTTGGCCACATTTGGTAGACACATCAGAGTGTCCCAAATGCTTGCCAGAGACTCGATTCTGGCCCGTCTAGAATCTCAGCAAGGGATTGGATTCAACGAATTCACCTACCAGATTCTTCAAGCATATGATTTCTGGCACTTATACAAAAATGAAGGAGTCAACCTTCAAGTTGGCGGCAATGACCAATGGGGAAACATCACCGCGGGCATTGATTTGATTTCTCGTCTCCTGAAAAATTCTGCTTCCAAAAAGGAGAAGGGCCAAGAGTCTTCTGTATATGGTATTACTGTCCCCCTCTTGACCACCCCAAATGGGCAAAAATTCGGAAAGTCGGCAGGAAATGCTGTATTCATCAGTGAAAAATACACCAAGCCTTTTCAGATGTATCAATTTTTCATCAATTCCCTGGATGATATGGTGTTTAAGCTTTTAAAGACATTGACACTTCTCCCCTTAGAAACGATTGAAGGTTCGATCAAAACGAAGCACGAAGAGGACCCGGGCTTGAGAATTGCGCAACGTATTCTTGCAAGAGAAGTCGTGGATTTAATTCATGGTGCTGGGGCCGGCGAAGAGATGGCCTACATCACCGGGTTTTTGTTCCCCACTCCTGATCAACCATTTAACGACGAAATTACTGCCGATAAGTTGATTCTGAAATTCGAAAAGTCTGGTATTTTGAGCCATCTCTCGCTTTCATCTTTCCCAGATCCGAATGACCTCAAGTTGAGCACGTTATTGTCTACCATTTTGGGATTGTCCAAGAATGAAACCAAAGCACTCATCAAGGCTGGTGGTGTTTACTTGGGAATTGACAGACGCCAAATAATCGACGAGGACGATGTTGTCTTATTTGATAAGGAGAACCACTTGATCGATGGAAAATTATTGCTCATCAGAACTGGAAAACAGAACTACTTTGTTGTTGAAGTGAGCGAATAGACACGGTCTCTTGTAAATAGTATATACTTTAAAAGCGCTGAGACGTAATAGGCGTTGCTTTCAATATATTAAGAAAATAATTACTTTTGCAAGACCTGCTTGACCGCAGCAATGACAGCGGGGAAGACTTTCTTGTTAGCAGCAATCACACCCTTAGATTGCAAATATCTACCCTTTCCGAAATCCAATGGGGCACCAGAAATGTCACCCACCTGTCCACCACTCTCGTAAATCAAAATATTTCCAGCAGCATGATCCCAAATCTTCTCTCTATATGTGTCGCTAATTGGAAGACGCAAGTAAATGTCAGCCTGTCCTTTAGCCAAGACACAGTACTTAACTTGAGAGTCCAAGTTAATGGTTTGCTTAGCAACGGTGGCAGAATCAAAACCCAAAAGCTCTTTAATCTGGCCCTGAGTGGAGTGGGATGAGTGGGCTTTCTCCACACCTTCCATGACCTTCAATTTTGATGGAGACACTTCCTGAGTCATCTTGATCTGTTGCTGTTTCGCAAGAGGAATGAATTCTTTCGATTGGAACAACGGCGAGTAAAATGAACCCAATCCTTCAACTGCAGAAAACAATCCACCAACGACACCAGTTTGCTCTTCGTTGGAGACAATGTTCTCGGCCAAGTTGGGACAGCCAATAACTCCGAGCACAACCTTACCGTTTTCAATCAAAGCAAGGCAGACGGCAAATTGGTCACCCCTCAAGAACCCCTTAGTGCCATCTATAGGATCCAATGCCCAGAAACGGCCACTGGAGCCACCTTCATAGTTACCGTAATCGATTCCAGTGTAAACTTCCTCCGCAGTGCGGAGGGACCCCAACTTTTCATTGAAAGCAGCCGTCTCGTTTTGAGCTTCTTCAAGTATCTGGAGAATACGGCTGCTCAATCTAGATGCCTCTTCAGATCCATTCTGCAATGACTCAGAGTCCTCTTCACCAACAATATTATCAGAAGGAAAGTTCAACTTAATGGCATGGTTGATGAGGGCTTGAGCAGCATAATCACCAACAGTAACTGGCGATTTGTCATCTTTGATATGAGTTCCTGATTTCAGAGTTACAGAGATGCCATCGCTCAATTTCTTGGTGAGAAGAGATGCTCTTTTCACAGCTAAAGTTGCAATCTCCAACTCTTTGTGGTAACGGTGGTCGTAGGCAATGGTAGACATTGTATTAGAGGCAATAACACTTTGTGAACTCGGAAGGCGCAAAAAAGGAGGTAGAATGCCTGCTTGAAACGGGAGTTTGAAAAATGAAATCAAAATAGCACACACAGAGATTCCAACTGCCAAATTTCTGTACATGATGTTGGCATGGCTATCGTGCGAGCACGTGAGTAAGCAAGATCGAGAGAGGGTTTGCAATCATAAACACTGGCAGTGACTGAGTTAAAAAAAAAAATAATAATAATAAAAAAAGAGACAGAAAAAAAAAACCGTTATGACTTAAGTGGGCTTTATGAATCAATTCAAATCACTATAAACACAGTTTTTTTTTCTATTTTTCATCTTTTACCTTCATGTCACCATTTGGCCCACAATGACATCTTACATCCGTGCACCTCATTATCTCCAGGTATAGGTCATCTTCGGGCACAACTGATATCTCATTATGCATTCAGGAATAGTCTTTATAGGCTTTTTGTGTTTGGTGTCATGGGCTATTCAGTTGCTTCCTGTCATTTCAGTTCCTGTCACTGGAAAACGTGTCAACTATGCGCTCTATCTTTCCTCCAACAACAGTATCGTGTTTGGAGTGTTTGGCGTTTGCGACCTGAAAACCCATGAGTGCACCAAGATACGGGTGGGTTACCCAATAGAGCTTTTTCTCAATGGCACCTCAACTTCCATTGAAAATACGGCCGATGGGCTTTCAAACATCCTGCTTCCGTCAAATAACACCTATTCGGTTACAAAATTATTGGTTGTTCATTTCGTGGCGTTCATATTTACCAGTTTACTATTGTTGACGGTGTCTCTATTTCTACTCATTTCATTTTCTGATAAGTTGATGGACAAACCTACTTACTGGTCTAGCTTTATCAACTGGCTTCGTGACTCTACAGCTACCGACTCGGACGACCAAAGGAGCTCAAGTGTCAGCCTCCGCAAGATCAAGCGATCCAGAAGAAACATCTCACGCTACTTGAACTGGATGCTTTTATTCTCTTTGTTTCTGTTTCTCCTGATTCTTTTAGCATTCTTGGCGGACATTCTATTATTTGTCCCTCAACTCAGCTATCTAGGCTGGCTCCAACTTCTTCCTATCATGTTGATGGCGCTAATCTCTTCCTTACTTTGCTTCATGAGGAGATCTATCTCATCTAGAAGACACTTGGAAGAAGAGGTCTACTCTCGAACTAGAACTGATAGCGGGAAGCACGGCGGCCACATGCGCTGGGTCGATGATTCAGATTCAGACGATGGATTCTACATTTATACCAACGCCTTCCATGAAGGAGCACAAAGACCGATTGAAGAATCGCATAACGAACTAGATGAGACAGATATCGAATTGACTTCGATGTATCGCTCTTCTACACTGACAAACGAATGATACGATAACATTTATATGGGCACAGAACCTGTGGAAACCGGATCACAGGTGTATTTTTTTTTTAGTTTTTTATTGGGTTATCTGGATTAATAATGACGCGATGGCTTTATGGTGGTTTATGCAACGATCGTAGTAAGTGACCTTTGGTGTGGATTTCAGCTTCGATATTTACAAGTGTATGGTGGGAAGCTCAAGATCGGCAAAAAGTACTTCAAGTAACAGGTTAACCTCATCGCCCTTGACGCCGCTTTGTCTAAGCGTTTTAACCAATTGGGTAACCTGCACCGCTTTGATAATTCTCGATGTTTCCGAATTCTGTTGAATACTCCGAAGCTTGGAAAGAATCTCAGGTGCAAACTCAGACAAAAGCTGTGGCGACTTTGCTTCTGTTAAAGCAATGCAATGCCATAAATCGTGTACATTATCCACATTTTTGCTCAAAAATAACTTCAAAGAATTTCTTTCTAAGCCTCTGTGGAAAAACACAACCTTTAAGCTTGCAAGGTCAGCCAATATCTTGTCTTTAGAGAATTCTTGACTGTGTGCAAGTTTGCAGTATCTCGACATGAATAAATCAAATGTAGCCTTCAGCGGAGACTTTTGATGAAGTTGCACCAATAAATTCATTGTTCTTATAGCTGTGGAAAGTTCGGATGAAGCAGAAGTCACATAAGCTAAATTGTTGAGAGTTTTGGGGGATAATTCATTTAAAACGTTTGGCTGGAATTCAATTAAATTCTCTGTTAAAAACAGGGAGAATGCATCCACTTTTTCCACGGACATGGATCGAAGCAAATCGTCCAACATAGACGCAACGAAATCTTTAGACGTCGACGAATTAATCAAGTGAGTGTTGTTGGCCAAAAGTTTCATGACAAGTTGATATTGGTCGGCGGATTCAATTTGAGAAAGAAGAAATTGAGTGATATTTTCCAATGTGATCTCTTTCCCGGGTGCATCTGAAATCAAGCCTTGGTAAAAACTATCCAACTTATCGTAGTTCTCAAAGACCAGGACATTAAACTTTTGGCGGATGGCTCCTTCACGGGTGGTGTTGTTATAAGTCAAATCAGGCTCATCGTATGATATCTCGCCTAAAGGATAAACTTGCGAGTTGATTTGTTCCAACCATTCAGTAGTGAGCTGTGCGAACAAAAACTTTGACAGAGACACCGCAGATTTGGATTTCAAGGCGTAAGATGAATCACCAAAGAGTTGAGAATCTTTTGCTAGACATGTAACTGCAACATCTTCGAAAGTAGGACGGAAAAAGAGATCTAGAACATCTTTAGGGTGTGTCATTTCTGCGTATAATCGAGGAATCATCGACATGTCGGGCCTAGATGGAACCGCAGCTTCATTGAGTTCTTGAAGACGTTCATGGTTTTCAAAGTTATGGATTTCCGAGTTTGGCGTGAAAGAAAAGCTGTTGAATCGTTTCGAAACATGGCGCCTCGAAAATGATAATCGGAGAGCCATCTTTGTGAAGGTGAAGAGTTGGAGCGAGATCTGAAACTTCGCTACAAAACTTGGGTGCACACCGCTCGTTTTTTCATTAACTAAAAACCGGTTTTTCTAGATAACCGAAAAAATGATATAACCCGTAAACCCGGTACCGACTACTAATTCTCGCCTATCACATTTTTAAAAAGCTAAATCTCATTTTTCATGAATCGGGTTAGATATTTGTGTACCAATGTCTTGCGACGTCCATGAAACGTAACCTGAAGTAGAAGATGATGAATATGGACAAAAGTTGAGGCACTTCTGTACATTTAATATCTCCATATTTCTAAATTTTCTGATTATGATCATAATTTTGTTGTTTATTCAAGGTGTTTTGACGTACGAGCTTGTCGCCGGTGATTTCAACTATCAGTATATTGATTCGCAATTCCAAGAGCTCCAAGCAATTCACAAGACACATTGCGTGCAAACAGCAATCACTAATTTCATACTGGAATGTAAAGCGAAAGGTGCTGATTTGGTTGATTCGGAAACCCGTATTATTCTGGCGGTGAAGTTATCTATTTGTGAATTCGAAGAAACAGAGGTTGCATACCCTGAATCATGCAGAAACCCACCAGTACCCGACAATTACAAAAGATGCATTCAAGAGTTTCGGAGTGATGCGCAGTTGTGGACCACGTATTCAGGAAATTATCGGAAACTTCGGTCGATCTGCTTTGAAGAATCTTTTCCGTTCATCAAGAACCATATTGTTGACTTATTTTACAACATAACGAGAATTTACTCTGATTTGTTTCATGAAACCACCGAAGCGACTAAAAAATCCAAATCTTTCCAGGATGAAGTTGACAAAAAGTTTAGGATGATACTTCAGCTTTTAACGCTGTCACTCGAGCAAAAGCAGAAGCACCAAGTAGACGTGGAACAAGCGTTTGAGATTTTTGAAACTTCAATGACCACCGGATATACTCAAGTAAGAACGGGAATGGAGAGAGTAGCGGAGGAAATGTTCGATGATTTCAAAAAATTCAAACAACAGCTAAACTTAGTCAATGATGTCGTGGTAGGAATGGCATCCCGATATGCGGTGATGGACTCACGATTTGCAGAACAAGAGGAGCAGCTATTAAGAAGTCGTGAAGAGGCATCGACAAAGGTATTTCAAAATTTAGTGCAAATGGGCCAAATCACTGAAGATTCTATTCAAAGGTCTTTGGTTTTGAAAGAAGATTTTTTGAATACCATATTGATTGGTAATCAATTACGCCACAATTTACAAGAAGTATCTGAGAAGGTGGAATATTGGGTTGGTCATATGGATAACCGGCTTTCTTCACTTTATGATGAGCTCTCACTACGACTCAGTGCCAAAACAGATTTATTAGGTGGGATGATTGAACTGCAATTGCAACTGGTTGTGAATGGTACCGTTGAGTTCAAACACCAGATGCAAAAACATCTAGCGAATGTCACTGACGCCGTGATCAAAGTCGAAACCCATATTTCCACCTTAGGCTTACCCCTGCTCTTACAAGGAGTTTTAGGGAATATGAGACAAATGGCTTTGCATGCACTAGTTGTTCCTCAAATTGCGGTTTTGGTGAGCGTTGCTGTCGTAGGGTTCAAGCTACATCATACTATTGCAAGAAGCATCTCGTTTTTGTTGGCAATGATACCCGGATTCCTTATTGCCTTCGTTTTGCGGGCAGTTATTGGTGCGTATCTCTTATAAAGATTGTCTGTGTACAGAGAACATGTCCTTGTGTAACTTGTGATGTGCAAAATGAACTTCTGGAAGTACCACCTGTTGCGCGCGATCCCGCTACCTTATCTGACCCCGTTCTTTATGCCCCGGATGGCATGTGCCTCGCCATTCTCTTAATTTGTTGCAGTGCTCTAGTCTTATGCTTTCCATTTGGCTCGGACTCCACTCCTATTGACGTCATTCCCAAATTCAATGTTGTTTACGATCCAAGTCCCATTGACACAGAGGTGTATACCAACTTGTACACATACGCCCACCTTATAGACATTGCTTATTGCGTAGACAAATTCCACCGGATTGAAAAGCCTTTTAATTGCGAGCTCAATTGTGCCAGTCGTTTTCCCAACATGACCTTGGTGCATCAGTGGTTTTTTGATGATGCCGTGTGTGGTTACATTGCCTCTACCACGAGCAATATTTTTCTGTATAATGACACAGTCCAACAGTCAGACCCTCCTAAAAAGACCATTGTTGTTTCTCTAAGGGGAACACGATCTTTTGCAGACACTGTGGCAGACTTGAAGGTGGAAATGATACAGTACATGCCATTGGTGTCCAAATCACCTTTCTGTGGGAACAATTGCAAAGTGCATAAAGGCTTCTGGGTCTATTTCTACAATACTCTCACTGAAATCGACAACGTGCTTGATGCCGAGCTTGACGGCGCCAACTGTGAGCTTGTGATAGTGGGTCATAGTTTGGGAGGCTCTGTGGCACTTTTACTTGCGCTTCATTACATTTCTCTTGGCCACTCCAAAATAACCCTAGTCACAATGGGACAGCCCTTGGTGGGAAACAAGGAGTTCACCACATGGGCCGACTACATGCTCGGAAGCTACATGCCCGTGGCCCACAATACGTTTGGGCGCAAGTTTATTCGGGTGATCCACAAAAATGACATAGTGACCACCATTCCGCGGGTCGGAACAAAAATGTTTGAGAGGTATCATCAGTTCGACAATCAAATATACCTCGATGTTGCGGCCGATAACACTCATCCTCCACCCGAGAATGTAGTCGATTGCTATACGGGGGAGAATGGCCAATGCATTGCAGGGGATCTCCACGGCCACGAAGGAACCTACTTGGTAACACATAACACGTACTTCCGCTACATGGGTCGGTGTGGAATCCGTATTCCTTAGCTCTGAGATCTCTCTGGTCGCCTCTGCATAGATCTCTTGAGGCTGTGCCAACAATGGTGTAGCTTCACTATGCACACTATCTCTTCCCCATATGACACTGGGCTCTTCCAAAACCACCGGAATCCTTAACACCTGTCCTACTAGAACTGGTTGTCGTAAATCCTGCCAATGACACGTGCTCCAACAAATTCCTTGGTCATCTACCGGCTAGATTCTCATCTACTGACGGATCCAGGTTATTTGGCCCGTTTGCTTGCGTCCCGCAATTTCAACCTGGAGTTGGTCCATCTTCCGAAGTTCCTGAGGTATATTCTTGTCTGTGCTTCTTCTACAGTGGCAACTGAGGTGAAAAAGTATCTTGAGTCCACATTGGGCACCAAAGCTGTGGTTGACTATTGCATTAAGGATAACCCATCCCTCACTCTCCAAAATGACCTGTGGTGTCTAGATTCAGATCGCCTTGACTACTTGGAATTGCCTCTGGAGGAGGGGACGCGCCGCTTCCTCATCCTGCCTCCACTTTCTCCCCACACCGAATGGGATGATTACCACAAGACTGAAGATGGCCCAAACAAGCAGTCGGTGTATTCTCCGGAAGAATTGTCGCACTTGCTATGGGACAGACTTGGGGGTTTTGATAGCACCCGAGTCCGCAAATTTCACTTGGAGGACTCCGATGATGAGCCAGAAGACGGAGAACAGTGTTTAGACATCTCGAATCCGCAGGTACTTTTTGAAAATATCGATAAAGATGTTCCTGCGATAGTGGTGGATAGTGTGAAGAACCAAGGTCCGCGAAAGATTATGCCAAAGACAGCATTGCCACCCCCACAGTAGTCATGCGTCAGATTTAATATCCTCTCTCTTGCTAATCGAAACACTCGGTCTGTGTCTAATTTAATCGCTTAACTTTAATTCTAATTTCAGGCAAATGTAGCCTAATAAACTGGAGACTGAACGCCGGTTTTATGTGCACACCGCACCTCATCTGGCAGTACATTTTTTCTGAGCGATGAGATCGTTCATCTTCCACCAATACAAGAAAAAAAATGGCTAAGAAAACAAAGGCTTCTGCCAGTCCTAAAACTCCATCCAAGGCCAAAAAGTCTCTCTCTCAAGGCAACACCCCTGTTGCGTCCCCTGTTTCCAAAAAGGGGAAGAAGCCGCAAGCACCAGCTGCTTCTCAAAAGGAAAAAGAATATGGCTACGTTTCTAAGCTGCAAGCGCAAAAAGCCCTCAGCGAATTGCAAAAATATTTGAAGCGTCAAAGCGAATCGAGCGAAGAGAAGAATCAGTTGTTTGACGAGGAGGAGGACTCGTTTAAAGACTTGTTCGTGGAGATTGACACTAAGAAGTACATTTCGCCAAAGCCAGAGTTCAAGCCTCGTCTCATCGAATTAGCCAAGCCATTCTTGAGAGAGAACGAAGAGTTGAAATCTTGTTTGTTTCTTAGAGATAACTTCATCACCAGCGAGGAGCAATTGGAGCAATTGGAACAAGCTGATATCCCATCATTGAAGAAGGTTCTCACCTTGACCGAATTGAAGACTGTCTACCGCACTTTTGAAAAGCGTCGTGAATTGTACAGCGAGTATGACTTGTTCTTGGTTGACGATGCTCTTTTGAGCTCCATGCCTAACGTGTTGGGTAAGACTTTCTACATGAACGAGAAGACCAAGTTCCCTGTCAACATCAGAGTCGCTTCGACCAAAAAGCAAAACGAATTGTCCCTCACTACCCTTAGTAACCAAGTAAACAAGGTCTTGTCGTCTGTTGCATACTTGCCTCCTGTTGGCAACTCTGTCTCCATCAAGATTGGATCATTGAACGATCTGTACACCCACGCTGACTTGCTCGACAACTTGCACAACGTTTTGAAGACATTCCCCGAGAGTCTGTTGCTCACTGTTGGCATCAAGACCGAAAAGTCACCAGTGTTGCCTCTTTTCTACACGGATAAGATTTTCTCTGAATCTGACGTTCTTGAAAATGCCCCTGAAGCCGCTGATGAGGAAGAAACCGAAGACGTCTACACCAAGGCTTTGTTGGAGTTGGCTGATGAGGAAACTGTCACTAAGGCCCTTGGCACTGAGTTGAGAAAGAAGAACAACAAGAAGGTGAACAAGAAGAGCACTAAGGGTGTGTCCAAGCCATAGGTACCCGTTGCATTTTGTACAATAATTGAAACAATATCTAGCCTCAAACGTAGACCCTCAAAGGACTGGTGCACATTCTGCTAATGTGTGTGGCTCATATTAAGTTTGGTGAAACTTCGCGCTAAATAGTCACGGTAAAATACTAGATTGAGTTACATCCTTCTATGTGGATTACCACGGTCATAGTTGATAATGAAGGTACGTCACTTTCGACTGATCTTATTCTTTGTCCCTTTCTAACGTACAAGAAACCACTCGGGCTCTTGGTGTCAACTCTGTAACCAAGGTGGGACGGCACAATGACTACAAATCAGACCCAAATTGCATCCACATTGGCGACTTAAAGGTGCCGAAAAAATACATAAGCATAATTGTCGGCGAAACTTCTTCGACCAGTGATGCTAAATCTCCCATATCTATCAAGTTTGAGTCCATCTGCAAGACAACAGTCAATGGTGAGCTATATCGACTAGTCTCCCGCGATGATTCACCATTCACGAAGGAATTCACAGACGACGAACTATTATTGACCGTCAATGCCCAAAAGACCAGTCGCGTTAGATTAAAAATTAGATGGGCTTCTTTGAATGTCATGCCATTCGCAAAGAAAATAGAATACAACGGTGAAGTGCGCGAGAGCCCGCTACCTGGACTTCTAAGAGAGATGCATTCTAATGGAATTGATATTAGAACATGTAACGATCCACTTTTAGCGACCCACTATTTGACCCTTTCAGATCATGCTGATTACGCTCTTAAAATTGCGGTCCTGCGGTCCATTCCCGTTGTGTCCACTGCTTGGACTGATTTCATTCAACGAACACCAGATGTGGTTGAGAAGTGGCTCTTTGACCCAGGTCCTGAATTTTTCTTGCCTAACTCACCTAACAATTATGTTTATCCTCAATCTTCAAGAACCCATCTACTATCAGGCAAATCTGTTGTGTTGTGCTATCTGGAACATCTGAAACATTTATCTAGACTTGAAGATTGGATGAAGTGTCTAGGGTGCAGAAAAATTCAATTCTTCAACGTAAATGATTCCATGTCTTCATTCGCCAAACTTTTTGAGGCATCGACATCAGAAGATAAGTATGCATTCAGTGTTAACGGTGACGAATTTATAAGTCAAAAGCAGTTGAAGGAGGATTTAAACACATCCCAAGATCTTTGGTCTTCCGTCATTTCATCTGATACTCTGCATTTGAAAATCTTGCGTAAAATTGACAAGCTTGAAGCTATAACCGCCAAGGAAGAAGAGAGCACGCCTAGATTCTCACAACGGAGAAAGAGACGCAAGGTTGAACGGGTTAGCGAAACGGATTTTTTCCAATTCCATTCTTCTGGAATGCTACCTGCTACTCAGACAGATTCTTTGAATATGATCGAAGTGCCAGAAGAAATAGTCACACCTTCTGAATCCAAAGTGGAGTCCATTAAAGACGTCGATGAACGCTTCGATGGCAACAACGGAAAAAATAACCAACAAGCCTTTGAGCCGGCGGCTCAAACACATTCGATCGAAGTTGATAATGATCCTGATACTGATAAGCAAGAATTGCATTCTTCAAATAAAATTGAAACAAAAAATGATAACTTTTCGGGCATGGTAAATGATGAGCGTGCCACGAAAAGATTAAAGACGACCGAGAATTCAAATTGGATAGTTCCACAAGTTTCTTTAGCTGAAGCAGTTCGAGCCACAAAGGAAGAGACCGTGAAATCTGCTAAACAAGATGCTGTGGTCGATAAAGTTGATGGGGAATTGCAAAAGCTTGTTCTTGTGGAGGAAGTCGATCTTATTGTGCTGAGCAGAAAGAATCAAGTACTAGAAGAAGATTTGAGGTATAAAGGTCGTCCTAATTTTAAAGCTTTCAAGAAAAGAACAACGACAACTAGCAATGTCACCAGAACTTATTTGCAACTTTTTGATGACAATTCGCTGAATGAGATGAGATTCATTGGCGCTACAAACTCGAACAAGCATGCACCCGAAAAGATATTACAGGATTTTGAACAGGAAATGGACAAGGTCAAGGGGTACCAGCCCGTTGTTTCTCAGCTCTTTGTTGATGAAGTTTCGGATCAAAGCGATACTGGAGATGCAGAGTATGACAATACAGGATTCTCTTTTCTGGGCCGCAATAAAACAGCAGATAATCACACAAACGATGACGACCAATACGACGATGAAGAGGACGACCGTGACGACTTCACGTTTGCATTTTCTCGCAAATAGCTATTTATTAATTAGAACCAAGTATTATGGAATAAGTGCGAAAAAAATTGGTGCCGCAAATTATAAGTTTATTTACGTGCTTTCTTCCGAGAGTTACCTTGCTGGTCGTCTTGGACTTCTTCGATAACACGCTTGCTGGGAATTTCTAGGCCATATTCACCAGGACTCGTAGTATCATTAGATAAGTTGAAGTTCTGTGCAGAGCTTGAATTGTTGTTCAAAAACTCATTCACATCAAAATCGTTGAGATCAGCGTCATTGGTAGCAGAAAGATTTGGGCTTTTCCTTTGTTGCAATTGTTGTTGCTGTTGCTGTTGTCTATTAGCCAAAGTCTGGATCCAGTCCTGAACTTGCAGCAACGCTTGTCCTTGCTTGTAAATATTCTGTTCTAAGCCTTGAAGAGATTCAGCTTGTTGCTCCTGTGTTGGTGTGTTCATCTTTAAAAATGGAACAGGAGAAGGGCTGGTAGGAAGAGGGCTGTTCAACTCCGGGAAGAAATGGCGAGGTGATGAAACAGACGGTTCGTGATTCATTATTTGCTGGTAAATCTTGTTCACATTAGCTGCAGTCTGACCTTGAGCTTGAAAGCTGTTGTTTCTAACGATTTCCTCAATGGATCCATCTCCTGTTGCCACTGATGGGCTATTCGTATCCGAAACTGGTGTCTTCTGGTATTCCTGATCCATCAACATCAATCTTGGTCTCAGAACCGGAGTGGGTTGAGCAAAGGTCTGCGGAGGTGCTTGGGCGGGAACATAATTAGGCTTTGGAGGGTTGGAATACGGCGCGACATGGTTCCCGTAGTTTGCATCCATTGGTCCGTTTTCCACCTCGAAGATCTTTCCCGCAGAATTTCCATACACCGCCGCGAGAAACTTCATGATCTTATCGAGCGTTTGAGCCTGTTTCTGGTGACGATCTCTTGTGGCGAAGCTTTCGTTCCATAACGTTTGATTGTCGTTTCTCATACGCCTCATATCCTCAATAATCGCCATTTGGTTGAGTTTAATCTGGTCAAGCTCATTGATCACAAGTTGGAAATTGATGTTGTTGTTTTCTTGTGTTTCATTTTCCAGGCTCCCGGCCTTGTTACGGACAATGTTGTCAAGAAGATCCTCTCTTCCGCGAATGAAATATGGGTTGTTGAATTGTAACACTTCCTCCGCGCCCTTGTCTTCTTTCATGGACCCGCTGCTAATATCTTGGACTTTGTGCCATCCGTACATATTCAACTGTCTCACAAATGACGCAAAGTTATTGTGCTTAAAGTACTTTGGCAAAATCTTTTTCATAAAGTCCTCACGGTGGACAACCTTGAAGGACTGGCCATCCTCGTTCCAGCGGATGTAATCGTGATTGGCCGGGTCATTTACCATAGACCATATCTTCATGACAAATGCCGGTCTCGTCTTTGGTCCTTGTGGTTCCTTCTTTTTCTTTTGCATTGAGGTCAACAACGCTTGAGACCGGTTTGTATTGTTCACGCCATTAGCCACATAATCAGGTAGTATTGGGTTGTGGGGCAAAGACACGTCTTTCCCAATGATGGATTCGGAGAGCGGCTGGAGGGGCGGGAGAGCGCTGGACATTCTTGTTAAGGTTCCTATGTACGGTTTCTCATCGAATTTCTGTTCGGCATTTTGGCCTGTAACAAAGTCGGTTAGGCCCGGGCTCATTTGGAAGTCAGTAGCACTCGGAATGTTCTGCCTCATTTCATCTTCATTGTTGTGGTCGAATTGGTCAAAAAGAGTATTAGGAGGTTGGCCAGTTGGGGTAGGTAATTCTAAAGAATTGAGGAAATTTGGAGTTTCGGCAGAGTCTGCGTTGTTGGCGTGGTCATCGTTGCGAAAATCGTGTTCTCTATTAATTACATGAACATCGCCATCTCTGACTGCGGGCTGGTTCATATCCGGCAAGTTGGACATGAATGGGTATTTCTTGAAGTTGCTCAACAAGAAAAAAAAAAGACAAAAAAGACTTCACAAAAATGTTTGAGAACGAAAATGGCACGGCTGTTGCGTCTAATGATTTGCGCCTAATCGTTACCAGCACGCGAGACACGAATTGAGTGCGTCACGAAAAGTGCTTTTTCCTGGGTTTGCGATATAGAGCGAAAAGTACACGGACTTTTATTGTGGTTCCTGGAAGTTGCTAGAATGTTCCATGGCTCCGGAGGTTAGCTAATTATATATACAGTACGGAGCTCACTAGTCTCATGTGGTCGCTATCCCACTCACTGTTTATATGCAAGTTTCATATGCATGTCCGGTGTTCCCGTAGCCCAATATCCATCTCCGATATCCCGGCATTGGACATTCCGTGGATAAAGTTTGGGAGTAACCGTTAGTTCTAAAGTTAATTTCTCTGGTAGTCGCCCAACGGCATCTTTGGCATGAATATATCATCCAATTTGTACCCATCGATGATTCCGTGGGTTTCACAGTTCAGGCATCCGCAATTATCATCAGGACAAGCACAGCAATTTGACGACTCCTCAGGCGCGCAACTGGACGGACTTTCAATGGCTGGAATTGTACTGCCGATCACCTGTTTCAAGATGTTATTGTAAAAATCATATTCTTTCGGCATCGTACTGGGGTATTGCTGAGGTAAGTGATTATTCAAGTCTTCATGCTCCAACGTCAAAAATTGGGGCTCGAACTGGCTTGCAGGTGGGTAAAGAGATCCATTTTGCGTCTGGTTTGGGTTTTGATTCTGATTTAGCTGCGGGTTCTGATCCGGGGTTTGGTAAGTATCAGAACTTGCGGATGTGACTAAAGACGGACTGTATGAATCATAGGTATTCTGACTTGGGTTGTTGGGGAATGATAGTGACTGAATATCTTGAAATGCAGCAGGAATGTTATTTTCCTGCTGGGGGTTTGCTTGGTGCTGATGTGGGTTCAGGGTAAGGATAAGATTGGACTCGAACTGCGAGTCGCTGGTCAAAAACTCTAGTCCGTGCATGTCCTTTGCGTCGGTGTTGGTATTATTATGGGTCATGCAGTTCGGGCACGCACAGTCGGATGAACAAGAGCACGTCCCTGGAAGAGAACAGTTGGGCACGTTAATGACTTGGAACACGTCATTGTTGGAATTGGAGACGAATAGGTTCTGTGCCGGTTGGTTGGATGCGTTTGATAGGTTGGTAAACTCATTGCTTCCGAGATTGGAGAGTTCGGGCCCATTTCTTGACAATGATGCAGATTGGAATGTGTTGTAGTAGTTTTCCAAATCGGCGTTGGGTGAGGTTTCCGGCTTGATGTGTTTTTCTGGCGGGGGTAATGCAGACTGGGGCATCGTGTGCAATGCGCTTCTCTTGGAGCAGCACAGTTCTGTTTTGGCCAATCCGAGTTTCGGCGACAGCTCCTCCTCCTTGTTGCTGCACATTGTCTTCTGAAGCTCTTGCTGCTTTATTTTCTTGTCAATGTAAGACTTGAGGATTTTTGATTTGGACACCTTCCCCTTGTTGCATTGACAAGATTTGCGCACGCGAGATGCGCCCTTCAAGCAGCATGAGGTCGAGTTGAGAAAGTTGTCTGCCTTCACGACAGGCTTGGACATCTGGAACGAAATGGCATTCTCTTCATACGGCCCAACAATCTGGCCGTTGCTTATATCGATCACGTGTTTATCGGATGTCTTGAGGATCACCACTGGTACATTTTTGCAGTCTTTCTCGGGTTCAGTGGCGTCCGCCACCTGTTCAGCAAAAACGGCAATGCGGTGATTCTTGTTCCCCGGAGAAAACTGAAAGTTTGGTCGACCTTTGGACCGCACTTGGAGTAGTGCTCGCATGTGATGGCGGCACAGAGACGAGCGGTGGCCCCTGATGCATTCCAGGCATGAGTATTTGTTCCCGTCTATGATAATCATGAGTAAGCTTGTAGAATCAAGTGAGTGTGGAGAGCATCAAATGGAGAGGTTTTTGCGGGAAAGAAATGCGACGCGGCTGGTATGGGAAGACCAAGAGGAAAGGGAAAAAACGAAATAGATCTTGAAAGAAGTATTAAGAGTCGCTGAGCACTGCGGTGGTAGATGGTTTTAGCTTCCACATTGTATGAGGTGCATCGGATTGGCCTCGTACAGTGAGCAAATATACGCCTGCATTGGGAAGTCCCACACGCAGACTATCAGTTTAAAGTATAAGGCCGTTGGGCAGGATAGTGCGGCAAGAGAATAGGAACCAACAGAAGAACAAATCGAACGCTTTTGATTAAATGCGAACCTAGATTTTCAAACAATGGGCCATATGGCACAAAAACATACTACAAGACAATTTAAAGTTGACACGGGCCAAAACCAGTAATGATGCACTAATGTATCAGAGGGACATCTGAGATCTTCCAGATAGAGCACCATGACCGTTCATTTTCTGCCACTTTTGGTCCTTTGTATTACATTCTTTTTTAGTTCTTTTTTAGTTCTTTTTTAATGTCTCTTTCCTCTGTGGAATGCTGTCGTACCTCAGTTTTGAGCTTACCCCCCACCATATACGTGAACCCTGGGAACCGGCTAAGGTCACACCCGTACATCTTCAGTGCTCAAGCTCCAGGGCGCGCGAGAAATTTCTTCCCCTCGCGCCTGCTCTTCGTTGAATGCTAAAGAGTCTAGCACTAAAGCGCAATATGTCGACCCCTTCCCAACCATGGTCCGCTAGTACTGTTAGAACTACATTCTTGGACTTTTTCAAGAGCAAAAACCACACCTACGTTCCTTCGTCTTCTGTTGTTCCCCACAATGATCCAACCTTATTGTTCGCCAACGCCGGTATGAACCAGTACAAGCCAATTTTCTTGGGTACTGTCGATCCTACCTCTGAGTTCGCCACTTTGAAGAGATCTGCCAACTCTCAAAAGTGTATCAGAGCCGGCGGTAAGCACAATGATTTGGAGGATGTGGGAAGAGACTCCTACCACCACACCTTCTTTGAGATGTTGGGTAACTGGTCCTTTGGTGACTACTTCAAAAAGGAGGCCATCGCTTACTCTTGGGAGTTGTTGACCGAAGTTTACAAGTTGGATGCTGACAGATTGTATGTTACCTACTTTGAAGGTGACGAGAAGAACGGTTTGGAACCAGACTTGGAAGCTAAGAATTTGTGGTTGTCTGTCGGTGTTGCTGAGGACCACATCTTGCCAGGTGATGCCAAGGACAACTTCTGGGAGATGGGTGACCAAGGTCCATGTGGTCCATGTTCGGAAATTCACTATGACAGAATCGGAGGTAGAAACGCCTCCTCTTTGGTTAACCAAGATGACCCTAATGTGTTGGAGATCTGGAACATCGTGTTCATGCAATACAACAGAGAGCCTGATTCGTCATTGAGACCTTTGCCAAACAAACACATCGATACTGGTATGGGTTTCGAAAGATTGGTTTCCATCTTGCAAGACCAGTCCTCCAACTACGATACTGACGTTTTCCAACCGATCTTCGAGAAGATCAGAGAAATCACCGGCGTCAGACCTTACACTGGTAAGTTTGGCGCTGAAGATGTCGACGGTATTGACACAGCTTACAGAGTCATTGCTGACCACGTGAGAACTTTGACCTTTGCCATCTCCGATGGTGGTGTCCCAAACAACGAAGGCAGAGGTTACGTTTTGAGAAGAATCTTGAGAAGAGGTGCCCGTTACGTCCGTAAGTACATGAACTACCCAATCGGCTCTTTCTTCCAACAATTGGTTGATGTTGTCATCGAGAAAAACTCTTCTATCTTCCCTGAGATCGCCAAGAACCAAGACATGTTGAAGGAGATCTTGGTCGAGGAAGAAGTCTCTTTCGCCAAGACTTTGGACAGAGGTGAGAAGTTGTTTGAACAGTATGCTATCATTGCCTCTAAGACCCCAGAACAAACCTTGGCTGGTAAGGATGTGTGGAGATTGTACGACACTTACGGTTTCCCAGTCGATTTGACCAGATTGATGGCTGAAGAAGCTGGCTTGAAGATTGATGAGGAAGCTTTCGAGAAGGCTAAGGAGGAGTCCAGGGAGGCCTCCAAGGCTTCTGGTACTAAGGGTGGTGCTTCTCTCATCAAGTTGGATGTTCACGCTTTGTCTGAGTTGGACAACAATGATGCTGTCTCCAAGACCGATGACTCATACAAGTACGGTTTGGAAAACATCGAATCCAAGATTGTTGCCATTTACGATGGCTCCAAATTCGTCGACTCTATTTCTGAGGCAGGTCAACAATTTGGTATCATTTTGGACAAGACTCCTTTCTACGCCGAACAAGGTGGTCAAGAATTTGACACAGGTAGCTTGGTCATTGACGGAAGCGCCGAATTTGCTGTTTCTAATGTTCAATTGTACGGCAGCTACGTTCTTCACACTGGTTCTTTAGTGGAAGGCTCTTTGCTGTTGAACGACGTTGTTATCTCTACTTACGATGAGTTGAGAAGATGGCCTATCAGAAATAATCACACCGGTACTCACGTGTTGAACCTTGCTTTGAGAGAAGTTTTGGGTGATGGCATTGATCAAAAGGGTTCTTTGGTGGCTAGCGAGAAGTTGAGATTTGACTTCTCTCACAAGCAAGCTTTGACTCCTAAGGAGCTCGAAGAGGTCGAGAGAATCTCTAACGAAACCATCAAGAGCAACAAGCAAGTCTATGCCGAAGAAGTTCAATTGGCTAAGGCCAAGGAGATTAAAGGTGTCAGAGCCGTTTTCGGTGAGACTTACCCAGATCCTGTCAGAGTTGTTTCCATTGGTGTCTCGGTCAGCGACTTGCTCAGCAACCCATCCAACGATGAATGGGCCGATATTTCTATTGAGTTCTGTGGTGGTACCCACGTTGCTAAGACTGGCGAGATTAAGGATTTCGTCATCATTGAGGAGTCCGGTATTGCTAAGGGTATCAGAAGAATTGTCGCTGTTACTGGCAATGAAGCCCAAGAGGTTCAAAGAATTGCCAAGAACTTTGATGCTGACTTGGAGGCTGCTGGAAAATTGCCATTTGGAGCTGACAAGGAGCAAAGATCCAAGGAATTGGGTGTTGCCTTGAAGAAACTTTCCATCTCCGTTTTGGACAAGCAGAAGTTAAACGAGAAGTTCACTAAGTTGGACAAGTCTATCAAGGACAATTTGAAGGCCAAGCAAAAGGAGGAATCCAAGAAGACTTTGGACGCCGTAAACGACTGGTTGAAGGACGAAGAGAAGTCTAAGGCCGCCTTCTTTGTTGCCCACGTTCCAATTGGCGCTAATGCCAAGGCCATCACTGAGGCGATCAACTTGATTAAAAAGCAGCACAAGGAGAAGTCTCTTTATTTGCTTACTGGTTCTTCTGACAAGGTTGCTCATGGATGTTACATCTCAGACGAGGCTATTAGCAAGGGTGTCGATGCTAGTGAGTTGGCCAAGGCAGTTTCTGCTCACATTGGCGGTAAGGCTGGTGGTAAGGGAAATGTTGTCCAAGGTATGGGTGACAATGTCGAGGGCATCAACGCTGCTGTCGAAACCGTCACCAAGTTGCTCTCTGAGAAGTTGTAACTTTCTAATAGTTTCTATTTATAGTAATCATCATAATACTTTAATGACAAATGTGTAATTATGCCGCTATGAAGCTATTCTTTTTCGTGAGTGGAATAGTAGTCCTCTCTGTCGGAAGTAATAAGTTTCGCTTCCCCTCCAATGCCGGTGAGTACCCGGTCCACTACCTCAAGTAAGTCTTTTTCAGGTACTGAATCCTCTCCAATAATGCTGATGGTCACCAACTTCCACGTGTAATGCGGATAAGAGCCTAACTTGATCTGCTGAGAACCAAACTTTGTGTCGCACTCATCTTGCAACGAGGAGAGAAAGGGTGCCAAGTTGCTCTCTTTAGTCTCCGTCTCGACAAAATATCTCTGGTAGTGTTTCAGAGTAACCCTGGACTTAACGTGGTCGCCTAGGCCAACCAAAAGTTTTTTGAAGAGCTCAGGGACGCCTGGTAAGATGTAAACTTGGTCTTGGATGCCGACAATAGGGACCCACAACGACGAGGCGGTATAAAGTTTCAGAACTGACACAGAGGAAGACAGTTGGGGAATTGTAGCCATCCGGTAGAAGGATCTCAACTGGGGTTCCGAAAGCAGATTCAAGTAGTCGCCACGGATAGAACGCATCCGGTCTACGGTTTCCGAGTCAAGCTCGCAAGATACTCCAAACGCTTCCGCAATCGCATCGTAGGTGATATCATCGTGGGTAGAACCAATTCCGCCGCTGGTGACAATGAAGTCGCACTTCTCGTCCCGCAAGATCTGGAGTGACTTGACAATATCTTTTCTGTCGTCACCACACACAATTGTTTTCTTCAAGGGCACAGCCAAGGTGTTGAAACAGTATTTGGCCAATTCGTACGAGTTTGCATCTCTTATTTTGCCGTTAAGGATCTCGTCGCCAATGATGAGGCATCCCGCAGATTTGATGGAGTGGGCCATTTTGGGGAGAGCGTTCAACATGTTGGTGTAATCCGGGGAAATCGCACCCAATGTGCACCCACTGGGTGGGACAGTAGCAGAAAATGAGCACTGGCGCGAAAAAGAAAAGACAGAGAGGCGAAATCGACTGAAATAGAATATAGGGAAAGCAAATTCGGATAGTCGCTGCCCCGTATAGGTTTACGATCGTCTGGGCACAAGAATGGGGATTTTGGGTTTTAAGTGTGTGCCAATGGACAACGGATGTATTCGCATTTTCCGTGGAACATACAAACCACAGTCAAAATGCAAAACTAAGACAACTAGCTCCAACGCCCTAATTTTATTTCTCCCATCTGAAGACCAAGGTTAGGTCGGTACTCTGCACCAAAACTTCCGTGCCATGCCATGGCCGTCTCCTTAAATTGCACAGGGTCCTATCACCTTACGACGGTACTGCACGGCCGGATTCCGAGTTAGGATCCGAACTGCGCTAGGGGCCACAGTTATAACCCCGGCCACTTCCCCCAGGGGTATCCGATTTTTTTCTTTATTCATACCTTTGCTTCCAAATCACTTGAGTCGAACCATCCTTAACCGCTTCTTAGCGTCACCGGAAATTGCAAGCGATCCAACTCTTCTTGACTCCAGCGGTTGGTGCACACCGGTTATCGAACGACCTAATAATTTGTGCCACGCAAAAATTGGTTTTCTGATTACTAACACCGAGACTTTTATCCCCCTATCGCTTCACTTCTCCTTCTCCTTCTTGTCCAGCCAACCTAGTAATTACTTGATCACTCGGCCATAAATATGGGAAATAACCCTTCCAAAAATGATCTACCGAATACCTCAAACAACTCCATGAGTGGCGGCACCTCGACCGGGGTGACTGCTGGTGAACTCGACACTGACGAGTCTTCACCTCCGCTATCTCGACCTACCGGTAACGGTAGGGAAATTTTATACCACGGTTCATCCAACCGCACCGTGCAAGACAATTATATAAGCATCAAGACAAGCCCCCAATCTATCCCTCTTCCAAAAGGCTCCTCCAAAAAGAAGCGGCACACACCTTATCGTGATTCTCACTATGACTTTGATATCGATGCATCCATGGCTATTTTATTGAGCAACCAGAACGAGACCCACTCTCCGAAAAAATGGAATTCTAATGAGTACGGGTCTTCGGCTGACAGTGCCGATCTTTCAATTTCGCCAGTTTTCACCTCAAGCGGCGAAAATAAGGACGAGTCTCTGCTCCTGTCTGGTTCTTTTGTAAACTCACCTGTCAACGTAAAAGCCGGAGTGTTCCCAACATCACTGGAAACAAGTTTGGATCCCATTGTTGAAGTGTCCACAGAATCTACCCCTGAGCCAAGAAGAGCAGCTGCCTCTAGTAGAAGTTCTGGCTCAACGAAGGAGAAATCCTCTTTGTCAAAGACCCAACCCATTCCAAAAGTTGACGTCAAGCAAAGGGCCAAGCAATACTCTCCTTCGCCTCCGTTGACTCCAGTGAACAAGAGCCTGGATATTGATTTGGACCAAATTATTGACCGTTTGTTGGCCGTCGGCATGAAGAAGCAAACACACGGCTCTTCGAAGTCACGCAAACTGAAGGATAAGTTGGGATTAACTTCTCAAGAGATCAAGTTTATTCTAGCCAAATCGCGATCAATTTTCATGCAACAACCTACTTTGTTGAAATTGGTGCCGTCTGTCAAGATTGTTGGTGACATCCATGGTCAGTTCCACGACTTGATCAGGATTTTCAATTCTTGTGGTTACCCACCTTACACAAATTATTTGTTCTTGGGTGATTATGTTGACAGAGGACATAAGTCTTTGGAGACTATTTTGCTTTTGTTATGCTACAAGATCAAATACCCAGAGAACTTTTTCATGTTGCGTGGAAACCACGAGTCTGCCAATATAACAAAAATTTACGGCTTCTACGATGAATGCAAAAGACGACTCCCGATAATCTCTGGAAGTCATAAATTGTGGAAATCTTTTGTTGATGTTTTCAACACACTTCCAATCGCAGCCACAATTAACGACAAGATTTTTTGCATCCATGGCGGCCTTTCGCCTGATCTTAAGAATATGAGACAAATCGAGCAAATCCAGAGACCCACCGATATTCCAGACAAGGGCCTTTTAGCCGATCTCTTATGGTCAGATCCTGACCCTCAGGTCAGAACTTTTTCAAGCAACTGGCCTAAGAATGATCGTGGTGTTTCCTATTGCTTCGGTAGAAAGCATGTAGATGAATTTTTATCCACATTCAACATGGATTTGATTGTTCGTGGCCATATGGTCGTTGAAGATGGGTACGAGTTTTTCAACAAAAGAAAATTAGTGACCGTTTTTCTGGCTCCAAATTATTGCGGGGAGTTTAATAACTATGGAGCAGTCATGAATGTTGACAAAAATTTGTGCTGTTCCTTTGAGTTGTTGAAACCTCAATAAGTAGGAGAGAAGTGTTCAAGAAAGGAATATTAAGAAAAAAAGAATACTTTGCTTGTCAGTTTTGTTTGATGCTTGCTTGATTGTCTAACGGTTGTGAGTTGAGATTGTCCCGGACGATTGATATTTACGAACTTTATGACTGATTTATACTGTATGTTGTTTGATTTTAGATAATAAATTGAATTTTGAATTCTCGGTTGCTACTTGTAACCACAGTTCCTTTTGAATGATAATGAATTTAACATACATTTATATGAAATTCCTACACCGTTCATGAGATGCCTATCTCACGATTTAACAATCCGAAGGGTGACACTACCAATACCTGGTCACCCGTAAAAGCAATATAAAAGAGTTGTAAAAAGACAAATGCAAAGTTTTTTTTTTTAAGGCCACCAATGGATCGCTCATAGTTTAGAAAGCTGAGGGCTCAATGTATAAACAACATTGTCATTATCTGAGTTATTCTTTTCCATGAGATTCACCAATTGGACGTAGTACAAACCAAGTACTTCTTTATAGTACTTGATCGATGTTTTGTTACTCAGAATCTGCTTGGCGGGAACAAGTTTCCAATCCACACGATCCAAGAAGTCAAGTTCTAGACAATTTAGCTCAGTTAGAGCAACACCTCCAACTTTAGCATAGTGATCATTGGTGTAGAAATAATCCTCTAACGCTTTTTGGCCCAACATGGTTGCAACCAATAGAAAGCGATGCACTGTCCACGAATTCAAAGTGAAATATGGCTGATAATTGTGGGACAAAAGGTCAATATAATAGATCGTCGTGAGCAATGTAGCCTGTGAGAAATTGTTGAACTTAGTCAATCTAGCTAGGTATGTTTGGATCGAGATTGCTGGAGGTGAACGTGAGTGATACCTGGTCAACAATTTGTTCCTTTGATCGGGTAGACCACTGGTCGTATTCGATGCATCCGGGTGCGATGGATTAGCAATGGACTCTGGAACGCTCCTGTCATTCAAGTTGATGAGTGACTGGAGCATTCTTGAAATCAAAGTCACTAGGTCATCAATATCACACTGCATGAATTCCTCTGGTAAGCATTTTGTAATGACCTTTGAATGGACCTTTTTAGAAGGAGCAAGGGGAGTGGAATGTCCACTGCCAGTAAACCGTCTTCTTCTGGAAGTCAACAGCGGATCCTCGTCCATCATCTGTTCGTCACCATTTGTCTGTTCAGAAACCTTTTCATTGTTCTGCAGAGAAAATAATTGCTTTCTGTCAACCAAGCTCTTGCGGATATGACTATTCGGTGTGGATGCTTCAAAGTTGTGACTCTGCAAGTAGTTCTCATAGAAAGTAATATCCTTGGCATGAACCTGCTTACTCAAGAACTTGCGAGTGATGTGGAATACATCAGCTTGCTGATGCTTCAAATACTGTGATAAAAAAGGATCTATTTGTAGTCCCTGCTTCGATCCGCGCATCTGATCATTTCTGCTGTAAGTCTTTTTTAAATCGCATCCGTTGGATTTGTGGTAGATTTGTGGAGGCGGATGTAAGCGTGGCGATACATGAACGGCCTCCACTATAGGCGTAGCGCATGACGAAGTTGTAGTCGACATTTCCAATGAATGCGGAGAGAGTACCAAACTCATTAATCTGAATTTCGGACCATCAACGACGGGCTTGAAAGAGTGATATAGAAATGGCTAAATGAACGGTGCTGGGTTTGCGGAACTTGGTGAGGATTAGTGGATATCGCTTGCAAGACTTGAACACTTTAATAAATTTGTTGCCAAGCAAGGGACAGTTGTGAAAATTTCAATTAGTGCGATATGGCCTCTGGGAAGTGTCGGAACGAGACTAATCAGGTGACCTTGGATCAAAAACGTCGTGATGTTGAAGATAATAGGCGAAAAATGCAAACAGATCAAGCAAACCTCTGTGCAGAGAAAAGAAGCAAAATGCTTTATATATATTCTTCAACTCCCAAGGTTATTGATTGCAAGTGGAGTAGCAACTGGGTGTGGATTTTTGTGCATCATTATATGCAGAGCATTACATGTAGACTTGTTCTACACGTGTGCGATTAATTAGGCACCACGTTGGTGTCTTGGTAGATAAAAAAAAAAAAAAGACAAAGAGCCGGCAATACAAAGAAATATACGCTTTGTTGACGATGAAGTATGTCAAACCTGAAAAGGATAGATTTAGAGTGCAATATGGCCTTTCACAATCATATGCTGTAAGGTTCACTGGTTTCAGCGAGGTGTCATATCGCATTTTGACACTAGATATTCCCGAAATTAAACCTGTAGAAACCGCACACATGTGGGGTTCCGCAACGAGATACGGTGCATGATATCGATTCATTTGCATGGGAGCATGCGTTATCTTCTTGCGCGATCTAATTTTGATGCCGGATGTTACGAGCGTTACCTCCTGTGGTTTCTCCGACATTAGTATAAACTTGGTTTTTCCGTTATCTACACCTGCACTTCATACGGTAATACGTATCAGAACCTAACAATTATTACTTTTCCCGACTATACCTATAGATACCCTTATGAATCGATTCCTGCTTTTGGTCTAGATTATCCTTTCCAGTGCTGACCTGTGGGGAACCCCTAAAATTGCCCCGCATTGACTGCCTTAATCAAGACCCGCGACATAAATTGGATGTTCAACTGGAATTCAAATATTCCCTGGGCTCTTTTTTAACATAATGATTTCCCTCATCTCTAACGATGTCATAGTGGGTGCCACAATTATCAAAGGCCGACAGAGAAGTTTTTTTGGTGACGATTCCCAACTCCATATGTAGCTTTCTTGTGAGATTATTGGACCCTGGTAGAATTCTTGGGGTTTTAGAAGGAGGTTTGACGAGTTTTTTCAAGCGGTCTTCCGCGCTTACCTTGATCGGCTTGATGAAATTCGTGAGCTCGAGTTGCTTGCTAGGCCGTTTAGGTTTCGCAAGACCGACTCTCCTGACGCGCTTAACAGAGGGGGAAACGGTTTCCTCAAGCTTTACTGACACAGCCTTGATGTGCTTTGAAGTCACTAATGATTCTGGCGATTCTTCTTCCCTCTTGACATGTGGGGTACTGGATCGGGAGAATGCCTTAGAAACGTCACGCTCAGTACATCCCAAGTACTCAGAAAACTCAACGACCATTTTGTTGTTTGGAAAGGTGTAAGTGTTACCATCTGCAAATACACCCGATTCTAATGGCTGCTTCGCGCTCTGGGGATAGAAATCCACCATTACAAGCGCCTGCTCTTCAGACAAAACCTCGATTTTGTTGTTAAACTCGTAAAATCGAAGCCTTCCATCGCTCCATCTTTTCTCCTTTTGGAGAACTCTGGTAGAATAGAGAACAGCAAAGTCGTGGACTATCGATATCAACGACATGGAATCAAAGTAGTGAATATTTGTTCAAGTCGCAGCCCCAGTCTGCGAAGTAAATGCGCGACGCAGAACCAGCTCCTAACATACACTTCACCAGTGCAAATTATACGCAAGACCTATTTCCGGCCAGACTATGGTCTTTAGGATCTGTTTATTAACAGGTATATTACTATATTTACAAGAAAGACCGGTTTATGCAGGATCGTAGAATGGCAAGCCCAATGAACTCAATAAGGTTCTGGCCGCCTCGTCAGTTCTGGCAGTGGTCTTGAACGTGACATGGAAACCAAAGATGTTAGGGAACAACTCCTGGAAGTTTTCAATCTCGGGGAAGTACTTAACATCTTCTGGATCCAACCCGAAAGTGATGTTACCGTTGTTGTCTCCAGATGTGTTCTTGATACCTTGGAATGTGCGGATTCTAGGCAAAACCAACTCCGTCAAAGTGGTCAAGAACTGAGTCATGTCAACACCAGTCAACTCGGCTTTACATCCACAAGCCTTGCCTTCTCTGACCTTCCATGGCAAGATATTGGATCTGTTGTACAATTGCTTGGCTTTGACGTTGGTGATTTGCGCAACTTGCAACTTACTGGAGATGTTGAGCCATGAGTCTTCCAACGCCTCCTTGTTGTACAAGTTGATCGAGATGCTTGTGAGCTGAGGAATGTTGTGAGGACCGATCGGCTTGATGTCTTTGGTGGCACGGCCAACACCCTTTGGTTTCTTCATGTTACGGTACAAAGCGTACGGAGAGTCTGCGACCCATTCTCTCTTCTTCGCTCCCTCGAGAACTTGGCCCTCGTGGTCATAGAAGTGCAACAACAAGTCGCTTTGCAATGTGTTTTGGTAGTGTTCCGTAAGTCTGTCTTGGCAGATTTCGGTTGGCTTGTAACCAACAGCTTCAATGTCGTCCTTGGCAATCAACAATGGCTGGTACTTTGGACTTAACGCCGCTTTTTTAATTTTCACGAGATGGTGCACTGGCTCAACAGTGGAGTATCCTGGTTTTCTAGATACCCGGGATGTAGAAAATAGACGGGCCCACAGCTTGTTCATCATGGCAAGGTGTACTTCAGACGTAGCTTGACTTCTCGAAAAATTTGACTTTTTCTCCAGTTACACTTAGTTTGGTACTGTATACAGACGGGATTGATTATCTTCCAATAGCGATATCATTGGAGAACTGTAACAAATTATTGAGTTCTAGATTTATGGGAAGAGTTTTTGTGTCCTCTATCAGCTCTCATTGACAAACCGGCGTTGAGAACAAGTGAAAAGTGACATCCGATGCCGCCTATTGTAATAAACACCCGTACACCACAAAGCTCGCTACAACTGTTATGGTCGCTCCAACTAGAAGATGGTGTGCCCCAATGAGATTCAGTTTACCGTCCGAAGTCCAATTGCACATTGATCCCAGTCCGACACGGATAATAGAGGAAAATCATTTTCAACCAGCTCTACGAAACGATTTATCTTATGGTCCACCCTCTCAGCTACCTTCGGTGACTCTTCTCTCTGATGCCTTTAGACAGCTAGAGACTTCCCGTCTTCTAGAGTTGAAAGATGCATTGCAATCTAGTCTTAGTGAAACTGAAAATTTGAATAATGAGAGAAAACAGCATTTAAAGAGCAGCGAGTCTCACATAGATCAGGATTTTGCCCACTTTTGGAATCAGCTGGAATCAGAAGTCCATCAGATTATAGCCAAACAAGAAGCCCTACAGAAGCAAGAACAAGAGCGCATCAAAAGAATAAAGGCAGAACAAGAACGAAAGGAGAAAGAAGAGGCAGAGAAAAGAGCTAAAGAAGCAGCGGCAGCCACAAAACTCGCCGAAGAACAAGCGAAATTAAAGGCCCTGGAAGATGCTGCAAGAAAGAAGGAGGAAGAAAAGAAAGCAGAAGAGGAGCGCAAAAAGACGGAAGAAGAGAAAGAAAAGGCTGAACAAAACAAATTGAAATTGAGGGAGAAAATTAAAAAAGAGCAAGAGAATGCTGCCCGAAAATCTAAAGGACTCACTGACTTTAATGAAATTGAAAAGCAATTGGTGGAATACAGAAAGAAAATTGACGATATTAAACGAGAAGTTGTCACGCCGATGAATGAATCGAAGGATTTGAAGAGGAATGTCAATACATTGAAGAGAAAGATCAACATTAAGTTGGGCCAGTTGTCCAACTCGATGTCCCAATTGAACCAAATTTCTCACGAAGTAGTCAACATTGTCATGCAGATGGCTGCAAACCCGTTGGCTTACAACTGGATCTTGAACTTCATTTCCAAAGCTATTGTTTCGCAAGCAGAAACAGAAGTCACGGTTAAACCCACTGCTGCACTTCCATTAGCCAGATTGAGTATGCATTTGCTTCATAACTTGGATGGTCTTTACGACTATTTGTGCCCAAGATTTGTCAAGAAATGCTGTTTTATCATTGGTTATACATGCCCAATAGACACGGAGGAGGGACGTATTCGAATGGGTTGGAAAAGAAGTGACAGCAAATGGGAACCCGAGGTTAAATACGAGGAACGGGTCGGTGGTATTTGCTCGGTTTGGGCTGTCATGGCACGTCTAGAGCAGTCTTCGAAGTTTCCATTTTTCAGTGCCGATGCTGAGTGGAAATTTGCCGCGAGAATGCTCAACATCGACAAGACACTTTTATCCAACGTTCATTATGTTGTGACTAGTAATTGGTGGGAAGCTGCTGCGCAACTGGCGATTAATACTTGGGGGAAACAAGGGTTGAAGTTGTTGCTTCTTCAATCACGGGAATGGGCCAAACATGGTCAGAATAAGTCATTTCCCGCAGCAACAAGATTGGAGGTTTTGGGGGACGATTATGAAACCAAGAATGACTTGAATCAACTCAAGGAAATGGAGGCATAAACGCACAAAATATGCATATACTATACATACGTATTATTTTTGCTCATCAATCTGATGCATTTGAATCATCCAGTGACATGGCCGCTTCCACGTCAGAATCATCTGATTCTTCGTACAGCACCTTTGCAACAGCTCTTCTGCTACGCCTAACAACGACTGGTTTTGCTTCGCTTTTCTCGATGTCATCTTCACTTTCGTACTTCTTCTTTCTAGGCTTCTTCAGCTTTGTAGTTTTCTGCCTCTTCTGGGGAGCTGCTTTTTGTGAAACTTTGCGCTTTGAAACAGTACTTCCCAAAATCTTTTTGAGATTAAGGCGTAAGGCAATTTGCACATCGTCTGAAATATAGATCCTTGAAATCGTTTTTTGCGCCTCTTGGAAATCTTCAATCGGCGCATAAATATCAGAAGGCAATTTCATTTTCCCTGGATACGTTTGTAAATTCCAGCTCTTGGAGTCTGCAAGCTCTTTTATCATCAATTGACACAATTCTGCAACTCTGTATAAATTCATCACCTCTGCTGGAGGTACCTCTAATCCATAAGACTCCTGTGGCACTTGAGAATCTCTGTACTGTTTTACACGGCTAGCAAAATAGTAAAGTAGCGAAACGTTATTTTCGTCCGCAACTGCCTCCAAGTATAAAGACAAAAATTTCAGACCATAAACGTAGCCTTCGACTTCCGCATCTTGATTCACAGAAGTATCATTTGCCTCCGCAAGAAATTTCACAAATCTTTCATCATGGGAAATACTATGGATTAACCGAACGATCACCCTCTCAAACATTATTTCAGACCTCAGCTGAAGCCTTTTATGATATGCCCGAGTCCAGGTTAAAACGTCTCTTCTCACGGATTCTTCAGGGTCATGACCGACAAAAAATACCAAGTGCAAAAATCTTTCTGAAATTTCGTTGGATACCAAATATCTCTTTAAAGTTTTCAAGAAGTGTTCCCTTAATTCTTTGGACTCGTCGTAAACTAATTTTTCAAGCTTGGAAATCACTCCAAAGGTGAGAAGTGAGTCTAATTGGGGATATTTCGCAAGTTTGAGTAAAGCCTCTCCCGCATAAAGCCGAATCCTTCGTTGACACGACGGGGGTGTAGAAAACGAACCAGGTTTTTCTTTGACAATTTCACCACTGTTACTGATAATCGTAAGAAATAATCTAAGAGGCTTTTCCATTAAAATGAGATTTCCATCTGCTTCAGCGGCTGATCTGACACGATTCAAGATGAGTCGCAACGCCACGATTTTCTCTGTTAACAAATGGTTTTTATCTTCATACAAGGCCTCATCATCTATCCATTTGTCTTTAAGATGATTTCGATATTGGGTGTCATCCATTCTGTTGCACCTCAAAATTTTGTCAATAATGATGGAATTTATTTCATGTGAGTGCTTTTCCAAAGAAAGGGGGTCTATCAAGTAGATTTCGGCCAAGCATGATATTCTTGAAGCAAAAAACGTTGATTCTGGGTTTAAAGGTAAGATTTCGCTCACTATTTCAGAAATGACAAGCTCTTTTGTTTTGCAACATCCAATCACCTTCACGGCGTACTTTGCTTGAAGCGGAGATCCATTTATAGAAAGCTCCTGTAATTGTTTCACCGCTTCTATTTTTTCTGGGAATTCTTCAGGGAATTTTTTGAGCAAATGGTAATAAGAGCGCAAGAATGAAGGATCAACGCCAAGACCTTTGTTAATGACAACATCGGTAATAAGCTTGATGTCAGTTTTGAATACCTCAGGCGAAATTGATGACACAATGCTTATCAATTCGTTCGAGCTTTCCGAGTGCGGGTGCTTGGTATCTCTGGAGGTTCTTAAAAGCTCAGTCACATTGGATTTGTTAAAAAATATGTTTGACGACCTGTAAAGTAAAATTTTCATGTTTGACAACATGTCAGCAGTACTCACGCGGGCAAATTCATCTGAAGACTTGATGGATTTTGGATCACTCAATTTTGTGAGAAGTTCCTTGATAGAATTCTTGATAGTTTTGAAATCTGAAGTGCTCAGAGTACAATTTGAGACCAAGTTGATAAAACGTGAGTTTTTCAAATGCACAAATCTTTCAAAGCAAGCAACGGTGTTGAAATTAGAAGGAAAGCTTACAGAGAGCCATTGAATAATTTTTTCAATTTTGACCAGTAGACTCTCCTTATCGGTAAAATCTTCGTCTTTGTTTGTGTCTCCCCTTTCACTCAAAATGAGGTTCTCTGAAATGTCAACTAATTGCCTGACCGTCTCGGAAAATTTTTTCTGTCTTTTGACTGAAGCCACCAAAACCGCTTTTGATCTTTCATCTAAAACTTCGTAGAACCTGCAAAGTCTGTCGACCCGGACCGTAGGGTCGTTCTCAAAAGATATCAATTTCTCGAACAAGGAAACATCGACTGAAGCATTGATGGATTTGTCATTAATATAATTTAATTGAAGTAGGGTATTTGGCACATCTTTCAAAATGACCTGCTCCAATTTTTGGACTTCCTCATTATTTGAACTTCCAAAATCGGTTATTTCATGCTTTGATACCTGCTTGAGGTAATTGTCATAAATATCAGCCGTAATTTTGATTGCTCTGTTCCGGATATCAGTATTTTTTTCTCTTGTAAGTTGTAATAAGGTTGCCAAAACTTCTTGATTGCAGAGCCTATTGGTGAAGACATGAAATGGAAGAGATTCCAAAGTTTTACACGCTTCGAACCTAACTTTTTCGTGAGTATCCCGAAGACACTTAATAAGGCCGTTGCTTAGGTCGTTTGCCATTTCTGATGTAACGGAAGTAGAAGCCAATACGGATGAAACCTGCTCTGCCCATTTTGCTCTAACAGCAAAAGACGCGTCCGAATTTTTTTTGAGCCATAAGTTCCAGGTATTTTTATGCTTGTTGACAAAATAAGCAACATTACTATCCACAAACCCCATCAATGAGCTTGATATCATGTCACCAATAGTGGTAGTGGCTAAAATACGGATTTTCTCCGAGTCTGAGTTCAACTCATCATTAATTAAGCCCATAACAGAACTCAACAAGGCCGGAACGTTTCTCCAAATTTGTACTGACCATGAATGAATTTTCTCTAGGGTTTGGTAAGATGCCTCATAATCTATCTCCCCATCTTCGGTTGTAGTTGCACTATCATCCAACATTTCAGAGAAGAGCTGAGCGACCAAGCGAGATAGCTTATCAACATTTGCTTCACAAACAGCCAACGAAAATGCGAACCCAGGGTTAGATATATTGGACAGAGATCCGGTCAATCCTCTCTGCTGCACAGTTGTGAGTCTTTTCAACACAAGAGACACCACATCTCGTGGCACGCTGTCGGCTTCGGAAACAATTTCGGCAAGCATGTCTGCTGCGATGGGTTCTAGCTTTGTAGGAAATCCCTTCGAGGCAAGAGTATACATTGTATCAAAGATAGACGAGATCAACTGCTGCGCGTCCGGCAAATCTGCAACCAAGATTATTGATCTCACCTCCACTAATCTTTTGAGGAGGTAAGTTTGTTGTAAGAAATACGCGTTTCCTTCATCCCACAAGTGGGAAAACTGAACAAAGAATGCAGAAAATATAGATGAGAGCTCCTCGGGGGTGTAGGGAGCATCCGGAGCATATATCCGCAAAATATCAGCGATTGCACAGCAAGTATATGCCTGGATTCCGATATTCAGATGGTTTAAAAGCTTTTTATTGCCTAAATCATGGGCAATCTGCTTGTACGAGTCTGGAGACACGTTATTTTGGTCAACTGCCGAGAGTGAGTCTGCCAATTTCTGGAGACGGACAAGAAGCTCTTTTGTGGGAATCGGTTTCTTTACCGTGGATATAATCTGCGTGTCCAACGCAGACGGTTTTGTACGAGCAGATCTAGAAACCATTTGGTGAATGAGATGTTGCGCTAAAAGAGAAAACGCGGTTAGGCGCGCGCCGCGCCTGGGAATATGGAGGTACTGTAGATTTCTCCACTGAAGTGATCACACAAGAAATGGAACCTCGAGTTTGGAATCTTTTGCGCAATTTAACTGATTGTAAAAATGAGAGATTCCTTTTTTTCTTTTAGTTTTCGTCTTTTTTCCCTTTTTGCGTTATATAGTTATTTTTACGTTACAACCTCCGTAGTTGTTTGGTGTAGTTCGCAGTATCATGTGGATTTGACACAAACTTTATTTTCTTGCGATTGTTCAATGCATAACAACTGAGACATCAAACTCCACCACAAACCAACTACTTTAAATGAAAAGCCATGGTGTGAAACTCGTCCAGGGTTTTATCCGTAAACGGGTGAGCTTTGGTGCGATGCCCGGAAGATTTCACCATGGCACATAATCTGTTCCAGTTTACATAAGATGCTCATATGAAACCTGCTGCGCATGCATGCCTCAAGAAAAGTAAATCAGACAACGGTTGATCAGAAGTACCCCAGCCGTATCTAGAGACAGTAAGCGGCACACCGTACGCAAGTCCAATTCCTACAATCGGACCACCCCACAAAAGTGGTGGATTGACCGTCGTGTAAATACAATGCACGGCCCGGTATTAAAGTCTGTCTTGAGTTATCTTCGCAAGGCTGCACACAGAAGCTTATGCGTCGTGTCTGCCGAATGCGGCAATTTTCACAACAAACAAACAGCCTCAAACCTGGCCGAAAAAAGCCCATAGATTCTTTACACCTGGTATTGTCATTTTGTACCCCTTCCTTTTTAAACATTTCTCTTCTGCCAGCCGTTCGATATCTTGGCACTGATTTTCTTCTTCATAGTCTCCCCGGATTTCTTGGTCTACTTCCCAGGCCTATTATCCCCAGAAGGAATCAGTTGATCTCAATTTCCCCCCACACGTGAAAACTCCCTTCACCACGAGAGTGAACACGCTTTCCCCGATATTCAAATTTAAGGGTTCTGGCTTCCCTTCCCGGTGCGAGCCCCAATTCCAGCGAGCCGCTCTTACTCTTGAAAAAGCCGCCGGCCTTTACATCCTCCCTGGTACATCCTCTTCCTAAACAACAACATGGCCTCCACAACCATTGAACAAACCATCGTCACTCCCCAACGTCCGGTGAGTGTTGTCAGCACTGCCACCCTGTCTACAGGAAAACGCATCCACCGTGAGGTTCGGTTTGGTGCTTACATCCTCGGCTCCACATTAGGCGAAGGTGAGTTTGGCAAAGTCAAACTCGGATGGCGCAAAGACGGGAAACACCCGAGCCAAGTGGCAATTAAGTTGATCAAGCGTGACACCATCAAGAAGGACTCTGAGTCGGAAATCAAAATTCACCGTGAGATCAACTCCCTTCGGCTCCTCAACCACCCAAACATAGTTAACTTGGTCGAAGTTTTAAAAAGCGGAAAGTATATTGGAATTGTTTTGGAATATGCATCAGGAGGTGAACTCTTTGATTACATTCTACAACACAAGTACTTGAAAGAAAATGTTGCAAAGAAGCTCTTTGCCCAATTGGTCAGTGGAGTTGACTACATGCATAGCAAAGGTTTGATCCATCGGGATTTAAAGCTTGAGAATTTGTTGTTGGACAAACACAGAAACATCATCATTTCCGATTTTGGTTTCGTGAATTCTTACAACAAGGAGAAGAACGACTTAATGAAGACGTCATGTGGTTCCCCTTGTTACGCAGCCCCCGAATTGGTCTTGACACAAAGCCCTTATTCAGGCAAAAAGGTAGATATTTGGTCCTTGGGTGTCATTTTATACGCCATGCTTGCGGGATATCTCCCCTTTGATGATGATGCGGAAAACGAGGATGGTGCTGACATTGTCAAACTATACCACTACATCTGCAGTAGTCCTCTTACTTTTCCGGAATACATTTCTCCTCTTGCCAGAGACTTACTCAGGAAGATCATAGTTTCGGATCCGGAGAAGAGAATAAACATGGACGAAATAAGAAATCATCCATGGCTTGCTCCACATGCTAACTTGTTGTCGATCAGACAAACTGAATGGGACAGACTTCACTCTGAACATCATGAAACACCAGTAGCAGTCCAAGCATCTTCCGAGAACAACAAGTACAAGCGTTTTTCCATGTTCAGCGAAACAACAAATTCATCTGCATTAATGGTGGGCTCTACTAAGAATAACGGTAGATCCTATACCTCCAACTCAAATATCATCTACTCTAACCCCACAACTTACTCCTCCTTTGCTAATGTTGTTGCTCTCACAAATTCAAGTGAGACTAATCTAGCACCATCATCTTCTTCAGTTGTGAGCAATACCTCCCCATCCGCCTCGACTAATGTGTCCAAGACTTCCTTGGAAAATGGCTCCCCAGTGAAGCTGAACCAATTTATCTTTACGAGAGGTCATTCTAAATCTGCTTCAATGTCAGCGAATTATCCGCCATCGGTGAACAATTATCCATCGGCCAGTATTGCCCTTAAAGCAGTCGTATCTGAGCACGGAAGAAATTTGCATAACAACGCAGCCGAGAGTGAGGTGCAGAGTAACCATCCAACCACCCAGTCACTTCCTCACTCCAGCATTCCACGCTCAACAACATATACTGGTACGATTTCGACCATTGTTGAAAGCCCGACTACTACTGAACACAAAATACGTGATATACCTGTGCCCCCCAGAGGCAAATTGAGCGAAGCACTGAAAGATGCCTCAAAGCTCCCACAAAGTCAAAAGAAGCCAAGACCTACATCTTATCACCCTGGTTCCATGACTTCCTTAATGTCCCTAGGCGGTGCTCCATCGAACTTCCTCGAATATGTCAAGATTGGTCTGCCAATTAATCTTTCAGTGCCTCAATTGATTTCGGGTTCCCCAGGTAAGAACGATGAATTTTCACTTCACGAAGGAAATGCTCATGGTAGCCCTGTGTCTCAACCAGCCAGACCAAGAAGTGCAACCAGGCGTGATTCCGTGGTCACGCCTATTAATGTCAATGGTGTCTTGACGTCGGATTTAAACTCTCATGAGAACAAGAGAAACTCTGTTTTGAGCTACTTGGAAGATAGAATGGATGCTCTAGAGTTGACAGAGCTGCACAGCCCAGTTCGTCAGCACTCAGAGGACGGAAATGCAGTCAGGGTTCAAAGAATTCCTAAGTTAGACACAAACCTTCTGCCACCGCAAATTACCCCACAGATTGACCAACTGCCTACATTTGTAGTTGCAACAGAATCGCCAAGTGAAAGGGTTGTTTACAAATTACCAGCGAGAGCGGAGACGCGGATTTCAGAGAAAAACACCCCTATTCATGGTGAGACCAGAGAGAGCAAAAAAGAGGTGAATCCAATTTCTAGAAGTGATAGTATTAGGGAAACCAGGGCATCAAAGGATATATCCAGAGAACAGAAAGAGCAAAAGAAGCGGAATAGGTTTAGTATCTTGTCGTTTTACGGCGGGTCCACTAACTCATCTACGTCGGATGTTATCTCGACTTTACCTAAGAAAGCAGGAGAGCTGGTCAGTGATTTGCAGGCAGGTGACGCTTTGGTCAAGAGAGAGCAAAAGAGAGTCGAGTCCTCGTCTTCGCACAAATCATCTCAGTCAAGAAAGTCTGGTTCTAGCAATGCCACCTATGTTAATGGCAAGGAGGCAAGTGCCGCTAGAAAAGTCATGAATTTTTTTAAGAGAAGAAGTGTTAGAATTGGATAGTCTCATGCTAAAGATTGCCCCAAAGAATCCACCTTTCCTGCGTCCCGGTCTAAAAGTGATGAGAAGGCCCACCTTAATTGTTTTGACGATAATGCATTGATTTAATAATATCCATCACTGTAGCTCTTTACTATGAGTATGATAGGGCGAAGTGGCGACATCATATAACCGTGTAATACGTAAATATATTGCGATTAGTACAGTCCTACTTAAATAAATTGGTGCGATTTGCCACTAACGGTACTACTACACCTCACAGTGCGATGAGCCTACCGTCGACACCAGGATCCCCGAAAATCGGGCTCGATACCGATCCTGATATAGGGTCAGAGACAGAATCTCCCAGTATTCCTGGACCTTCTCTAGAGGCCAGCGAAGACAACAACTCAGAAAATGATCTTTCACTGGATACAGACGAATCTGACGATGAACAGCCAGTTGACGAATCTTTGTCGATCACGATTGTGCAAGAGATTGATGAAGGCTCGTACGTGTGCTTAGTCTGTACATGTGAAATCGATCGCCATTCCAAAATATGGTCTTGTGAAACCTGCTACAGAGTGTATGATCTTGACTGTATTAGAGACTGGGCTATCCGTGGCTCATCTACGACAGACCGCAAGAATTGGAGATGCCCGGCTTGCAATATTGAACACAGCAAACTTCCATCCAAGTTTACTTGCTGGTGTGGCCGTGTGACGAATCCTAATGCGGATAGTTTCATTCCATTCAGTTGCGGAAATCCGTGCAACTCGAAGTACCCAAATTGTGTTCATGCGTGTTCATCAGTTTGTCATCCGGGAAAACATCCAGAATGTGGTGCGTTGGGCCCAGTGATGCCCTGCCGATGCGGAAAACACAAGAGACAATTACCTTGTCTTGCTACTCCTTATAAGACTGGATGGCAGTGCACCAGTCCATGTGACACTCAAGTGTGTGCATTGGGTCACAAATGTCCTATTGGAGGCTGTCACCTGGGGTTTTGCGGAATCTGTACCGAAAGTGTCATAGTCCGCTGTTACTGTGGAGACGAAAAAATCCCTTTGAAATGCCTGGCATTAGTCCCAAAAGTATGCGTCGAGAAAGAAAGCAGGGACAAAGAATTCGTTGGAGGAGCAGCGTGCAAGAATATTACAATCGAGCATTACAGCTGTGGAGTTCACTACGAGGAATTGGAATGCCAACCGTTGCCAGTCAAAGCAAGAGAGTGTAAATTTGATCCGAAAAATGTTCAGTCCTGCTACTGTGGAAAAACTCCAGCTGAATCGGTCCACAGAACCAAATGTACCGATCCAATGCCTGAATGTGACAAAATTTGTGGAAAATTGTTGAAATGCGGTTGCACCTGTCTTGCAAAATGTCATGAAGGTGAATGTGTGTGCTTCAACACCATCGAAACTAAATGTTCTTGTGGAAACTCCTCATATATTGTTCCTTGCAAGAGCTTGCAAAGCGGATTTGTTCCGAAGTGTCATCACAAGTGTATGGCTACATTGAGTTGTAGAAGACACACTCACAGAGAAGAATGTTGCGAATTCGAACAGATAGCGCTTAAGAGGGAACGCGAAATGAAAAAGCATTATCGAAACCGAACACGGACGACCTTTGAAGACCAAGTTTTGACTATGGAGCCAATTCACATCTGCACAAGAACATGTAACATGCTCAAGCTGTGCAAAATCCATTACTGTCCAGCACTTTGTCACAGCGGTCCTTGCAGTCCATGTCTTGAGTCATCTAGTGAAGACCTTGTCTGTCATTGCGGTAAGACGGTCATTCCAGCACCCGTGAGATGTGGGACCAAAATTGAGTGCCACGAGCAATGTGTAAGAGCTACTTCATGTGGTCACCGTCCTGAAAGACATAGCTGTCATGGTGATGAAGTTTCCTGTCCTAAATGCTCCGCTCTTGTTACAAAGAGATGTAACTGTGGTGCAAACGAATTAAAAAATATCATATGCTCTGTCCAAAATGTTTCTTGTGGCAAGATTTGCAGTGTTAAGAAAGAGTGCGGACACCATTGCAACCTCGCGTGCAATGCCAATTGTACTCTCGGAATTCATGCAAATGTTTCTGATTGTCAATCTATGTGCCGTAAAATTAGAAAAAACTGTCCTCATATGTGTGCATTGAAATGCCATTTTGGAAAGAAAACTCTGTGTGACGCTACAAAGTGTAAAGAACAAGTTGAAATCACATGTGGCTGTGGAAGGCTCACAAAAAGAGTTCCATGTGGTGCAACAACCACAGAAACCACAAGAATTGGCACTGTGTTTGAATGTGACGAGGAATGTTCAAAAGCAAAGAGAGAGGAAGAACTTAGAAAGATATTTAATGTCTCACAGCAAGAAGTTGTTTCCTCATACCCCAAAACGGTCCTTAATGTCTTTTGCAAACAACCATCATGGTGCCTGAAGATGGAATCGATTATTCGCAATTTTGTAAGTGATTATCAGGATAGCGTTGCCGCTAGTATGAATGCAAGAAAGAGTTTGCATTTTCCTCCTATGACCAGCCCCCAACGTGCTTTTATTCATGAAGTGGCGGCAGTATACAAGTTGTACTCCGAATCCCAGGATAAAGAACCGTTAAGATCAGTTTTTATCTGCATCACCGAATTGACTTCGTCACCAACGTTGACCATCAAAGAAGTTTTAGATAAGCAAGAAGAAATCGAACAAAAAAGACAACAGCTTGAAGATCTCAAGTTGAATCAGCTTGAGATGTCCTTTTTCAATGCCATTGTCATCAGTGATGTCTTTTTTGGAATTACCAAAGAAGAGTTGGAAAAGAATGTCGCAGAAATTGTCAAGTCGTACCCGGAAGTGGAGCATTGGCAGTTGCAATGGATCAAGGAATCTACTTTCGTTTTTTATCATCAGGACTTCCTAGTCATGGATAAGGAGAAGGAAGACAGACTATACATCCTTCTGAAAACTTTCAAAAAGACTTTAAGGGACAATTTAATAGCGTTCGACAGCAAAATGTGCTTGGTGAATGAGGGAGCGGATTTCATTCTTAAGACTGACCTGGCGAACGTTACAGTCACCGAACAGATTGAAGAACCAAAAACCTCAAATAACGCCTTTGATGTTTTGAAAGAACACGACGAGAACTAATTACTGTTAGCAATCAAAGAAAGTGGCACTAAAGTCTATATTCATTTTATCTATTATTCATTTATGTTTTTAGTCAGACAGCCCAGCTGGCTCTTCCAGTTTCTTATCTTGAGAGGCCTCAGTAGGAGCAGCGGCTTCCGTAGGTTCGCTTTGAGTAGTTTCATTTTGTGTAGTTGCAGCATCGCCTTGAGCAGACTCGGTCAGATGATCGCCTTCACCACTCTTTTGAGCCGATTTTGCATGATGTCTGATTCTCTTTTTCTTCGGGCCCTGTACAACAGGCGCCGATACATTTTTCTTTTTCTTTACACTCAATGGGTTTGGCTCGCTAGGTCCTTTTCTCTTTTTCGTTTTGGGTTGTTCGTCCGCATTTTTCTCTTCTTCTTCTTCCTTTTCAACATACCCGACTTTGGTGTGGTTCAAGCCCGCACTGAGCTTGGCATTTTCGTGCATCACAGCAGCTCTCTGAGAGGCATCCGAGGCTGGCTCCATGACCATGACTGATCTGTTCATGAAAATCAAAGGCACACCAGGAACACCGCGAAGCTTTCTTCTCAATTTCATAGACTGACTGGCCACAATATATCTGTGCTTGTTAACACCGTCAATGTCCACAACGGATTGAATGCATTCAGCCGGAGGCTTGGGGTCTTTGAAATGGTTGCACCGACGTCTCTCGAATCTCTTCGCCATGTCGATCGCTCTTTGGTTTTTTGTTGCATACAACGCTTCCATGCAACACTGAGTGATCATTGGCTTGGTTTCGCCTTGGATGGTTCTATTGAGACCTTTAACCAAGTCATAGGATGCCTTGTCGCAGGTGAGAACAAGCTCATCGTCGACGATAGTTTGGAACGGCTCTCTGAACTTGAAAGTATGCAAGTACAAGTTCATTTGCTTCTTGTACGACTTTGCTCTCTTTTGTCTCATGGTTGTGGGGGCTTGACGTGATGGAGGGGAAAAGTGGAGGTGGAGAAAATAGTTGATGGCACTGTTGCGAGAAACGAGGGTAAAATGGGATGAGCATGTCGGCGACTTCCGGGGGTGGGTGCGGCCAGTATACCGGGTTTGAAAAAAACTCACATACGTGAGATGAGAATACCACCTAGGCTCATCTAAAACTACAACAAAATGTCCGTTGTTGGCTCCTTGATTTTCTGCAATGATTGTGGTAACTTGTTAGATTCTGTCAGTACCAAGCCAACTTTGGACTGCGGCGTGTGCCACAAATCCTACCAAAGCTCACAGTTCGCCGACTTGAAAGTCGTGACAAAGTCTTCCGAAGACGCTTTCCCATCGTCCTTGAGATTGAAGAGATCGGTGGTCAAGACCTCGTTGAAGACCAACGAGATTGAGGATGGTGCTACCATTAAGGAAAAGTGTCCAAAATGTGGCAACGAAGAGATGCAATACCACACCTTGCAATTAAGATCTGCCGATGAAGGTGCAACCGTCTTTTACACATGTACTGGATGTGGCTACCGCTTCAGAACCAACAACTAGGCTGGTACCCTGTTACGGCCTCTGTACTATAGAAATATCTGCATACTCAATAAACATCGTTATAATGACCGCAGTGACAGCTTACCTTTTCTTTCCGCAAATTTGTTCGCATTTATTACCTCCCATATATCTTGTACTAGCATCGTAATTAGTTGGTCTTCACGGCGTACTCCAACTCGTTCGAGTTCTCATATTCGTACATGTCCAAAGCAACAATGGCACTGTCTCTGACAACGTCAACACTGTCAGTCAAGAACGATCTCAACACAGGCAAACACTCGTCAGTAGCGATAGATCCCAAAGCTTCAGCAGCCTCGTGTCTGACCATACCGGCTTCTCTGTCGTCCTGCAAAACCTTGATCAAAGATGGAACAGTGACAGGATTACACAATTGACCGAACACGTAAGCAATCTCATGCTTGAACAAAGCAGATGGGTCGTCCAAGCCAGTGGCCAAAGCAAGGCACGCTTCATCGGTGGCCAAGTCTCTCAATCTGAACATCGCTCTATATCTCTCGAACAATGGGGTTTCTTGGTTGTTCAAAATAGCTTGCAACTTTTCGATCTTGGACTCAGTGTTGGTTGGCATTGGAGGAGCTGGGTCGATCGAAGTGAAAGAAGACTTTTCCAAGATCTCTTTGTTGGCAGACTCAGAGTTTTCCCATCTGATTCTCTCGATTGCCAATTCGCACGTTTGTCTGATTTCCACATCTGGATCCTCCTTGAAGTATTGTTCCAACAACTCCAAAGACTTGGCGTCTCCGATCGCACCCATGGCCTCAGCCGCTTCGTGTCTCACCATAATTTGTTGGTTCTTGTCTTCCAAAACTTGAGCCAAGTACTGGTTGGCGTGGATGTTCCTGATCTGACCCAAAACATAGGCGACCTCGTGCTTCAACAACTCGGAGCTGTCACCGAAACAAGAAGCAATGTAGTCAATAGCTTTGTGGACAGTCTCCTCATCGGAAGACTCAGCACCAATGCACTTCAAGTTGAACAAAGCTCTGAATCTGTTGGCCAAACCAACATCACCAGACTTGTTGCACAAGATGTCTTTGAGCTCTTCAATAGAGGCGGCATCAACGTTAATGTCAGCCATATCTGATTTATTTTTCCGTAGAAATACAGTTGTCTCGTAGCCTCGTTTTTTTTTTTTCAGCCATCATGCATGAAGTCCGATGCTCGTCTTTATACATGCACTATGCACATAGACTTCTATGCAACAACTATATAGTTGAAACAGGCCTATCAGCACGTGGTGAATAAAGTAGAAAACTTCTGCACTGCAAAGGGCTACGTTTTGTATGAGTGAGAACTTTTACGACCTTGGCAACAGATCAAAAAATAATTTGACCCGACAGAACCAAACAATTCACACTAACAGCAAGCTGAACACCAGTTCCAGCCATTTATTCAGATGTTGTTCTCTGTGGGCAGAATATATTTGTAGCTAGTTCCGTCATTGGATATGCATGTAGCTGGAAAACAACAAATTAACACAGTACACACCAAAAGCTGTATTTTCCCTTCCCTTTCTGATGGCTTTAGTAAGCTGGCCAGTTGGTGGCACCTGGTGTACGGGTGCGATCCCCGAAAATTTTGATTTCAACACCGCCTACCAAAACGAGCCTTCCGAACAGTCCTATCCACAATTAAACATGGCCCAACCTCCTATGCCCGACTTGTCGAACGCGATTGTCGCTCAAGACGAGATGGGAAGACCCTTCATCATTGTCCGTGATCAAGGACAAAAACAAAGAAAGCACGGCGTGGAAGCTACCAAGTCTCACATCTTGGCTGCTCGCGCTGTGGCCACCATTGTCAAAACCTCTTTGGGACCCCGTGGGTTGGACAAGATTTTGGTGAGTCAAGACGGCGATATTACTATCACCAACGACGGTGCAACCATCTTGTCCCAGATGGATTTGGACAATGAGATTGCCAAGTTGTTGGTGGAGTTGTCCAAGTCTCAGGATGACGAGATTGGCGACGGCACCACCGGTGTCGTGGTGTTGGCCAGCGCATTGTTGGACCAGGCTTTGGAGTTGATTGACAAAGGAATCCATCCGATCAAGATTGCCAACGGTTTCGACGAGGCGTGCAAGATTGCGTGCCAGCAGCTAGATGCGGTTGCTGACGAAATCAACATCAGCCACGAAGCCACGGACTCTAACTTGTTGAAGGCGGCTAAGACGTCTTTGGGCTCCAAGATTGTGTCCAAGGCCCACGACCACTTTGCCCACATGGCTGTGGACGCTGTTTTGTCTGTAGCGGACCTCGAGAGAAAAGATGTGGATTTTGAGTTGATCAAGATGGAGAGCAAGGTTGGAGGTGGCATCGAAGACTCGGCGTTGATCAAGGGTGTGTTGTTGGACAAGGAGTTCTCGCACCCCCAAATGACCAAGGAAGTCACTGACTGCAAAATCGCCATCTTGACATGTCCATTTGAACCACCAAAACCAAAAACCAAGCATAAGTTGGATATCTCCACCGTGGAGGAGTTCAAAGTGTTGCAGGAGTACGAGCAGAAAAAATTCACCGAGATGATTGACAGAGTCAAGGAGTCCGGTGCGAACGTGGTGGCGTGCCAGTGGGGTTTTGACGACGAGGCCAACCACTTGTTGTTGTCGAACAACTTGAATGCCATCAGATGGATTGGCGGCTCCGAGTTGGAATTGTTGGCTATTGCCACCAACGGCCGCATTGTTCCAAGATTCGAAGATTTGGCGCCAGAGAAATTGGGCCATGCCGGAACCATCAGAGAACTTGAGTTCGGCACCACCAGAGATCGCATGTTGGTGATCGAGGACTGCTCCAACACCAAGGCTGTTACCTGTTTCATCAGAGGGTCTAACGAGATGATTGTGGCCGAAGGTATCAGAGCATTGCACGACTCTATCTGTGTTGTTCGTAACTTGATCAGAGACAACAGAGTGGTTTACGGTGGAGGTGCAGCGGAGTTGGCTTGTTCCATTGCTGTCAGCGACGCGGCCGACAGGCAAAGAGGTATTGACCAGTATGCATTCAGAGCTTTCTCCAGCGCTTTGGATCAGATCCCAGTGACTCTTGCCGAGAACTCTGGCTTGAACCCGATCGAGACGTTATCTGCGCTCAAGTCCAAGCAAATTCTCGAAAAATCGTCGAAATTGGGAGTGGACTGCTTGGGTTTGGGAACTAACGACATGAAGGAGCTTTTTGTGATTGACCCATTGATTGGTAAGAAGCAACAGTTGTTGTTGGCCACGCAGTTGACCAGAATGATTTTGAAGATAAACGACGTCATCATCAGTGGAAAGGATGAATACTAGCGCTTTCAATGTACAGTATAGGTCGTGTCCATGGAGACATGCCTGGGGGAAGAATATACTACTTGACCTGAAAAGGTTTATTTAATATTACATACCATCTTTCGTTCGCTACGTTACCTTTGGCCCAGGTAGTGGGGCCCGGGACTGGTCGTGTGGCGCACATACTCCTAAGTGCGGAAGTGCCACAGGCGCGCGCCTGCACACCCCTCACCAATTCCCAGAAAAACGTAACTGTGCCCCATTCCCATAGCCTGCTGTTCATCCAATTGTCACTAACAAATCTTCATCATGGCATCGATGGGAACCCCTGCGGTTGTTATGGACAACGGTACCGGCTTAACCAAGTTGGGTTTTGCCGGGAATGATTCTCCTTCTTATGTGTTCCCCACTGCAATTGCTACGGCGGTTGGCGCTGGCAAGGCCGGAAAAGGAGCTTCGGCGACAAACTCGTTTTTAAGCGCCAAAAGAGGATTGGAAGACTTGGACTTTTTCATTGGCGACGAAGCGTTGAGCGCGGCAAGTGGTAGCAACTACAGCTTATCGTATCCGATCAGACACGGCCAGATTGAAAACTGGGACCACATGGAGCGGTTCTGGGAGAATTCCATCTTCAAATACCTCAGATGCGAGCCAGAGGACCACTACTTTTTGTTGACCGAACCTCCGTTGAACCCCCCTGAGAACAGAGAGAGCACGGCCGAGATCATGTTTGAGTCCTTCAATTGCGCTGGTTTGTACATTGCGGTTCAGGCGGTGTTGGCATTGGCTGCGTCTTGGACGTCGTCGAAGGTCCAGGACAGATCCTTGACTGGTACTGTCATTGACTCTGGTGACGGTGTGACCCACGTCATTCCCGTGGCCGAAGGCTACGTCATTGGTGGTGCCATCAAGAACATTCCATTGGCGGGCAGAGACATCACCCTTTTCATCCAATCGTTGTTAAGAGATAGAGGTGAGGCTGACACTTCCTTACAGACCGCAGAAAAGATCAAGCAGCAATTCTGTTATGTGTGTCCCGATATTGTCAAGGAGTTCAAGAAGTTTGACCAATACCCACAGGAAAAGCTCGCTCAGTATATCGTGGAATACAACGATAGAAAGAAGGTGGTTGATGTTGGTTACGAACGTTTCTTGGCCCCCGAGATTTTCTTCAACCCGGAGATCTGCTCCTCGGATTACTTGACTCCTTTGCCTACGGTGGTCGACCAAGTGGTTCAATCGACCCCAATTGACGTGAGAAAAAAATTGTATAAAAACATTGTCTTATCGGGAGGCTCCACGATGTTCAAAGACTTTGGCAGACGGTTGCAAAGAGACATCAAGTCTTTGGTGAACGAAAGAATCGAGATCAGTGAAAAGTTAAGTGGAGTCAAAAGTACCGGTGTTGAGGTCCAGGTGATTTCGCACAAGAGACAGAGAAATGCAGTTTGGTTTGGTGGTTCCTTGTTGGCGCAAACCGCCGAGTTCAAGAGCTACTGCTATACTAAACAGGATTATGATGAATATGGACCTAGCATTGTGAGAAACTTCTCCTTGTTTTCTGTCCCATAGATGCTTTTTTGATAAAAACCAAGTAGAGAATACAAAGCGCGCTTCATTAAATGTATCTATGAATTATTTTTGTTTTGTAGCCAATGTTTTGAATGGTTAGGAGGAGAAATGGTCGAACCATATAAACACCCGTACATCTCGAATGCCCACGCAGATAAGCACTCAAAACGCTCAAATAGTATTCCGACAAATCTCGTTGGATATATAATCATGTCTGCACCACAAATTCAGGTGGTGGATGGAGTTGCATTGATCCAGATTTTTGCCGGTCTAAAACTGAGCAAAGAAGAAGACCGTTCCCGAAGTGCAGTTGAGTTACGAAGCTTTCTCACCTCCATAGCTAGAGACTTGACACCTGAACAGTTTAACAAATACAATAATGAAATCAACAGAACCATTTTCGATCTTTTACAAAGCAAGGATACCGTCCAAACTTTAGGTGGTATTGCTGCATTAAACGCTTTGATCGATTTTGACAGCGGCGTAGGTGAGGAAAATGCCACCAAGACCGCAAGATTTTCAAACTACTTGAGCTCATTAATTCTTTCTAATGACCTTACGATCATGAAACATGCTACTAAAACATTGGGTAAGTTGGCTACCCCCGGAGGCACTTTAACAGGTGACTTTGTGGACTTCGAAGCCAAGAAAGCCATTGAATGGCTTCAAAACGATAACCGCCAAAATGAAAACAGAAGACACGCAGCTATCTTAATTATCTCTGCGTTAGCCGAAAATGCCCCTCTACTACTTCAGGGCTACATCACTCAGATATTGGAGCACATTTGGATTCCATTGAGAGATCACAAGCTCATCATTAGGAACGATGCCGCGGAGACCCTTCAGAAATGTATTTCGATTATCTATTCTAGAGACATCGAATTGAGAGATAAGTGGATCAGAATTTTGATTGACCTGGCATCCAAAGTGCTCAACGAAAATGGAATGGAACCTACTAGTAATGTTTCAACGAGTTACAGCTTGATTTACAATGCCACCGGATTTTCGAATGAATCAATCCACGGCGCTCTTTTGGTGTACCGCGAATTGGTCAAGTATAATGAAGACAAGTATATCAAGTTTATGTTTGAAACCATTTATGAGAATATCACCATATACAAAAACCATAAGTTGTCTATCATTCGCAAGGAGCTAACGAACATTTACCCTTTACTATGCAAAGTGAATCCTGATTTATTTGTTGAAAAATATTTGCATAGAACTTTGTATTACTACTTATCACAGTTGAAAAAGTACAAGAACCATTACAGCGAAGCCGCCAGCGCCGATAAAAGTGCAGTGTTAAGGAGTATTGGCCTAATCAGCTTGGAAGTTGGTAACCAAATGGCGACATACTTGGATGCTATTTTGGATAACATCAGAGAAGGCCTTTCGTATCCAGCAAACTCGGGTGTACAACTGATTTTGGCCAATGCTGTTTCGAAGGGCGAAACATCAGGCGCTAGCCTTAATTCCATTTCAACCACAACCCTGGGCTCATCAAAGAGTAGAGCAATCAGAAAGGATACAGAGCCTGCCATATTTGACTGTATTGGGAAATTATCTATTGCTGTTGGTCCAGCTTTAACAAAACACTTGCAAAGAGATATCTTGGACATGATGTTCAGCAACTGCTCTCTATCGATGCATATGAGGGATGTGTTACAGATCCTTATCACTAACATTCCTTCTCTCACTCCGACTATCAATAGGAAGTTGCTCAACTTGTTGAGCTTGGTTTTATCCGGAGAAATCTTCCAACCTCCAGGATCTCCCTACGGACTGTTCAAAATTAATGAACCAACTGCGCGGGACTATAGATTGATGATGATTTCGAGAGACACTGGCCTCAGTATTAGCAATATTTTAAGCAATCCCGAATCATACCAATCTTTCGATGAAGGAATTGTGGTCCTGGCATTAAAAATGTTTGCATTTTTTGAGTTTGAGAATTATCAACTCAATGAATTTGTCAGGCATTGTATTATAACGTACTTGGACTCCGACAGTCCGAAAGTTCGTCAAACTGCAACTTCCACCTCGTGTAAAATTTTCGTGAAGGATCCCATTTGCCATCAAACAAGCGTAAACGCGCTTAACGCTGTGAATGAAGTCGTTGAGAAATTGCTTTCTATCTCGATTACAGATCCAGTCGCAGAAATCCGGTCTGAAGGTCTTAAGTGTCTTGATCAAGCAGGTGCATTTGACCCACAACTTTCGCAATCAGAAAATGTTAAGCAATTGTTTGTTGCCCTCAACGACGAAGTTTTTGCCATTAGAAAGGTTGCAATTAAAATTTTGGGAAGATTGTCCAACATCAATCCCGCTTACATTGTCCCCTCCCTCAGAAAAACGTTGATTCAATTGTTATCCAGATTGGAATATGCCAACACGAGTAGAAAGAAAGAAGAAACAGCCATCATTCTTTCTCTATTGATTTCCAACTCGACAGAGCTTGCTCGTCCTTACACCAAGCCCATCGTGGAAGCGTTGATTCCCAGAACCAAGGATTCTAGCTCTTCTGTGGCTGCAAGTGCTATTAGCTGCTTAGGTGAAACCGCGGTTGTTGCTGGTGAAGATATCAAACCATTCCTTCCCGAATTGATGCCATTGATATTGGATACATTTCAAGATCAGAGTTCCTCTTATAAAAGAGATGCGGCCTTGAAGGCATTGGGCCGTATTGCCAGCTCATCTGGTTATGTTATTCAACCTCTTCTCGATTACCCTCAGTTGCTAGGAATGTTGGTTGGTATCTTGAAACTGGAATCTTCACCAAACATTAGAAGAGAAACGGTCAGATTATTGGGTATTTTGGGAGCATTGGACCCGTATAAACATCGTGAGGTAGAGCAAACATCCCAAAAAGTTCCAGTGGAACAAAACGCACCCCTGGTTGATATTGCATTGTTGATGCAAGGAATGTCTCCTTCCTGCGAGGAATACTACCCATCTGTTGCAATCAATAACTTGATGAAGATTCTAAAGGACCCCTCCTTGAGTACTCACCACAACAAGGTAATTCAAGCTGTGATGTACATTTTCCAAACACTTGGCTTGCGATGCGTATCATTTCTTCCTCAAATCATTCCAGGAATTGTAAACGTTATGCATAATTGCCAGCCAAGTATGCTTAAATTCTACTTGCAACAGTTAGGTGCATTGATTTTGATTGTTAAGCAGCATATTCGTCCATTCTTACCTGACATATTTGACGTTATCAAAGAATTTTTCAATTCTTCGGTGCAATTGAATGTGAGAGTGATAATCATTCACTTGATTGAGTCCATCTCGAAGGCGTTGGAAGGTGAATTCAAAATGTACTTACCTGAAGTTTTGCCATTGATGCTTAATTTGATTGAGGAAGATAAGTCCCAAGAAAGAGACCCATCTATCCATGTTTTGAGAAGTTTTGTCGTCTTTGGTAACAACATCGATGAGTACATACATGTTGTCGTTCCTACAATCGTTAAAATGTTCGAGATCGGACCCTTGGGCTTAAGAAAGACTGCCGTTGAAACGATTGGAAAGTTAACAAGAACATTATCTCTTAATGATATGTCATCAAGAATTGTTCATCCTTTACTTAGAATGTTCAACCAAGGCAGCACTGAACTTTCCTTAGCAGCTGTAAATACCATTTGCAGTTTGGCATTGAGTCTTGGAGACGATTTTATCGTTTTCATACCCGTGATTAAGAAAGTGTTGATACAGCACAAAATTCACTCCTCTACCTTTGATCAAATTGTGTCCAAAATGGTCAATGGCGATCCCTTACCAACAAATTTGAATATTTATAAGGACTATGAGTTACATGTATCCCATTTCGATGTTCCAGATGTCGACATGCCATTCAAGAAATTGCCCGTCAATCAAGCGGCATTGAAAGCTGCTTGGAACTCGTCGCAGAGAAACAACACTAAAGAAGATTGGCAAGAGTGGATTGGTCGTTTGAGTAAAGAGCTTTTGAAGCAAAGTCCTTCACACGCTATCAGGGCATGTGCGGGTCTTGCGTCAGATTATCACCCACTTGCCAAAGACCTTTTCAACTCGAGTTTTGCATCTTGCTGGGGCGAGCTTTACTCTCAACACCAGGAGGAATTGATTGAATCTTTCTGCATCGCTTTGTCATCTCCCAATAATCCTCCCGAAATTCATCAAATTCTTTTGAATTTAGCAGAATTCATGGAGCACGACGACAAATCTTTGCCCATTGCTATCACTACTTTGGGTCAATATGCACAACGGTGTCATGCTTATGCCAAAGCTTTACATTACAAAGAGTTAGAGTTTTACGAAGAACCTACTACTCCAACTATAGAAGCTTTGATTAGTATCAATAATCAACTTCAGCAATCGGATGCGGCAGTTGGTATTTTAAAACATGCTCAAATGCACCATGAACTTCAACTTAAGGAGACATGGCACGAGAAGCTTCAAAGATGGGACGATGCTTTGAAGGCATACAATGAGAGAGAGAAACTTGAACCTAACAACATGGAAGTGGTCATGGGTAAGATGAGATGTTTGCACGCTTTGGGAGAATGGGAACAACTTTCCGAATTAGCTCAGAGCAAGTGGAACTCATCTAGCAGTGAAATTAAACGAAGCGTAGCGCCTTTGGCCGCGGCAGCTGCTTGGGGATTGGGCCAATGGGACAGAATGGATGCTTATATCAAGGTGATGAAGTTTGAATCTCCTGATAAATCTTTCTTCAGTGCTATTTTGAGTTTACACAGAAACAATTTTGAGGAAGCATCCAACCACATTTTAAATGCTAGAGACTTGTTGGTCACAGAAATTACAGCATTGGTGAGTGAAAGTTATAACAGAGCATATGGTGTTGTTGTCAGAGTTCAAATGTTGGCCGAATTGGAAGAAATCATAAAGTACAAGTGCTTGCCACTGGGTTCGGAAAAGCGTACTCTCATGCGCCAAACATGGAATACTCGTCTTTTGGGATGTCAGCGAAATGTTGATATTTGGCAAAGAATGTTGAAGGTTAGGACTTTGGTGATTAAGCCGAAACAGGACATGGAAATGTGGATCAAGTTCGCAAATTTGTGTCGGAAGTCAGGTAGATTCAACTTAGCGGAGAAGTCATTGAACAGTTTGTTGGAAGAAGGCTCACCAGAAAATCCTTCCAGAGCCCCTCCGCAAGTGGTTTATGCGCAATTGAAGTATATGTGGGCCAAAGGGCAAAGAAAAGAAGCACTTCGCCATTTAGTTGATTTCACAACACGAATGTCTCAAGATCTTGGGTTAAATCCAAACGATTTAATCACTCAGCCAATCCCGCTGAATGGGCCAGGCGTACCAAAGCACGTTGAAGAGTATACCCGTCTTCTTGCTAGATGTTTTTTGAAGCAAGGTGAGTGGCAAGTTGTCTTAAATAATAACTGGAGAACAGAGACCTCCGAGATTATTTTAGGAGCTTATTTGTTGGCTACCCATTTTGATAGCAAATGGTACAAAGCTTGGCATAATTGGGCTTTGGCGAACTTCGAAGTCATTTCACTTCACACTCAGAATAACAACGCAGAAGTTTCAAATGGCTCACTGGAAGATCACGATGGGTTGGAGAACCAAGTTCAACCACAGCAGGTGATTTCAATTGATGTGGTTCAACGCCATGTAATTCCATCCATCGAAGGATTCTTCCACTCCATTGCATTGTCTCAGTCAAACTCTTTGCAAGATACTTTAAGATTGCTTACTTTATGGTTCAAATTTGGTGGAATTCCAGAGGCAGCCCAGGCAATGACTGAAGGTTTTAATATGGTCAAAATCGATAACTGGTTGCAAGTTGTTCCGCAGTTGATTTCAAGAATCCATCAACCCAACCAAATCGTGAGTGCGTCCTTGCTAGGTCTCTTAACTGATTTGGGTAAAGCACATCCTCAAGCTTTGGTGTATCCGTTGGCTGTTGCGGTGACTTCTGAGTCTGTTAACCGGAAGAAGGCTGCTTTGTCGATCATTGATAAAATGAGAATCCATTCTGCTACCTTGGTTGAGCAATCTGAATTGGTCAGTCATGAATTAATCCGCGTTGCTGTATTGTGGCTCGAGCAATGGTACGAAGGTTTAGAGGATGCTTCCAGGTTATTCTTCGGAGAACACAATACCGACAAAATGTATGAAGTCTTGGAGCCTTTGCACAAAATGCTTCAAAAGGGACCAGAGACCATCAGGGAAGCTTCATTTAACAATGCATTTGGAAGGGAATTAGCTGATGCATATGAGTGGGTTCTAAACTATCGCCGGACAAAGGACATTACAAATTTAAACCAGGCTTGGGATGTTTACTACAACGTATTCCGCAGAATCAGCAGACAGTTACCTCAACTTCAAAGTTTGGAATTGCTGTTTGTGTCACCTAAATTAGAGGAAGTGAAAGATTTGGAGTTGGCTGTTCCTGGAAGTTATGAGCCTGGTAAGCCAATTGTTAAGATAGCCAAGATTGATCCTACATTTACAGTCATTTCTTCTAAGCAGAGACCAAGGAAATTGATTTGTAAGGGAAGTGATGGTAAAGATTATCAGTATGTGTTAAAGGGTCACGAAGATATCAGACAGGACAATTTAGTCATGCAGTTGTTTGGATTAGTGAACACCTTGCTTCTTAACGATACGGCATGTTTCAAGAGACATTTGGACATTCAGCAGTTTCCAGCTATCCCACTATCTCCGAAAGTTGGATTATTGGGATGGGTTCCTAACAGTGATACTTTCCATGTTTTGATTAGAGAGTATCGTGAGTCCAGAAAGATTCTCTTGAACATTGAACATCGAATCATGTTGCAAATGGCTCCAGACTATGATAACTTGACCCTTTTGCAAAAGGTTGAAGTATTCACGGGAGCATTAGATAACACTAGAGGTCAGGATTTGTACAAGGTGTTATGGCTCAAATCCAAATCTTCGGAAGCATGGCTCGATAGAAGAACAACATATACACGGTCCTTGGCAGTCATGTCTATGGTTGGTTACATTCTTGGATTAGGTGATAGGCACCCATCGAATTTGATGCTCGATAGAATTACTGGTAAAGTTGTTCACATCGATTTTGGTGACTGTTTCGAAGCTGCTATTCTTCGTGAAAAATACCCTGAAAAGGTGCCATTTAGACTTACCAGAATGCTCAATTACGCTATGGAAGTCAGTGGCATTGAAGGGTCTTTTAGGATTACATGCGAACATGTTATGAGAGTTTTGCGTGACAACAAGGAATCCTTGATGGCCATCTTAGAAGCATTCGCATATGATCCTTTGATTAATTGGGGTTTCGATTTCCCCACAAAGGCTTTAGCAGAAGCAACTGGCATCAAGGTTCCACAGCATAATACGAAGGAATTATTGAAAAAAGGAAAGATTGACGAGGATGAGGCAATTAGATTGAATAAGATCGATGCATTGGAGATAAGAAACGCTAGAGCTGCCCTCGTCTTGAAAAGAATTACAGACAAGTTGACAGGAAATGACATCAAGAGATTGAAGGGCTTGGATATTCCAACGCAAGTTGATAAATTGATCCAGCAGGCCACTAGCGTTGAAAATCTTTGTCAGCATTATATTGGTTGGTGTTCTTTCTGGTAAGTGTGGTGTGTATGAATTATATAACTGATACGTCCAGTGACGAAAATAAAAAGGTCATGCAATTTTCTTAGATGCACTTGTGAAACCATTACCCTTGATCGAAACAATCATGTAGTTATTCTCGGCTTCGTCAGAGTCGTCTTTTAAGAACGCATCTGTTCCAAAGATCTTCTTGAGATCTCTTAAAAGCCAAACGAATTGCTCATCCACCTGCTCCTTGTGAACCTTCAATCTTCCGATATCTTCCTTCCCGATAGCCATGTACGTCAAAGCCAATTTAAGTTGGTTACGGCCCAAAGAGGTAGATTTGGTCAATTCTTCGAGTAGCTCGTAAGCGACACGTTCTCCCAAATCTTCTGGCAAAGAACCAGCCGAGCCAGTGCCTTCAGAAAAGACTCTCCATCCCTTTTTCAGCTCAGCCACTAAAGTAACGCCAAAACCTGGGGACTTTCCGGAGTTTTCTCCTCTCCAAACATCAGCGGTAATGTTAACTTCGATACCAGTTGGCCTCAAGACGTTTCTGGCACTTTCGATAATTCTGTTTACCACCGATGGGGAAACTCTAGTGCAATAAGCCACACCACGAATGGCTGACATTTTGGGGATATCAAGAGCATGCAAAGTTAAGGGCTGTGCAATTAGGGAGTTACAGAGAAAGTGAACCTCACCTCCGCCCAAGGGAGGAGCACCTCTCTTTAATACATGCAATTCAACTTCTCTGACACCAAACTTTTCCATAACGGGAATGAGACCCCACTTAATGGCTTCAACTCCACAGTCCTTGGTCTTATCTGAGCTTGTAAGGCCCCTGAATACAAGAGAAAACTTTTTCTTGGAAAATGGAGCCAAAAAGAGCATTGGTTCCAAAAAGTAGCCGATCGGTTTATCGCCCGTACAATTATGCGTGTGTTGACCACCAATGATGATGCCTGGTCTGAATATGACAGTGGTACCAGTATAAGAGATCTCAATGTGGGAGCCGTTTGTGACCGCCTCTAATAGACGCAAGAAGGAAACTTCGTGGTCCTTCAAACCCGGATTCATGTCATTGGGTCTGATTTTGGTGATTTTGATTTGTGTACCAGCCAACGTAGCTAAAACTAATCGCAAGCGAAAGTTTCTTGAGCCTTCAAATGTGGCTGAAATGTTGTTAGACATATTCAAGTGTTAAATGTGGTTCTCTGTGGAAGTCTTCGTGAGTTTAAATTTTTGTGAGATGAGCATCATAGTGTGCACAGTATCGATACACTGGTATTTACCACGGTGAATTGTCCCGCTAGAAACTTTGCCCTTAGTAGGTAAAACAGCCATTCCACCCTAAAGAAAGCTTGCACTACATAACACTGTGCTGGGTCTCGTTGTAGGAAGTGTAGTACAGAAATTCACGCTCATATAAATTATAGCAACAGTGTGAAGCAAGGGAAACGAAGGTTGCTTTTTTTTTTTGACAGTGCCAAAATTAAATAAGCCAGTGGCAAAAGGAGCACATCAAAATCTCTCCGGCTATTAGCCATGTTATTTATGGTGTATGACCGGTTGCAATACAAGCTGTTGAAGTCTGTGGTTGGCTTGGTTGAGGCGCGCACGACCATACGAAAAGCCATACATTCAACAACTAAACATTTGCGGCGGAATACATCTTACTATCGTCATGTCTCTGAGCAGCGGTTCTGGTACGCCTTTACCTACAAAGAGGGCCGCAGAGTATGATTCATCTATCGGAGGCGATGCTAAGAAGGTAAAATCCGAGTCTGCCGAAAGCGCCCTTGACGATTCTCAATTCAGCGGGCTTTTCGACCCTCTTCCATTTGAGACCAAAGACGGCGGCATGGACACCGCCGCTTTTGCTGCATCCGATGCCAAATTTGAATTACCCGATTTTCTAGCAGATAAATTGGATGATATCCCGCCACTGGCGAGCAATGGCTCTACACTGTTGACCAACTCCAAATCGCCACCACCAACCTCGGTAGGAGCAGGAACTCCCACGGAATCAAAATTACCCGGATCTTCAGCGCAAAAATCCACCAATGCACAGACTGCGTCTTCCCTTCAAGGGACATATCCTCATAAATCAGGCGCTTCGTCCACCTATGGCCTGGCACCTTTGTCCACCGGTTCTCTGATTCCAAATGCTAATTCATCAAACTATTTGCCTCAGGGGCAACCAGCTGGAGGAGCATCGCTGATAGCGCTAGGTACACCACCACTCTACCACTCTACCTCCAACTTAAACATGTCCTCGACATACCCATACCAAAAAACTACACCAGGGCCGGTTTACCCCAATCAGCATCGGTCCCTGAGCAATCTAGATGCCATGGGACAAACATACAAGCCGAGTATCAGATTTGACCCCAAGAAAACCTATCCGCCGCCAGCCGGTATGCCTATGGGAGGTTCCAGTATGGCAGGATATTCTGTCCCCGGTGCGGCTTCTGGTCAGGATAAGGATAAACCAGCGGATCCATCCAAACTCAATGATGCCCTTGCAGCCGCTGGAGTGGATATCCAACGCGAAGAAGAATTGCTTTCGACGCAGAATAACAGAGCTGCGCTCAATTTACACCAGCAACAGTTGGCGAACCGACAAAGACAGAACTTTGGACCCCTCAGCTCATTCTTGCATCCATACCATGTTGCGTTGTTCATGAACCGTACTGCCCGGGAAAATGGTGTGGCCCAGAACTTTATGATAGACCCTGAAATGCTAGACTTTATGTCCGCTGCTTGCAAAGAATGGATCTCTAACATTGTCATGAAAACTATTGCTCTTGCACGTCACAGAAGAAGAGGAATTCCTGCGTTCAACAACAAAAACGGCCCGGCTGGGAAACAAAAAACCATTCCTCCTCTGCAGAGATCAGAGATATCTAAAGAATTGCGTAATTTGGCTCTCAAACAGAAAGAACAAGAAGAAAGAAGAGTCGCCAAAAGATTGGCTCTCGGACTCGAAAAGTCGGATGAGGTTGCTCCGGAAACAGGAAACAAGGCCGGTGCAGAGGAGACCCTACACCGTGCAGCCAATGCCACTGCTGCGATGATGACTATGAATCCCTCCAGAAAGAAGTATTCGTGGATGACTTCGGGCGCTTCAGACAGCTCAGATGTCGGTAAAGCATCTCCCGCTAAAGATAATACGTCGAAACAGAGTACACTCATTTCAACTCGTGGTGACAACGGATTAAGATACCGTGAGATTAGAACCGGTAATATGGTGACTACGAAGGATTTATTGGGGGTGTTGGAAGAAGAAAGAATGGCAACTTCCAAAGCATTGATCAAAGGATATGCAAAATTAAAGGATTAAAATTTGTATTATATTGACGACCTCTTACGCAGCACAACCTGTAATTTGAACTAGACTGGGTGTTTGCCCGCGAAGTGTTTTGTAAAATCATATCAACTGCACATAACTCCGAGTTTATTTACCTTTCAACCATCACCACTTTAATTGACAGGAAATGGATTTCTCCATTTCGACGTATTACAATGCATTCGACGTGGAAAAGAACTATGAAGTTGATTTGTCTGATGCAGATCACACAATCGAGACCGTTACTGCATCCTTGGCGAACAGCCCGGATGCGATATGTCATGATCTACTGCTCTTGGAAGAATTGATCGATTTGGCTCATTCTTTTCCCTTGCTAGAACAAAAACAGAGGAAAAACATTGCCTACTTGATCTCGTCTTCTTTCAATAATATGTGTATTCACGCCAAGCAAGTTTTGGACCTGGGAGATTATGTTGATCTGGTGGATCTTCTCAAGACGGGATTGGAGCGTTTTGGCTATTTGGTGTTTGTTACGATAAGTTTTTTGGCTAAGGAAGATTTTCAAGGAAGTAACAATTCGAGGCTGAAGCAGACGTCTGTCAAGTGGAAGTCCAACTGTACCCAATCAGAAGACGCGTTAGACGCAATAACAAGTTGCTTGAAAATCGACTTGGCCAAGATATTCGTCACAACCCCCGAAAGAAACCAATTTATTGAGATGTTTGTTCGTCCAATTTTCCATCTCATGGAGCAACCAGACAGAATGAAGGTTGTGCTGATCAAAGTAATAATGTTTCGCAATATCTGCTTGGCTGTTACCCATCATGATCTTGGATCTGTGGTTCAGAATTTGATTATTCAATCCTTGACATACTATCCTCATTTGCCCGCATATATGGCAGAGCTTTTATATACGGCATCCTCTAAGCATGATTTTCCCTCGTTGACGGAAGATTTGCTTCGAGAAATCAGCCAGATGGAGTTTAACTCGAACGACACAAACGGGCCAAAAGCCATTTCCGAATTTTTGATCAAGCTCTCTGAGTTGAGCCCGAGAGTCATCCTTAAGCAAATGTCTTCTACGGCTCAGCTTTTGGACAACAGTAATCAAACATTGCGGTGCTCGGTTGTGGAAACATGCGGTAATATTGTCGTGGATATATTAAAGTCTGAAGTCCAGAATATTGATTTAGATGAACACATGGAGCATCAAAACCAGCAAATCGATGGTCTACTAAATTTGCTTGAAGAAAGATTTTTAGATCAAAACCCATTTGTTCGTACCAAGACGATCCAAGCAATTACTAAAATCTGCTCCTCTGCTGCTAGAATTCCAAAGAGAAGACAAGGATTTATGTTGATTGCTGTTCGCTCTCTTGCGGATAGAAGTACTTTGGTGAGAAGAAATGCTATAAAGTTGATGTACAAGCTCCTTTTGACGCATCCTTTCTCTGCAACTCATGGCACGCAACTTTCATATACCATATGGAAAAAACGCCTTGACGATGCAGAATCTGAATTAGAAAAATATCTTCCGCGAACTAGTGTTTCTAAAAAGAAGAAAACAGATGATGATATGGATGTTGATGATAATAGGAACCCATCAGATTCAGATTCAGATATAGATCACGATGAATTGAACACATCCATGATGGATCAAGAAAGTCGGTTGCCTGATCAAGCGACTCTTATCAAGGCCAAACTCACAGTGCAATACTATCAAGAAGCTCTTGAGTTTATTGAAGCCGTTCAAGAGGGAACAGATGTGGCCTCCTCTCTTTTGTTTTCCAAGAACAGAAATGAGGTCTTAGAGGCGATGGATTTTCTTGTACTTTCAGATGCGTTTGGAATTGAAAATTCCAAAAAAGGGATTCGCCGTATGCTTCATTTAGTCTGGATGAAAGGATCCTCGGATGAAGGAAAATCGATTTCTTCACATCTTATTGATTGTTATAAGTCTTTGTTCCTTACACCTCCGCCAAATGCGTCTGCCTCACAGACGGCTATACTTTTTGCCAAAAATTTGATAAAATTGACTTTTTCTGCTTCTGTTGCAGATTTAGCCTCCTTGGAAAAGCTTTTGTGCCTTCTTTATGAGGCTCGATACATCCACACCGAGGTTGTCAAGATTTTGTGGCATATTTATAGTAAGGTTGGACTGCCTAATTCTGACAACATTGAAGTCAATGCCCATGGTGCAATCATCATCTTGGGTATGTTGGCTCAGTCAGATTCACTGATTGTTCAAATGGGTCTAGAATCATTGCTTAGAATTGGATTGGGTGATGCCGGACGACATGACTTGCAACTTTGTAAATACACCTGTTCCACTTTACTGAAGATTCAGTTTCCAAAGTCTGAGACAAATGACGAGAACGGACCTTCTGCCGCAGATGAGGCAATCCTTTGTTTGCAAGAAGTCCTTTTATTATACACGGATAATACGGAATGGTATGAGGTTGCCGAGCAAGCGATCTTGGCCATTTTCAAAATTTCATCCGACCCGGTCACGGTTGTTACTGAATTGATCAAGTCTAAAGTAGAAAAGGTGTTCAGGCCCAATAGCACACAACTGAAATCCACTTTACTTTCGCAGTTATTTTTTATCGTGGGGCATGTTGGTATTAAAACGATTGAATATTTGGAGCTGCTTGAGACGCTTTTCAAAAAACAAAAGCATGACACTGGGAACAAGGATAAGAAGGAAGTGACAGGAGAAAATGAACTTGAAATGATTGGAGGAACAACTGAAGATGACTTTACTGATGCTGTTGTTTACATCAAGGAGAGAGAGTTATTATTTGGTGAAAAATCCCTTTTAGCGAAGTTTGGCCCCATTGTCAAAGAAGTATGCTCAAATAACCACGAATACTCTAACGATACATTGCAAAGGTCTGCAGTTTTGTGCTTGGCCAAGCTCATGTGTATTTCGTCAAAGTTTTGTGAAGAGAATTTACCTCTCTTCATTACAATCATGGAAAAGTCTGAAGATCCAGTGATTCGAAGCAATTGTATTTTGGGACTAGGAGATATGGCGGTTTGTTTCAACAACCTCGTGGACGAGAATACGGACTTTTTATATCGCCGCCTCACCGATGATAATATTATGGTACAAAGAACCTGCTTGATGACGGTTACATTTTTGATTTTGGCAGGTCAGGTCAAGGTCAAAGGTCAACTTTCGTCTATGGCTAAATGTTTGGAGAATCCGGATCAGAGTATCAGCGATATGTGTCGGTTATTTTTCACCGAGTTGGCGACAAAAGATAATGCGATCTACAATGGTTTCATTGATATCTTCAGTGGTCTATCGAGCGATGAAGATTTATCTAAGGAATCTATGAAGAGAATAGTTAAGTTTTTGGTCGGATTCATTGAAAAGGAAAAACACCAGAAGCAGCTTTCAGAAAAGCTTCTTGTCAGGCTTATGAAATGCCAGTCGGAACCACAATGGGATGATATTGCCTATGTTTTGAGCGCTATACCCTACAAAAACGAAGCAATAACCCAAGCTCTTGAGGGCGGTTACAAGATGGTCAAAGCACGAGATTAGATCAGCAAAGAACATCATATAGATTAAAGTGTTCAATAGTCTAAGTGCAGTTAGGGTTGTTGGGTTAAACCTGCGCCGTAACGTTTTTTTTTTTAGTATCTAATGCGAAATTCATAGTACGCGCATATGAAGCAAATCATAATTTTATAAACTCCCAACAATTCACTTTCCACAAAACAGACACACTTGAAGGTTAGCATGATTTCTGCTCTTCAAGATTCTATTTCTCAATTCCTGGCTAAGGCGGGAATGGATGAGGCGCAATTTAAAATTTTGCTTTGTGCATTGCTATCATTTCCCTTTAGTGCTATCTTCAAGAGACTCCCCGATGCTAATTACACTTTGAAAAATGCCTATATTATTGCCATTGCTTCATTTTACATCTTTGGTATCTTGAATATTGGCTCTTCCATTTTGACTTTGCAATTCTCTGCCATGGGATGTTACTTCATCACTAGATATGTGAGAACGAATCTGATGCCATGGATCAACTTCTTATTCTTGATGTCACACTTGGCTTATAGCCACATCTACTCTCAATTCTTCAATCTGTACGATCCTACGAAGATTGACATCACTGGAGCGCAGATGGTGTTGGTAATGAAGCTTTCGGCCTTCGGATGGAACGTTCACGATGGAAAACAGTTAGTCCAACCATCGGAATACACAAAGTCGAGAGCGATCAAGAGACATCCTTCATTGCTTCCGTATATGGGATATGTTTACTTTTATCCGTCTTTGTTGACTGGGCCAGCGTTTGATTATGTGGACTACGACAAGTTTATCCACAATACCTTGTTCGATGATGTGCCGGAAGAAAAGCGCCCAGGAAAGCGCAAGAGAAGAATTCCGAAAAGTGGTAGACAAGCTTTGAGTAAAGTGTTGCAAGGTTTTTTCTTTGCAGGTTTGTTTTTGGTTTTGCCTCAATATGTCAACCTTGATTACGTGTTTAACGAGGAGTTCATCCAAGGCCATTCATTAGTATACAGAATTTTCTATTTGTGGATCTTGGGAATTTTTCACAGATTGAAGTATTACACCATCTGGCTCATCGCTGAAGGTTCGTGCATTTTGTGTGGAATTGGATACAATGGATATGACACTGTGACCAAGACATTCAAATGGAACCGGGTGCAAAATATTGATCCTCTTGCTTTTGAAACTGGCCAGAATGTCCATGTTTGTCTTGAGGCTTGGAATATGAATACTAACAAGTGGTTGAAACATTACGTCTACACCAGAATTGCAAAGCGTGGATCCAAGCCAGGATTCAAAAGTACTCTCTTCACGTTTGCCACTAGTGCGTTTTGGCACGGAACTAGACCGGGTTATTACATCACGTTTGTTTTAGGGGCTTTCATGCAAACTTTGGGCAAGATTTACCGCCGGAACTTCCGTCCGATATTCATGGAGGCAGATGGAAAAACACCCAAGAAGACTAAGATTTTTTACGACGCACTCACGTTGGTTGTGACGCAATTGTCATTTGGGTTTGTCTCTCAGCCATTTGTAATTCTCGATTTCAAGAGATCTCTTTATTGTTGGTCGACAGTTTATTTCTACGTTCCTGTGGTTACGGCTGTCACTCTTTTCTTGTTCAAGGGGCCTTTCGCTAAATCTGTCATCAATTTTTGCCGCAGTTTGGCCCCGCCAAAAGAAGTTGAAGTTAAGACTTCGGCGCTCACCGCTGAGGAATCTGCTAAGGTTAATGTTGCGGTTGATTCAATTCTCAATGACCAGAATGAAGCCCCAACTTTGGGCTTGCCACCAATTGATGCGTTAGAAGGTGCCAGCAAGGAGGAATTTCAAGAAGATTTGAAGGATTTGTCCGAAGCATGGAAGTCGTTCCGCGGTCGTAGAGGGTCATTCAGCAATGATTTGGACGGGTTAAAGGATGCCTACAAGAACTTTACTGATGAAATTAATGACATCATTAAGACTAAGCAAAACGAATCTAAAGTTGGTTCAAAGTCGAAAAAGCACGATTAGCGTTGATCAGATGTATAAATGATGTACCTTATTCTAACAGAAATAACTTATGATAGAGGATGTCCTCGTAAAATGCAATGAAAAAAATCACAATTTCTTGACTCTTGAGTAAGAGAGCTTCGCGCAGATTTGTACGCGCATAACGTCTCAGAAAGCAAGGAACAGCACCCCACCACCTATAACCTATACAAATAGGAGATAACAAGAGATGGCCCAGAAAATGAAAAGGGGTTCACATTTGCCACCAAAAAGTGCTGGATGAGATTGTTCCAAAATGTGCACCTCAAATAATAAAAAGGGTCAAGTCTTTAAATCAACCAAATTTACATGATGCTAAGGTCATGTGAGCAGGGCAACTCTCTACTATGGGAGTCTAGCTGAGCCACAAACGCAATCTAATGCAAATACTATATTATCTGCAGTCCAACGACCTCACAGCAACGGTGGCAAGAGCACTATTCGAGGTACTCCAACGTATGAACGAAGTCTTCCTCTAACCGTCTTTAACAAATGTTTTGTATCTTAGTTAGGGTGCAGTGCTCCCGAAGCGTAGTGTATGTGTTTTATTGAGAAATCTTTTGTTAGTACATTAAAGCAATCTTGAGCCGCTGAGGCATCAGCCACACACACCCTTACACCTCAGCAATGTTCAACGGTTTCGCGGCCGTTGAATCTAAGTTTATTGGGTTTTATACGATCTCTTTTTAAACGAACAGTTGGCCCATTATATCATGTACGGTGTTACTCGTTTGTATGTGCGCTCGTCGCTCATCAGGAGCTCTGTTTTTTTCAGAATGAACTCTTCCTCCACCAAGTCTCCCACCGGTGTGGTGTTCATGAACATGGGAGGACCAAATAAAAGCAGCGAAACCTACGACTTTCTCTTACGTCTCTTTTCGGACAAGGATTTGATTCCATTGCCATTTCAGAAATATGCGGCGCCATTCATTGCCAGAACCAGAACTCCGTCTGTTGCTGAAAAATACGACGAAATCGGTGGCGGTTCGCCTATCCGCAAATGGCTGGAGTATCAGTGTGAAAACGTGTGTAAAAGATTGGATGAAATCAGCCCGGAAACGGCTCCTCACAAACCATATGTCGCTTTCAGATATGCTAGTCCATTGACAGAAGATATGTTGACCCAGATGAAAGCTGATGGTGTGACGAGGGCTGTTGCATTCTCGCAATACCCTCAATGGTCCAGTTCTACGTCTGCGTCTTCTGTTCATGAGTTGTACCGTCAAACCCTCAAGGTAGATCCTGAAAGATCTATTGAGTGGTCTTTGATTGACAGATGGCCTAAGGATAAGTGTTTAGTTAACCCATTTGCCAAGCTCATCACTGAAAAGATTGAGGAATTCCCAGCTGAAGACAGAGATAAGGTTGTGATTTTGTTTTCGGCTCACTCTTTGCCAATGCAAATTGTCAACAGAGGTGACTCTTATCCTGCCGAAGTTGCTGCATCTGTTTATGCAATCATGGAAAAGCTCAACTTTAGTAACCCTTACCGTTTGGTTTGGCAATCTAAAGTGGGTCCCAAGGCTTGGTTGGGTGGTCAAACTGCTGAAATTGTGGGTAAGTTGGAAGTGAATGAGAACATCAAGGGAATTGTGTTGGTTCCTATTGCATTCACTTCCGACCACATTGAAACTTTACATGAGTTAGACATTGAGCTTATTGAGGAAGTCAAGAATAAGCATCTCATCAAACGAGCCGAATCGTTGAACGATAATGAAGAATTTATTTCGGGTTTGGCTGACTTGGTCAAGGACCATCTTGCATCCGGTGAATACTACTCCAAGCAGTTGGAGTTGGACTGGGAATTGAGCAAGGAATACACTACTTCAACTTTCAACCATCCTCGTGAATTGTTCGGTCCTCAGGAAGTTAAGAACGTTTAGAATATGATACTAAAATGTACATAGTGAATCCCCAATGCGAATTAGTCCGAATCGGAATCTTCATCGGGGTCAAATAGATCTAAGTTAAGTGCACTCGCGGTAGCAACCGGTTCTTCTTTTCTTACCGTTTCTTTCCGTACAGTAGGTTTGTCGTCAATCGCTCGCTCGGCTCCCAGATTTGTAATTAATTTTTCCGGTTCTTTTTGCTCCACACTCTCTTCCGGTGCCGGATTTGAATCTTCCATATCCACATCTTTAGATTCCACGGGAACAGAGTCACCAAGTTCTGCTTTTATCAATTCTTCCGTCTTCAAAGATGCCATGGCAAGCATCCCTCGTCTCAATGCGTCTTCAGCGGGCCAGATGTAATTGTTGGGATGGATCAGCTGCGATACGACGGTTGCAGGAGCTTTGGAAAATTTTGCCAATTTCATCGAATAATCAATCACTTCAGGAACACTAACCTCGTTAAGTCCGCTGGTAGGATCCAATCTATCGCGAGTTGCTGGAAGCTTGGGAAGACGTTTCAACTCGGCTCTGCAAGAGATCAACTCTTGTAACAAACCTCTCGTGTGGCTGTCTAGTTTTGTTCGGGTCTCCAGGAGATTGCTTATTTCTTTTCCCAAATCCAGGTGCTTTTTGAGTACATTCAACTCATTTGTCATTGCATCGCAAATGTGTATTAGGCTCTCCACATTACTGGTTATTGAATCCTCTTGAAATGACGAAATAGACTGGCTCAATTCTGAGAAGGTTATTTCGAATTGACGTAGACTTTGAGTAATCGCTAGCAGTTCGAACTTTTCTAGGTCCTGTTGGTTTGTGATATTGGAGCGGAAGTCACTATGAGAAATAGGAAGGTTTTTGGTTGGGTTGAGCGACGAAGTCACATATGAGGCTCCTGGTGTACCAGGTCTAGAGGAAATACCATTTCCATTCGGGTTCGAAAGGTTAAGTTGGTTCAAACGATTTGACAGCCCGACTCGGGAAACTGGTACTGAAATGAAAGACTGGTCTTTCTTATGTGGAAACATCAAAGAAGAACACGATGACTATAGTGAATTTATCAATCAACAAGTGCGCGCGCCTCCTCAGACGCTACTATATGAAACGCAATGTTTTCGAATATAGCTCCTCTGATTCGGAGACGGAGGCTCCTTCAAAGAAAATAAAGCCGTTTATTCGACCTGAGAATCTGAAACTACATTCGCCAGCCGCAAATTCAGCTTCAGCAGGAGTTGAGCAAGACTATAATGATATCAAGCTTGAAGAAACAGTGCCGCACCAACTAGAGACTGCCACAAAACCAGAGGATACTTCCATTCTTAAAAATGGCTCGATAGGTTTGTCTATGATGCAAAAAATGGGTTTCAAAGTCGGCCAGACTTTAGGCACCGGTGATTCCGGTCTTGCAGAGCCGATCTCCGTGGAAGTCAAGAAGGGCCGAGCAGGCATTGGAGCGACCCGCAAATTGCCAAAAGGAACGCAAATAACTCCAGCAACAATAGATAGCTTTCTTTCTCACTCAAAACTGAAGGCGGAAGAACAGCGAGATTTGCTGTATCTCTGGAAGCTACAGAAATATTGTTTCCAAGAGAGTGGAGAAGACATGGAATTTCTCGACGGGAAGATACTGGTGCAAGAAGTCAACGAGATGTGGAGAAGCTATGCGGTGAAAACATTCTGTAAAAAATCGGGAAGGGTAAAGTTGTTCGGGTCTACTGTGGATGAAGAAAAGGTAGAAAGCGATGAAACACTGGATTTTGACAAGGAGCCGCTCCGCTCTCAGCTTCTCCGCCTCATCTCGTACTCTCGTGAGAATTATCTTTATTGTCCTTATTGCGGTATAAAATTTGACTCTAAAGAGGATATGCAAGGAAACTGCCCTGGCCCATATGACCATGATCATGAAAGGTAAAACTATTTAGAAGGCCAGTTCCAAATAGTTCCTCCTATTCATTTTTGCCGCATTATCAGCAGCATTGATCTGTTCGACAGTCAAGAAGTTGCTTTGCTCGACGAAATTCAAATGCTTCAAATCTTCACGTGTAAGCTCGCTAAATAGCACATTTTGGGGCAACTCTCCGTATAACGGGGGAGGTGTCTTGGCACCGACATATTTAGAACCGGAGCTTTTTGATGGTATCCATTTTATAGTGCCAGAGGCGGTCTCTTCCTCTCTGCCCCATCGAAGAGCTAGCCTGCATCCGTTAATGGCAAAGCCATGCATGAATACAAGTGCTCTCTCTGCAGCTTGTCTGGAATAAAATTTAATATGGGCTGTACTGGTTGTATGATTGGCGTGACAGTAGATGATATGACCAAACGGAAGAAAGTGTGACACAAGCTCTTTGTCTGAAATTGTTGCAGTAATACCCTGCACGACAATGACAGTGTTGTTAGGATCAGTAAATGGGGATAGCGTCGGTTGTTGTTGGTTGATGTGTACCGCTGACACTGCTAACAGCTCATTAGGACCTTTTTTGGATGCCGAAACTGTTTCCAGATTGGTGCCATTTGCCTGGCCAACTCTGATTTTTCTATTATTGATGATTATGTTTTTGTTATCTTGGAGGGCTGCTTGCTGCGACTCAAGACTAATGAAACGTACGAAGCCAAACCCTTTATTGGCACCAGTATTGGGATCGGTCATTATTTTCACCTGCTTCACCAATCCGGGATATGCCTTGTCAAAATGAGTAAATAGCAAAGGTTCGGTGACGTCCGAGCCCAAATCACCCACAAAAATCGAGTAGTCTTGCTGGCCCTTGCTTGTTGAGTGTTGTTTAAACCCGCCAGAGTTTGCTCCTTGTCGGCCGCCGTGACTGTTATACTTGGTATCTCCTTGATTTCCCCCAGAAGCCCAATTCAACTTGAAGTAGCGACTTGAGCCTGGGACTTGTGTGCCTTTGTTTTTAATTGCATTGGCAACATCCTTCGGGCTTGCAAACGTAACAAAGCAATATTGCAGATTCCCCATTTTGTCCCGAATAATCCTAACGCCAGTGGGCGCTTCCCCCATTTGTTTCCAGATGTCAGAAATGGAAGCTTCTGTCCACAGTTGGTCTAAGTCGCCCATCCAGAGTTGATTTTCTGAATGCGATTGGGTATAAACCTGTTGGTACGCATCTTTTGACGATCTTCCGTCCGTTGTTCTCGCGGAGCCATACAGTCTGTTTCCTTGGGGCTGATATCTCGAGCCTCTATCGAAGCCCTGCGTATGTTGATGATTGTTGCCGTAAGAGTTCCCGTAATGGCTGGATCCTCCATAGTGGCTTGAAGTTCCATACTGATTAGATCCATGTTGTCCTTGGGTTCGTCTCGGACGATACAGATCTCCGCCTTGTCGGCCGCCGCTTTGATAGTATGACATGATGGGTATAGTAAAATGATAGTGCACTCTTGTTTAACACCACCTTGTCTGCAGGACGTTCTCTGGAGCGTTGGTGACATGGGAAAGTACATTATTCCATCGTATTCATATAGAGAGAAAAGCTCTTGGACGATTTGAAGCTCGGTTCAACTTAGTTCAAAATGATTCCAATCAGTTCAGTTACGCTGCGACGTGATTTTTTCGAACGAGGTAAAGACTCCACTGCTACTCCCTTTTGACGTTGAAGTCGGGAGGAAACCAGGAAAAGATCTTCACGGAGCCTCAAAGCAGTGAGAAACACATAACCTATCGTTTGCTCTGTCAACGCTAAGGTGAACAATCCCTTATTTCTAAACCTACAACCATCAAGTTTTCACAGATTAATGTGTCCTGCATATCTGATTGCACCTCCAACACTGGGACTGTGCCCAATGAAAATGTGAGAAAATCCAATTGTCACCTCTAACCATCCATCACAACCCATGTTTTCTAGAGTCAACACCCGTGGTGCTCTTCGTGTGGCCAGACGGTTCCAATCGCATGCTGCCCCAGAAGTCAAGTCCGCTCCCTTCAACAACAAATACAACTTCAACATAAACCCTCCTCCGGTTCACCTGTACTGGAACATCCGTAACGCTTCGGTCCTTCTTGCATTTGTCCCCCTTTACCTTGCCGTCGGATACTTGGGCAAGTACACCGGCTCCCACTTGTACGGTTTCGACTCCTTGTTGGACTTTGCCGACTCGGAGAAGTCTCCAATGAAGGAGATCAAGTTCGCCGAGCCACAACAGTTGAAGAAGTGATCACGGACATTGCATATTTATTCACGTTCAGTCTTTGGTCTGCATTCTGCCGCCTATTCAGATACATATCCTATTTCCAATATACTTGAGGTTGACTTACTGTAGACAAACGAATGTTTTCTGGCATCACATATGGAGAGCCGCTGTTCTCGTGTTCTTGGGAAATTTGCCACCCTTCAATGCTCTCCACTTTCTGCCTTCTCCGCTAGCTTCATTCATGCCATTCTGCATTTGTTTCTGTTTAAATTCGCTGTTGTGTTGGATTCTCACCTTGTCGCTGCTCGTTGCTACTGTGCGCATCTACATCGTACTAAAGCTACGCGTGCAATAGTAGCAGAAAATAATACCGGGAGGAAAGTTCGCCGTAATGGCTTCACCGAACCTAGGTCTATCGCCAATTTGCTGATTATTGTGATATTCTCGTCCCCTGTGGAGCATATTCCCGGCACTATAACCTACCGGTCGTGTGTAGGCCAATTACTTTTCAGCACATTCCATTGGGCAGAAAATCTCAAATAGTCTCATTTAACTCCACCCATACACAATCACCTTCACACCCTCGATGTTGTCCAGATTAGGGTTGAGATCTGTCACGCGGATTCCACGTACTTCCTTAAGATCGTTGACCACCAAAACAACCATCACCGACCACGTTACTGGTGAGGTGATCAAATTGGCCGACCCTGCCCACCCAGAGCGTGCCGACTACCAGAACCCAGAGCCAGTGTTGGCGCAAACCAAGGACCCATACGGAAAGTATGATTTCCAACAAATGAGAAGAAACAAGGATGAGCCTCTCAACATTGACGACGACTTGTACGACATGTGGTCTCCCGACTACTACCAGTTTGTGTCGGACAAGACTGCTTTAAAGCACAATGCCATTTTTTTCTCCATTGTCATTGGCTTTGGTTTGTCCATCTACTACTTGGAGCTCAATCCTGAGAAGCCAGCGATGCCAAGATCTTTCCCTTACGGGGGTTTGGCCAAGGACTTGGGTTCTGGAAGTGCCGAAAACGACTACTTCTACAGAGTCAAGCCAGACCCTACTGCTGATGCTGCTGGTATTTTGCCTGACGATGCCGAGATCAAGAACCAAAGAGCAGCATATGAACAGGCTAACGCTGATTTCCTCAAGGCTTAAGCGGAGCATATTCATTCTCTTTTACATTTTTGAAGGCATATTTATTCACGAGAATATCACAATCATAAGATACGTACTGTAGGTTTACTGTTGGTTTTCCCCTGATGCTGACTTTTGCTCGTGGTAATTATTCGCGATTTGTATCGCCAACTGATTTAACCATATTGTCAGGGGTATTCAACCTAGTTTTTGTACTTCAATTCCACTGATCGGAAACTAGCTAGATATATGTTTCCAATCTCCATATTTAACTAAGGAGATGACGATTCAAAGATGTGTTTCCCACCATCACGTGTGGATCTAATACTGACTTCACCCTTCGAGGGTGTTTCGACAATACAAACCAAAACATCAAATCAAATACATTCTGCCGATATCATTGTGCAATCTTTGCAAATCCACAGATTTTGCTCCAAATACGATACTGCCCTCAAGTTTGGGCAGACATCATGCTAGCCCACCAGTGGCGTTCTCTACTTATGGTGTTTGTTCTGCACATAGCCGTGGTTCAAATCTTTCATCATAAACTATCAATCACCTGGCTGAATTCTCTAATCATTTCATCACGCGTCTACTCAGACTATGACTGGAATTGAAAAGCTAAAGCGCAATGGGAAAATAAGTTCTCCTTCGCATATCAATTCTAAGAAGCGGTCCAGGGGCGTTGGTCCAGACTCCTCTACCCAGCAAAACAACGAAAATGGGAACAGCCAGATCGCGTCCGCTCACAAACGAATAAAGTCTGAGAAAATCTCTTCCTCCGAGACTGCGTCTCCCGAGGATATTGTCGATGTTATCACTCGGTTCAATTTGCAAGTCAATGAGTTGTTCCAGTTAAAGGAATACGGCTCGCTTGTGGAGTGGAATCCGTCCGACTTCTCGTCTGCCATGAACGAGCAGCTACCGGAAATCTTTCAATTTTTCATTAATGAGAACAAATATAAATTGATATGGGGTGAATCTCTGTTGGAAAATATGGACAGTATCCCTTTGCGTTTACAGAAGAAGAAAATCCAAGAGCGTGAGGCTAAACTTCGAGAACAATATCCGTTTATGGACCTGGTACTTCAGCAAAGTTCTGAGAAAGAGGCAAACTTGCTCCAATCGTTAGATAAGGCAGCCTCGGTGGCAATTCCAGATTCCTCGAAATCAAAAAGCAAGGCCCCATCTAAAAGCAGGGCCCCATCCAAAAAGATCGCTGCAAAAGTTGAAAAGGTTTCAAATGTTGAAATATCTCTGAGCTCAGAAGAGGAATCAGATAGTTCTATTGGCCTTTCAGACTTAGATACTATTTACAGATTGAAGCAAGTGGCATACACCATTCCTCCACCATTAATCACCCATCCATCGCATATTCCATCATGGTCGCCGCAAGAAAGTTCAGATCATATAATCCATGGTGACGCAACCCCACTACACAAGACTTTAGATTATCATCCGGAGCCTATGCGCATTATCTCCAACAGCAAAGGACTGTTTATTGTTCCCCTGGTGGAACGCAAAATTAATGACTTCATGGAACATAAATACAGGGCCGCAATCTTAGATGACTCAGGAATTGAAGTTTCTAATTCTCCTGAAGAGGCCGCTCAGATTCTTGAGCAACAGAAGCATTTACTCAAACGACTCTATGAAAAAGTTATGGTAGAAGAACGTTTCGAGCTCAACGGCGATAAGATTGAAAGAAGAAAAATTATATTACCAAACACGAACGCGAAACTAATGCTGGATCCATTCAGAGAAAGTGGTTCTGTCATTCCAAAGATCCAGGGAACTAATAATGACCAAACTTTCCAAGACCATTTGGTTTCTCAAGGTATGGCCTTTGCTAGGATTCATCAGCAAATGAGACGGCTGCATCAAGCTCGTGGAAGAAAAGTAGCCCAAATGGTTGAGCAACATTTCAGGAAGAAAGCTGGTGAGAAGGAACGTCTTGCCAGAGAACGTGAACAGAACTTAAGACGTATCAGTAGACTAGCAATCCAAGCAGTGAAGAAAAGGTGGTCTCAAGCCAACAAAGTCTACAGAATATTACAGCAGCAGAAAGACGAGGAGCTCAAGCAGATTGAAGGGCGGGAACATCTTAGCAAGATGCTTGAACACTCGACCCAGCTTTTGGAAGCTCAATTGAACAGATCTTCCAGAGAGAACACCGAATCTGAAATGCAATCTGACTCGGATGATGACCAAAGCTCTAGCAATGACTCAGAAAATTTCAGCAGCTCGGATTCAGAGTCCGAGAAAGAAGAGCAGGTAGACGGTCAAGCTGGTGACAATACTCTATCTGTTGACGAATTGAAGAAGAAATATTCAGAGATCAATTCGTCGATGGCATCTTCCGGTGAAGAATCATCGGAGGAACAATCCCTGGATAGTGGTCTCACGTCTCTCTACAATGGTACTCCTACTTCCGATATGAACACCCCTGTTCAAACGGAATATTCTGAAGAACAGAAGAAACTTATTGAATCTATCAGAGCACAAAAAAATGAGTTGCTTGACTCTGATGAATTTTCAGACAGTATGTCCGATGAGAGCTCCGATGATGAGAGTCTGTCTGACTCCGAAACATCTGAAACTGAATCTGAAAGTTCTTCTCAACCTTCGTCTCTTGCTGCATTGTATCTGTCTCATACAAACGGAGATATCAAGATGGAAGATGATGACATTGATACGGAAGATGGTATGGCTGAGAAGTCTCCATCTTCGCCTGCTAAGGACGAATCTGAAAAAGAGGAAAAGGTGGAAGAAATTAATGGATTTAAAGTTAAAGAAGTTCCACTCCCACATCTTCTTAGGGGTACTTTGCGTCCTTATCAGAGACAGGGTTTAAACTGGCTAGCAAGCTTGTACAATAATAATACCAATGGTATTCTTGCAGATGAGATGGGTTTGGGTAAGACGATTCAAACTATTTCTCTTCTTTCTTACTTAGCTTGTGAGCATCACATTTGGGGTCCGCATCTTATTATTGTTCCCACATCGGTGATGTTGAACTGGGAAATGGAGTTCAAAAAATTTGCTCCAGGTTTTAAGGTCTTGACTTACTATGGCTCACCGCAAGAAAGAGCCCGTAAGAGAAAAGGATGGAACAAAGTGGACTCTTTCCATGTCTGTATTACTTCCTATCAATTAGTTGTACATGATCATTCCTCCTTCAAGCGCAAAAAGTGGAGATATATGATTTTGGATGAAGCTCACAATATTAAAAATTTCAGATCTGCAAGATGGAAGGCCCTATTGAATTTCAACACTGAAAATAGATTACTCTTGACTGGTACTCCGTTGCAAAATAATCTCATGGAATTATGGTCCTTGTTATATTTCCTCATGCCTTCGTCAAAAATGGACCAAATGATGCCTGATGGTTTTGCAAACTTTGAAGATTTTCAACAATGGTTTGGAAAACCTGTGGACAAAATTTTAGAAAAGACAACCACGGGCGATATCATTGACGATAATGTTACAAAACAATTGGATAAAGATACACGAGACACGGTGGCTCGACTTCATCAAGTTCTTCGCCCATACTTGTTGAGACGTTTAAAGAAGGATGTGGAAAAACAAATGCCAGGAAAGTATGAGCACATTGTTTACTGTCGTTTGTCGAAGAGACAACGTTATTTGTACGACGATTTTATGTCTCGTGCAAAGACTAAAGAAACTCTCTCATCTGGAAATTTCTTGTCCATCATCAATTGCTTGATGCAATTAAGAAAAGTTTGTAATCATCCAGATTTATTCGAAGTTCGCCCCGTGGTCACTTCGTTTGCCATGGATAAAGCAGTTGTTAATTGCTTCGAAAATGATGAAAAGCTTGTGAGAAAACTTCTTTCCTTCGGTGAGCACTCCACTAAGGTCAATTTCAGTGTCCTCAATTTGGATTTCACAAATCTTGAAAGCTTGAATTATTTTGCTTCAGATACGATGAATCGCTTGAAGTATACTCAAAAGTTAGAAGAACAAGTTGCTGTTCTTGATGGACTCATTGAAAAAGGAAAGGATATTGAAACTCCTGCGATGGACGATATTTTGGAGATCAACCGATTCTTAAAATTGGAGGAACAGATAAGTCTTAGGGATTCCTTGAAGCAAATGATCTATTTGAATACCATGAGGTGTCTGAGATCTCCATTTTTCGGTGAATCTTTTCTTAAGTTTATTCAAGGTGCCACCAAAATCAAAAGATGCGAAACACTCCAGGAAATGATTCTCGACACTAAACAAAGAAGCAAAGCTATGGAAGAAGTGGTTGATAAATTTGCTATGGTTACCCCTGCTGTCGTCGCATTAGACATGAAAGACCAGATTATCCCAATCGCAACACAATACAAAGTTCGAGACGAAGTTGAAAAGAGCCTTATTCACAACCCCTTTCACCAGGCCCAGGTGAAGCTCTCCGTTGCATTTCCTGACAAGCAATTGTTACAATATGATTGTGGAAAACTTCAGAAGTTAGCTACGTTGCTTTATGATTTGGTTGCAAATGGCCATCGTGCATTAATCTTCACGCAAATGACGAAAGTTTTGGATATTTTGGAGCAATTCTTGAATTTCAGAGGTTATCGGTATATGCGTCTTGATGGTGCGACCAAAATTGAAGACAGACAGTTAATGACAGAGAAGTTTAATCGTGATCCAAAAATCCCTGTGTTTATTTTGTCCACCCGGTCTGGTGGTTTGGGTATTAACTTGACTGGTGCAGATACAGTAATATTTTACGACTCTGATTGGAATCCTGCTATGGATAAACAGTGTCAAGATCGTTGTCATCGTATTGGACAGATGAGAGATGTGCACATCTACAGATTTGTTTCGGAGTACACCATTGAATCTAATATTTTGAAGAAGGCTAACCAGAAGAGACAGTTGGATAATGTTGTTATTCAAGAGGGTGACTTCACAACCGACTATCTCGGTAAATTTTCAGTCAGAGACTTAGTCAATGATACCAGCATCATTTCTGATTTGCCTGATAAGCCAATCGGTGAAAATGCAAATATGGACTTATTGGCACAGGCCGAGGATGAAGCTGACCGTGTTGCTGCGAAGGAAGCTATGAAAGAAGTTGTTGTGGATGAAGAAGACTTCAACGAAGATAGTACGCAGAATACTCCTGCGCCAGGCACGAAACCTGAACGAGGAGATGGCGATTTGGACGACGGTGATTACGATGAAGGTGTGGGCCATATCGATGAGTACATGTTACGTTTCATTGGTGAGGGTTTTTACGTCGAATAATCGTATTTTTGTATATATAATGGACGATAGTGGTATCATGATTTGAACTTGTAAACGACTGCTTGAGGGAAGTGAGTGTAGAACTGGCACGGGTAATTTTGTCACGTGCGTTGTATGCCGGAATTATCGACGGGACGGATTATGTTCACCCAAGATAACGCACTAGGGAATTCCTAACGAGAACTCACTTTGCCATGTCATCCAGTATCCAATCGTTGTTGAAGTCCGAAAAGGAAGCCGCTGAAATTGTCAATGAGGCGAGAAAGTACAGAACTTCCCGTTTGAAAACCGCCAAAGCTGACGCCCAACAGGAAATTGATGAATACAAGGCTCAAAAAGAAGCCGAGCTCAAGAAGTACGAGGCCGACCACGCTGGTTTGAACGAAACCATCGAGAAGGAAGCCGACGCTCAAGTTGAACAAGAGTTAGTTGAAATTAAGAAAAAGTATGCCGAGAAGAAGGATGCGGTTGTTAAGTTGTTGGTTACCGCTGCTACCACTCCAACGCCAGAGATGCACGTTAACGCTTAAGCGGGCGAATAGTTTGGTTCAATCTGTTTAATTCTACCCTCATATAGATTTTCTTTGGTAAACGGTAGTTAGCTAGTCAGGCTTGATGCAAGACCATAATAAATCTATCTTCTTGTTTCCATGTACGCACAACTGTACCGCTCCGTGTCGATTAGCATTTTTATCAGTTACATATACACTTACCCCCTAAGCACCTTCCTTAGCTAATTTCTTGAATGCTTTGAGAACCTTCCACACACGGTTATCGTAGCTCGCAATGTTAAGTGCGCTAACAAATCCCCATGCCTTCTTATCATCTGCGATTGGATAATCAATAGGTGGTGGGATCGCTGTTTTAACCCCAAATGCTCTCAATAATGGCTTATCCATAACGACAGACTTCGCATTACAAAGACCTGTTAAGCCTTCCTCGCCGCCAAACTTTCCAAAGCCAGACTTTTTGCATCCGCCAAAGGGCAACTGGCAAACGTAAAATGTAGCAAAGTCGTTGATTGCAACGTTTCCGCTTTCCAACCTTTTTGCAACCTCGTTGCACTTGACAAAATCTTTACCAAAAACAGAGTTTCCAAGACCATACTCAGTGCTGTTGGAGATTTCAATGGCATTTTCGACGGAGGTGGCTTTCATCATGGTGAGAATTGGGCCGAACACTTCATTTTGAGCAATCTTCATGGAAGAGTCGACATCAACTAATAATGTGGGTTCAAAATAGTGTCCCTGGGGGTAGTTTGGATGCAGATATCTCTTTCCGCCGTACAAAAGACGGGCTCCCTTAGATGTCGCATCCTCGATCATTTCTTCAAACTGTTCAAATCTGTTGTCAGAGATCATAGCCCCCATATCAATTTCATCCAATTGATCGATGTCAGAACCGAGTCTGAAGCTTTTGATTCTGTCATTTAAAATAGTGATGAGTTGGTCATAAGCTTTAGGTAAGCAGATCACTCTCTCGATACCTATACAATTCTGGCCTGCGCTCTGAAATGTACCTCTCAAAATAATTGACGACAATGCTTTGAGGTCAGCCACATCATCCATCACAATAACAGAATCTTTTCCTCCTAGTTCGATGACGCATGGAGTCAATTCTTTGGAAGCGCTCTCTAAAACCTTATGGGCGACTGGTTTAGAGCCAATGAACGTAATATGCTTTAACCCTGGATGCGAGGTGAAATGGTCTGCATCTTCGGGAAAACAGTAACAAAGTTGAACAAGGTCTTCGCTAATGTTGAGCAGACGAAGGGCTGCGTGGATCATTCCAACAAACCAAGTCGATGACCATACAACTTGCTCGGAGCATTTGACGACGATTGCGTTTCCGCTAAACAAAGCCGCCACAACGGGACCTAAGAGATTATGTAAAGGATAATTCCATGAAACGATTGCAGAGACAACACCCAATGGTTCATATCTTACCTCTGCGTTTTTCATAAGTCCCATAAGTAACGAAGAAGGACCTGCCCGAGCCGAAGGACGTAATGCCTTTTCACCATTAGAGACAATCCAGCTAATTTTTTCCAAAGTCACCATAATTTCCCCCATTGAAGCATCTAGTTTAGTCTTTCCACTATCTCTGCATGCTACTCTGGCAATATCTTCTTGATTGTCAATAATGAATTGATTAAGCGTTCTTAGTAACTGTTTTCTCAACGCGAAAGGAGAATCTGCCCATTCTCGCTGAGCAATGCCAGCTTTGTTGATCTTCTCATCCATTTCATCTCTGGATGTGCACAGGAAGGTACCCAAGAACTGTCCCGTCGCAGGACAGTAACTTTGAATTTTCTGGGACTCTCCGGCCACTCTCAAGCCGATATTCGATGCATAGAGTCTCTTTCCTTTCCAGTGAGGTTTTGCTTCGTCAGGGATTGGGTACACAAGCTTCTTTGGTGCCTCAAGCTTGTTGTACTTATTAGGACGGTTGGTGATATACTTCTCGTAAACGTAGTAAACAGCAGGTACAATCACACACACAAAGAATGTGGTTGAAATATGATACTGCCATTGAAACTCGGCAAAGTCAAGATCAATTGCGATCATGTTCAACGATTCGTTTTCTGCCTGCTTTGAAGGAAAAAGAGGTACGTTGCTCAAGCTGATTCTGGCTGTGTGCAAGCTCAATCGTATAGTATGCGCGTTGACTATGGGTTTCGACTCCATCACATGGATACAAATTAAACCAAGAGCAAATAGACATCATGTGGACATGAAATTGTAATCATTTCGGATTTGATTTTAAAGAGAGAGCCATTATGCTATAATAGCTCGAAAACGATGCCATGCATTTCGCATTTATTTGTATCAGATGATCGTTTTTCACAAATCTGCAGAGGCCGTTTCGCGGGAATCTCAATTCAGTGAGTCTCTTCAAAGGCTTAATTAAATACTTTCCAGACTATCCGAAAAAAAAAAAAGAAAAAAAGCTTACAAATTTGTCTTTTAAGCATCTTCATTGAAAATTTAAATATCTATTATCATGTTCTGCTTACTCCCCTTCGGCCTCCACTTCTTCAATGCCGGGCACAAAGTCGTCAAATTCAGCAGCACTTCTATTTTGTACAATCGCACTGATAAGATTATGATCAAGGTAATCAAAGAGAGAATCGGTTAACGTTCCCTTTTCTTGAACTCCTGTGAAGACATCGTAATTACTGGTTTCATCGTTGGGAGGGATCACGTCGTACTCCAAAACGTCATCTCTTGAGAATATCTTCTCGGGAATCTTGGCGAGTACCTTGTTCTCACCAGACAATATCGCAAATCTGATAAGATTCACCGGAATGTCAGTCAGAGTTTGCTCTGCCGAACCCAACCAACTACTGAACCAAGATTTTTTCGTTCCTTCCTTCCTGGAAACGAAAAGCTCCATAAGCTCGTCATGAAGGAATTGTCTGTGCGCTTGGTCTTTCCATATCATTCCAGCACGGATGAGGTAAGTCTCACTTGCAACCACGATTGCATCATCCTTGTAAACCTCACTGACTTTGACCGGCGGCTTTGTTGCTAAGCCTATGACCGCGAGCATTTGTAATGCACAGTATGTGTGAGCCACAAAGGCGTCCTTGACTGCGGCACGAGCTTCTGAAACTCTGTTCAAATGGAGAAGAGCCAACACTTTGGAAAATGCAAGACCTGGCGTGAGCCATTGAGTATAAGTTTGGCATAAAGGCGAATTGACAAAGTTCACTAAGTATTCGTACTCTTCACTCAAGATCGCATAATGATCAATGAAGTAACGAACGCCAATCGGGTCTTCCGCAGGCGACAACGACAACAAAAACTTACAGTAACTCAATGCAGTGAAAAAGGTATGTCTTTCACCCAACCCAGTAATAATCCGGAATAAGCAAAGGTAAAATTGTCTGTTCATGAAGCGCTCATATGGAAGTTTCATTAATCCTGTTTTTCCTTCCCAAAGTAATTCGTGAAACGATTTGTCAAAGCTCCTGTCAAACACGAAAAGGCACTTTTCCACAAGCGCATTACTCGTAGCTTTGTTATTACCTTCTCTTAACATCACCATGGCAACCTGAAGAAGAGTTTCAACATGGTACGGATGCTGTTGCAAGAGTTGCATTAGCGATTGAGGATCTGGAGTCATGACCACTGAAGCATAGAACCTGGAATTCGCAACGCGCTCTTGCACCGAGTTGACCTTGTCGAAGCAAAAGTATTTGACGCCCAATGCCTTTTCATTTTTTGTTTTCTTTTCCAAAAGGTCCGATTCTTCTTTTTCTTCCTTGTAGTCCAAGATGTTGAGTATGTCATTCGACAGCAACTCCTTCATAGACAAAGGCTTTTGCAGTGTGGGAATCCAATCATCTTTAATTCTTGTAAGAAGCAACTTACGCTTAGTTCCAGGAACGCTGCGGTGATCTTTACCACCCCATCCTCTCGTTAGACGTGCCAATTTCTTGAACTGAGCCAACACTTCTGGTGAAATGGCCAAGGATGTAGTGCTGTTGGCGTCTTCAATTGTTTCGAGAGAAAGATTCCCGAACAAATTTTTAAGTTCAGTGTCTGGATCCAAGTTCTTGGAAGTGCCAATCGATAGCAATGGTAAGCTTTCTCTCAATCTAGCAGTCGTGAAGTATAAGTAGTTGGAGTCTGCGTATGCCACAGGAATTTCGGCTTCATCATAAGAATCCTCAGATCCTGCGCTTTCCGATTGTTCTGGAGTACGTGACAGAGACACAGTTTTGTTCTTTTGACTCATCTCGTCGAGATATCTTTCCAACTCTCTTTCCTCATCCAAGGCAGCTTGCTTCTTGCTCTTCTTGCTCTTCTTGCTCTTCTTCGAACTTTCCAGTTTTGCAGGTTTCTTGACCTCTTTAACTTGCTGAGGTTCAGGTTCGACATCGGCCTCTTCTTCTTGTTCTTCCTCTTGCTCAGATTCATCTCCTCCTAAAAGAGCAAATAGATTAGCCTTTGCAGAACTAGAATGCTCATGGTCGCTTTCTGACTCTACCTCGCTAGTCTGTGAGCTTCCTGGTTCCTGTGATTTTTCCGAGCTTTGCAACCTTTCCAACCTTCTCAACGCTCTGGAACTCATAGTTGGCTTTCTCGCATCTACATGTCGCCCTCCATCCGGCTCTATAAGTAAACTAGGATTATATGCACAACCATATGATGCTGCACGCGAGTTGCAGCTTTAGAGTTGTAATCGAGCATTGCCACACTACATTATGATTGAAAAGTGAAGAGACATGACATTTTATTTCTATGTAGACTCAGTTGTTGAGAATTGGTGGAGATTTTTTGAAGCTTCCAGCGCCGTGCTTATCATCTCCTTCATCCAAAATAATCTTGATGATTTCATCAACCTTAGCCTTGTTTCCAAATTCATTCTGCAATTCAGCCTTGGATGCTTCATCTAGAACACCCTCGACACCCCCTTGTCTGTTGACAAACACCTTGAAAACAGAGATGATGTCTGAAAGTGGAATAGTGGTGTCGCCTGCCTTATACTTCTTAATCAAGTCAGGGTTTTCTGTGAAAATAACAAAATCATGTTCCTTTCCTTTGAAGAAGATCTTATGTGGTTCTGGCATTGTATAAAGTTGAGGTTGTGTAGAAGGGAGAGATCGAAAAGTGGACTTATTTATACCCACTATAGTGGGGTCACACTAGCAACAATAGTTGGCACAGGTCAATACACAGTACGAGAATAAAGTCCTATGATGTCATGCGGAAACCACCAGAACATTCTACTTTGTGGCTTTCAACATTATGAGGTAAGACAAGATCGAATCATGAACACGATTGCTGTTACAACTACGTCACTTACAACGGAAATGAACCTTTGAACACTTTTAAAGTCAACGTGAAACTAGAACATGCAGTACTCGTTCAGCCCTGTTACCATTCACATTTACACGCCGAGGAATCGCATGAATGTACATACGACACGCAATCCATTGATCGCATTGGCATCTTTGACGTTGCTTTGTTTTCCGTTGGAGAAAACGTATGCGAGGAAATAATCCGGATAACCCATTACTGCCCAGTCCAAAAAAAAAGATAGTGAAGGATGCGAGGTTCGAACTCGCGCGGACAACAGTCCAAAAGATCTTAAGTCTTCCGCCTTAGACCACTCGGCCAACCCTCCAGTACTATTCACGTGTTGCTGCTTGCGCACTATATTCCCACTAGATAACAGAAATGACGAAACGTTTAACTACCTGTTACTCAAAAAAATTTCATAAATTACTTTTCTAAGGTCTGAGTGTTATTAAAAGTATCAATTGGTGCGTATTGTATAAACCTAGTACAGTCGTTATAAAAATTGACCTGTGATCAACGAGGCTCAATGACAACAGCGTGAGTACCCAAGTTCTTTTCGAGGTAAATCTCACCATTCACGTTAATCTTTTCATCTTCGCTAACGTTTTCAAGCAAAATTTGATTAATTTTGTCCTCGATCTCTTTTTTCTTCACGTCTGGAAGGTCTGTAATGTATGATCTGGTCTCCCAGTACCTGTAAACGTCAGTGTACTTGATCGGAACCCGCGAAAATTGAAAAATCTCGTTCGAGATTGGCTTGAAATAATCATTTTCCAAAAGAATCTTTTTCCAATTGCCGTGGCGATATTGCGGAACATTGATGTCAAAAGAATACACAAAATTGACAACTTTGTGGTTCCACGAATCCTGCTTGAAAAGCTTTTCCGAAAAATCAAAAGGAAGATCACCGGAGGACTTGATGTCTCCGACAACCTCAAACTTACTAGAGTCTCTTGTAAGCTTTTGACTGGGAGATTCGCCATCGAAATTCCAGATGAAACCTGCTCTGCCGTCGGGGCGCAATACTCTCTTCATTTCTTTCAAGGATTGAGAATCACTAAACCAATGGAATCCTTGAGCAACAATAACTGCGTCAACAGAAGCATCAGCAAGTGGAATTTCGTAAGAAGAACCTTGGATAGCTTCAACATCAGGGTATAATTGTCTAAAACTATCCAACATGCCTTGAGAAGGTTCTACAACAGCAATGTTATCGTAGCCAAGATTCAATAGTTTAGCAGTAAATTTTCCCGTTCCTGCTGCAAGTTCAAGGATCCGACTTGATTTCTTTAAATTCAAGTTTTCGGTGAAAGCATTCACGATAGCATCGGGATATGTGGGGCGCAACTGGTTGTACAACAAATGATTTGAATTGAAAGAATTGATAGCTGTTGGATGAGCTCCAACGGATGCCTTTAATATCTTCGAAGCCTGCTTCATTTTTCCTTTTATATCTTTGGTAACAACGGAATCTAATAAATGCCCGCGTCTTCCCCGAAAGTATCTATGTGCAGATTATACATTTCTGGTTCTGTTCAGATGTGAGCGTTGCGTAACAATTTTAGCTTTTGAGAATCCTAACCACTGCAGAAATTGGAAAAATACTGGACTACAGCATTATCTTCGAAAAATTAAAAGAATAGAAAACATTTTACTAGATTGATCATTGGTGACATAATACCTCTTATAAAATTCCGATATAGTGTAACGGCTATCACGGTTCGCTTTCACCGAGCAAACCCGGGTTCGACTCCCGGTATCGGAGTTATTTTTTTTGTTTTTGGAGATGAGTGATCAAATTTAAGTTCATCTTCCATATTTCACTGCCTTTCAAATACAAATTGCACGCATGATCGTCGAGAACTTATTTATTTCCTCTAAATGGCTAGTATATAGAAACTTACTTCTTCTTAGGAGCAGTCTTACCATCTGGAATGGTGAACAAGACGATTTCAGAACCCTCAGAAAGATCCTTGTCGACTCTGTAGTAGCCCTTTCTCTCGAATTGGATAACATCGCCGCTCTTCAAAGATCTAACATTCACATCAGCAATGGCTTCACTTGGGAACTCAGTCTCTGGAGTAATGAAATCCTCAAAGTTGTCACCTTCCTCCAACTTGTCCTTGGTGATCAAGTGGTCAAAGTCAATTAACTTGACTTGAACCTTGTCTGGGGTGTCAGCCAACCAAGTGACCTTCTTCTCAGTCTTACGGAAGTCACCCTCCAAGTGCAATTGAGCATCAATTGACTTAACGATGTCACCTTCCTTGTGGATCTTGTTGATGATGACGTTACCCCAGTCCATGAAAGTGATTTCCTCACCTTCAGCGAAAGATTGGGCATCAGCTTGGTCAACCAACACATCCTTAGCATAAATAACCTTCTTCAAACCAACCTCTGGGTTCTTCTTGTGCTTTGGCTTTTCTTCCGAGTAGGCTTCAGCTGGGCCGTTAGAAAGCTTCACTGGCACAGCATTCTTAGCATCGACAGCAGTGTGACGAGGAGCAACAGGGTCAATGACCTTCTTGTTCAAAGCCCAAATAGTGGACCAGTCGAGGTTAATGATGTTTCTCGATGGACCTTGAGCAATGATAAAGTTTCTCAAACCTTCAACAGTCATACCTCTTCTTCTCACGCCTCTAACAGTTGGGAAACGAGGGTCATCCCAGTTTCCAACGTATCCCTTGTCAACAAACCATTGCAACTTTCTCTTGGACAAAAGAGTTCTGACAAAGTTAACCCTACCGAAGTCCCAAATGTCAACGTGACGCAAATTCAAAGTCTTTTGAATCCACTCGTATTGAGGGTTACGGTCTCTGTACTCGTTAGTTCTTAAAGCGTGTGTGACCCCTTCAATAGAGTCGACAACTGGAACACAGAAATCGTAAGTTGGGTACATCTTCCATTGGGTACCAGTTCTGTGGTGAGGAGTCAAGTTACATCTGTAGATAACAGGATCTCTCATGGCCTTGTTCAAGTCCTTGTAGTCAATCTTGGCTCTCAAACAGTTCTTTAAACCTTCTTCAGTACCGTTCTTCATTTCTTCGGTAAAGACCTTCAAGTTCTCCTCAACAGATCTTTCTCTTCTAGCTGAAGGCTCACCAACCATTCTTTCTTCTCTCATCTTTTCCAAAGGAGTATCGTCACAGTAAGCGTGGCCCTCCTTGATCATTTTCAAGGCCAACTCATACATCTGGTCAAAGTAGTCGGATGAGTACGTCACTTGGTCACCCTTGATACCCAACAAGGCCAAATCCTCGATAATCGAGTCTTGAAACTCGACCTTCTCCTTACTTGGGTTGGTGTCATCGAATCTGATGATCAACTTACCCTTGAAGTTATGGGCAAAGTATTCGTTCAACACAGCAGCCTTGGCGTGTCCAATGTGCAAGTATCCAGATGGCTCAGGAGGGAAACGAGTGACAACCTTACCCATCTCAGCGTTTGGTAAGTCGATGGCGAAGTTAGCCTTGTGGGTTTCCTTCTTTTCACCCTTAGCAGCCTTCAAAGACTTTCTCAATTCGTTGATGGCCTTGGTGGTTTTGTCGGCAACGTCGAACTTGGAGTCAAGGCCAACGAAGCTGTACCATCTAGAAATGTTGGAGTAGACAGCGTTCTTAATAACAGAACCCATAACAGCGTTAGCTCTCAAAACACCCCACACTGCAATGTCAGCCAAGGAGAAAGAGTAACCAACCATGAAGGATCTGAAGTTCAAGTGAGCATCCAACTTCTCCAAGTCAACAGACAAAGCCTTGAAGTTCTTGTTGGCTAACTTCTCCAAAGCAAATTGGACCCAGGTAGCACTGGCATCAACAGAGGAAGCAATAGATGGAATCAAGGTAGAAAGACCCTTCAAAGCTTCCAATTCCCCAACATAGGTTTTTTCAGCAGTAACGAATTTGGCAGTAGCATCGGCCTCGCCAACAGATTTCTCGTCAACGAATTCCACGGTCAAGGAAACATCGGATTCAGCCTTCACGAACTCGGACGCAATTATAGTAGAGTAGGCAATAAAAGGCGCCTTAGCAGCGACGGTTAAAGTAGCCATATTGTTTGTAGCGAAAAGATGGTTTTCTTCTCAGTATGTAGAGGAAGAAAAATCCTCGATCTGAGATCACATGACATCTTAGCGGGTTATGCTCTGTTGTCACTTTCTGATCGCAAATGGATAGCAATGTGGACGGCAATTTTCAATGGCCAGCGAGTGTAGTGGAACCGGGAGAATTTACACTTATTGGCGTTGCTGAAGTTTTTGAAGAAAAATTGCAAAAAGAATCAATTCTGTGGTCTAACATTTGAAGCTAGGTTTACGCATTTCTGCTCGTCATTAGAAAAAGGTGCACAATTACCTGATCTTCGTGACCAAAAAGACAAAGAGATTCAGAAAGAAAAAAAAAAAAAGACAAACAGCATGAGATCAAAGTTTCATGTGTCTCTTACACCACTCTAACTTACCTGTACTTTTAATCAAAAAGGGATCAAACAAAGAATATGAACACACTGCATATAACACGGACCACTACCTGAGACTGATTAGTAGAGCTTCAGTATTACATGCAACAGGCAGCAGTTGCCCATAATGTCTAAGGAACAGATCCAGAGACCGACAGCGAAAAGATCGCCGTCGATTTTAGTTACAGATGCAAGAACTAATGTGATCAAAGGGGCTAGGGCTCCTTTTGCCGGACATAACTACCGGAAACAACAGCAACAACAGCAGCTTCAACAGCAGCTAACATCGCCGGGTGGACATCACCAAAGCAATCAGCATAGTGGGGTTAAGCGGAGATTTCTTTCCCGCTCCAACAAGTACACAGATATATCCGTGGATAAGCTTCTCAGCAACTCCAGCGACATCCCATCGGGCCAAAGCCGAATGCCACTTTTGAACCAAGGCTCTGGTCATTTTTCACCGCCTCAGCGAAGCATGTCACCTTCTGGAGCGGATGTACCGATAACAGTCGACCGCAATCACCGGAACATACGGAGCATTCCAAAGCTCTCACAGAATTTACCCGCCCGAACCTCTAAAAACTCCCAGCGGTTGGTTTTGATTCCGGATGACCACGGACCGATTCCTCGGCTAGATGCGCCTTCTCCCCCCAACTTGGATCCTAAAACTGCTGACATATCACCGCAGACTTACCGCAGCCGGGCAGAACTAATGCTGAAGGACGCACGGGCCAAGGAACTCAGTAGAGTGACTGCCTATTTCATTTGTGAGGAATTCAACTTGGAAGCGCTTCTGGTTTTCTTGGCCGAAAACCACGAGGTGAATCCAAGAGTGTATGATGAAGTGCTTTATGTTCCTTATGTACTTCCGCTTCTCCCAGGTACAGATGGTTTCCGTGTGAAATCAAATGATTCCGCCAAGTCTGCTTCGAGTAAGCGCTTCGCAGAGAACTTGATCAACAAAAGCGAACAAACTGATCATTTGTATGAATATTATTCCGGAGTGGAAACACCAGAGGATGCCAATAACTACTCGATGGACCCAGAGGAAGGAACTGCGGATAACAGCGGACCTTTTGACCCATCGGAGCCGCAGTTTTTTGCACCTCCGGAAATGAGCTCTGACAGTGACACTGGCAGTACCGATAGCGAAAACAGCCAAAGTCAGCAAGCAACAGCAACATCAGAGAATTCCGAAAGCAGTGCCCAAGACTCCAAACATAGGAATAAGCAGAGAGACCAAAAAACCACTTCACCAGATCAGACGGAACTAACGAAACACCATGGTGAGATGTTCATCCTACGTTATGGTATTGTCGTTTTTTGGAACTTATCGGAAACTCACGAAAAAAATATCTTAGCAGACTTAGCCTTTGCTTCAGAGACTCCCGAACCACTTCTCATTAATCCTATAAACGAGCAGGATATTGAAACAGAAGAATTCCATTTTGAGTATGATCCTCAAATCAGCAGACCACGAATCTACAATGATATGATCACTCTCAGAAGTGGGGATCATTTAATTAAATTAACAATGTCATACGCAATTGCCCAGCTGACAAAGCTTTGTCTTTTTGAAAGTCGCATGGTTCACAGCCTTCAACTGATTTCTAAACTTCCTAAAAAATTAGCTCTCACTGGAAGATTGGGACTAAAACGTCAACAACTTTTGAAAAAATCAGGAAAATTATTCAAGTTGAGGGTTGATGTGAACCTCTCAAGTTCTATTCTAGATACTCCTGATTTTTTCTGGTCCATTGAACCAGCGTTGCATCCGTTATATACCGCGATCAGAGAGTACCTTGAAATCGAACAGCGGGTGCAGGTATTGAACGATCGATGCAAAGTTTTTTTGGAATTTTCCAATATCATCAGCGATAGCATTAATGAGTCGAGTACAACCAGGATTACTTTGATGATAATTATAATTATTTTCATGAGCCTTGGGGTCAGTGTTCTTGAGTTTGTGCTTGAAATACTATAAGGTATTTGATCATGTACTGGTTACGTGCTCGCAAACCTTGACGGAGGATAATATTTAGCATCGAAAATATTGAAATCTCGTGCCCAAATATTGGCAATTTTTTGAGGTGTATACAAAGTAATTTTGGTCAGTAAATGCTTATGGATTAGAGTGCGCACTGTTCAGTGCGTCAGGTGTAGGAAATACGCATCAACACTGGTGCTCTCTAGTATGCCTCTAGCGTCAAGATACGCCCCACAGGGAATTCAAAAAGATCTCGAGCATAAAGTGTCCGTTTCCGGTCACCACAGAGATAAAAAACCAGTGAAATATACTGTTCGAAATACCCAACATGGCCAGATTGATAACGCCTTAACAACGGACCTAGATATAGATATGGCGCCAATTGATACACTGGCGGATGATATTATGAACTATATCACGGAATCGAGAAATACAGGCTCAATTAATCAGGCCCCGGATGATATGGAGCTAGATAATTTCTATTCTCAGACAGTGCCAGTGCATCTCGAAGGGAACGTATCATACCTCATAGTTGATACAAACTTCCTATTGTCACATTTGCCTACTCTAGACCAACTCAAATCTTTGGCAAATACATATTCTTTACGAATAGTCATTCCAATTGCCGTCATTCACGAACTAGATGGTCTTAAAAACGCAAGCAGACATACGCATCGAGAGTCAAATCTGTCTGACCAATCTGTTGCTCGATTAGCTAGGCGAGCCAATGACTGGATCTACACTGGGCTATCAGATCCGAACTCAACGGTAATGGGACAGAGCTCCAAGCAAAGATTGAATAAGCTAGCGGTTAAAGATGATGCTATTCTTGACTGTTGCTTGTACTTTCAAAAAGAGTTCCCACACACTCTACAGGTGCTATTATCTAACGACAAGAACCTTTGCATGAAAGCGCTACTGAATAAAGTGCTTACGGTCAGTCACAGAGAGAACTTGGACGCCCGATTTATTTCTGAAATGATTCTCAATGAAAATATTCATCGATTTGGCAAAATTGCGCACAACACAGCAGTGACCAAAGAAGTGGAGGTGAAAGTTCCCCAGACGCCGTTGTCGGTTGCTAATATTTACGAGGTAATTGTACGTGAAGTTCAGACTTTGGTCGTTTCTGTGGTTCGACACTGTATGGAATCCGAGTACGGCGACGACCTTGACCTTTTACGGAATTATGACAGCAAGAAAATGGATTCCTTGACAGATGCAACTAATATAATCTTGGAATTTTGGCTTCCAGTGTTTTCGTCATACCTTCGCCAATTTAAACAATTCACCATACACCATCACGCAGACGCAATGGAGATGTGTATCTCTCCGACAGACCAGCATAGTCTTGAAGCATTTCTCGAGTTCTGGACAAGGGTGTTACGTGTGCTTTACGAGCGTACTATGAATCAGGAACAGAGGAATTCTTTGAACTTACTAATACAAAGGTGGCACGAGTTGTCAGAAACCATCTGAGATTCTATTGGCGGCGAATCATTCCAATCCTTTTTCTCCGGGGCGAAATTTGCTTTTGCTTGATTTTTACTTCCGTGGGTTCAAGCTTGATCTTTTTTGAGGTTAGCCCACCCGACGAGGTGTGCTCGATTTCTCTCTTGAGCGAAGGTGCACTTTCCTCTTTGATCAAAGTACTCTCTGATTTAACAGCACTCGACTTCCATGTACGAGAATCTCCAACCGCAGTGCGCACATAGCTCCAAAATACCAGATCATCGGTGGCATTGTCCTTTGCCAAATGCTTCAAGGTATAATTTCTGTAGGCACTGCCCACCGACACGTCTGTAGCCCCACGGTTGTACTTTGCCATGTACTCTGCTTCATTAGGGTGCTGGCGCTTGTACTTATCTATGAGCTCAGATCCGTTGACGGTTTTGTAGTTTTCCTCAAGATAGAGGTTATAATTATCTTTTGCAGCGATGATTTCCTCAAGTTTTGCAATCTTGTAGAGCAAGTAGTTGTGGTTCAACAAGCTCCGAGTGAGTTGTTGGCTGAAAAAAGATGCTGCAGTTTCGGGGTCAGCCCTTTGCAATTGAAGTTTCCAGACGAAATCCTTGGATATGGGTGCTTCCACCATTATGGAGTCGTTTTCTGACTCCGAAAACCGTAGCAGGTCGGAACTGACAAACGTTTCTTCCAACTGCGCCACAAACACCGCCAACTTCAGGGTGTCAAAGTCGGATAAACCAGCCAGCACTGCATTTTTGTACACCGATTCCTCCGTTGGGCAGTCGTGCCAGAGGCGGACCAAATCGGTCACGAAAACTGCGTATGGGGAGCGACGGGCGAATCCATACAAGAATTGAGAGTCACCAATCGTGGTAGATTTCCACAGAATCAGCGAATGAGCATCCATATTTCACAGGTAGATGAGCTCGTGGCACGACTCAAACAAAGAAGCGAAACACACACCACCAGTCTAATTGCCATTGCAGGAATACCTGGTGCAGGCAAGTCTACTGTGGTGGACCAATTGATCACCCGCTTGCGTCACGAGCAAATCTCGTGCAGTGCGTTTCCGCAGGATGGATACCACTACTACCGAAAGCAGTTGGCAAAGTTTGAAGATCCAGAAGAGGCGTTTCGGAGGAGAGGTGCCCCGTTTACTTTTGATGGGGCCAGATTTGTACTGGACATAGAAAAGGTCCGGAACGGCCACAGTGTCCGGGTGCCTCTGTTTGACCACCGCAAAAAAGACCCGGTAGAAAACGACATTGCCATTGATGCACAAACACAGATTGTTCTTATCGAAGGAAACTACGTGGGGCTCACCGACGAGCCGTGGGCGCAAATCAGCCGCTTGTGCGACGAATTATGGTTTGTGGAGGTTCCACTTGACTTGGTGCGCCAGCGGCTCATCAAACGGCACGTGGACAGCGGCGTGTGCAGCAATTTGGAGGAGGCAACCGAACGTGCCATGGGTCTGGATTGGCAAAACGCCCTCTACGTGCTTGAACATACCCGAACTGCGGACGTGGTGTATAGCCCATTATCCTAAACGAAGATGCGAAAGCGCATGGCATGGGTGCGAACGACGCAGGATATGCCCGCCTAGATTAGATAAGTTAGAGAGGAGGAGTAGATACACAAGACGGCGCCGCATAGTGACGAGAGATGATAGGGATGAGCGATGTGGAAGTTTGGCCGGTAACGATGGCACTGAGCAAAATTGTGCTTGTGTAGTTACATCCGGTCCCACCACCAATACTTTCGCGTGCAATTAATCACCTCCGGTCGCTTATGAGCATACCGGGACACCCCGCAGAAGATACATGTCACATTGGCGACAGAAATCGGACCCGTGTGATTGTGTCGTATACAACTTACCCCAAAAATAAATGGGCGAATGATCTCCCCCAGAAATAATCAGCCGGTTTCGGATCATGCCACTCCAACGTTTTCAAGTCCAGTTGGTGCAGGCGCACCTACTATATATAATCCACCGCTGTTCTGGACATTGAAAAACAACCTCTTCGTACCATGGTCGACATCCACGACACCTCCCGCCCCATCCGCGAGCGTATGGAGGCTTTGATCAGATTGAAGCAAAAAGAAATCACCGATGGCCTTGCTGCGTTGGACACCGTTTTCTTCCACACCGACAGTTGGACAAGAGGCGAGGCCGGCGGCGGTGGCCAGTCCATGGTGTTGCAAGAAGGTACCACTTTTGAGAAAGGTGGTGTCAACATTTCTGTTGTGCACGGAACCTTGCCTCCCCAGGCGGTGCAAAGAATGAGAGCGGACCACAAGAACTTGAAGGGCGGTGCTGACGGCTCGGTGGGTTTTTTCGCCTGTGGCTTGTCCATGGTGATCCACCCTCACAACCCTCACGCGCCAACAACTCACTTGAACTATAGATACTTTGAGACCATCGACCCGGACACAAAAGAGGTGAGCGCATGGTGGTTTGGCGGCGGTGCTGATTTGACTCCATCCTACTTGTACGAGGAGGACGCTCGTCATTTCCACCAAACACACAAGGACGCATTGGACAAGTACGACACCACCTTGTATCCTGAATGGAAGAAATGGTGCGACAAATATTTCTACATCGACCACAGAAACGAAACCCGTGGCATTGGCGGTATCTTCTTCGATGACTTTGACAGAAAATCGCCCGACGAAATCTTGCACATTGTCGAATCGTGCCTTGATGCCTTCTTGCCCGCGTACGTACCATTGATCGAAAAGCGTAAGGACCAGGCGTTCACAGAGGAGCAAAAGAAGTGGCAGCAAATCAGAAGAGGACGTTACGTTGAGTTCAACTTGGTGTTGGACAGAGGCACCAAGTTCGGATTGCTGACCCCAGGCTCGCGCGTAGAGAGTATCTTGATGTCTCTTCCATGCACGGCGAGCTGGTACTACGACCACCACCCCGAGGAAGGAACGGAGGAAGACAAACTTTTGAAGGCTTTGAAAAACCCGGTTGACTGGGTTTAAGTACATACGAATGCACGACACTAATATATGCAGATATGAATCATGCCAACTCCACAGTCGTTCTATGAACTCCTCGAACAATAACGTGAAACTCGGAGAAGTATTTGCAATATTCTAAAAAAGATAATTCGCCCGTCGGTGAAAAAATAAATGCGCAAGCCCGGAATCGAACCAGGGGCCCAACGATGGCAACGTTGGATTTTACCACTAAACCACTTGCGCTTTTGTATGTACGCTCAAGATGGAGAGTAATCATGTCTGTGAAATGGTATCAACCATCAGCTCTCTCAACTGGTAGTCGATCTGGTTGTTCTGAAAAAAATTGTTTTAAGCATGGCATAGCATGCCTGTAATCTCGCTCATTCTATTTAATCCTTCGCCATGGCATTTATTGTTGGCAGCAAACGTTATGATCAACCAAACAATACTCGGAAAGACAAGTTTCCAGTGACTGAAAGGTAAGTAATTTAGAAGGTGCTGGGTACATAAAAGTGGCTGTTGTGACTCCTGTGTAGCTGAAAGTGTTACTAACCACCTTTCTCTACAGCTGGTCGTTCCACAGAGTCATATATAATTCCAACAGCTTGCTTTTTGGACTGGTAAGTTCTCCCGCTTGTGTAGTTGCAGAGAATGTGTCCAGCGCCGATGCTTTCTTGTCGTATGTTTTCACTCGGTCTACCTCCATTAGAATCTGTCTTCCCTCGGAGGTTTTTTTTTCGAAGACAACAGCGAAACTGACTTTTCCGGATTCGAAAAGGGTCGGCATGTGACAATGACCGTGACATCATATGATACTTACATATCTGGTCTTTTCTTATTACAAACAAATTCGAATAACCTCATAATGGGACTGATATCGCTTGAGGGTCAAATTTTGCTTCAAATACAAAGACAAGGTTCGGAGAATATGACATTCTACAATCGGAACCAAGCGCCCTGTGTGTACGTTCAGCCGTTTACCGTCCAAATATTAGTCGCGCACGGGGTTCGGTCGCAAACCAACCTAGCATTTGGAAGGGGATAGCAACATTAGAGTGACTGAATTTTTTTTTTTTTTAAATTCGGTCATCAGTAGCCAAAGAGCTTAAATTACATTTCTCCACTTCGAAGCTAGCAATTAAAGTAGATTTCGGCCACCGGCTAACATGGGGGTATCAGCACCCTCACAACGTTGTCCTGTCTGAAGGAGCTCGCTGCATCGCAGACGTAAAAGATTGATTTTTTTACGTTAACCGCTCTTTTGCGTATGTTATACTTGAACTAGGATTCCTTTTCGCGTGTTTCAGCTATGGCAAAAGTCCTCGTTCTCCTTCCATAAATCAACATCTACGTTTCGCCAGCTTATTCAAGAAGAGGTATTTCCCATCCATAAGTTTCTCATCAGTACTCCACACACACTTTAGTGCTCAGCTGTCCCATTTTGGTCATCGCTTCATCGATCAATCGCCATGTCAGACACCGAAAGTTGTGCTTCGTCTTCGCGTATCCGCGGCGTCGAACCTCCTCAGGCACATATTGGTGAAGAATTGAACGATCACAGATATCAATCCGAGACCCTTCCTCCTCCTGAAGACTCCAGCGACGAAGAGGTCATGCCTCTCCCACATGAACAGAAACCACCTTTGAAAGCGCAATCTTCTCTCCGGCAGAGTCAACAACAACAGCGTCTGAACCTGCGCCTGAGGTTGAATCCAGAGATTCCTCGGTATAGACGGACCTCCCGGTCAAACTCCATCGGGAATGAGCAAGCCCCAATGTCAAAGATAAAAACTAATGATAGCGTTTTCTCTTCTCAGGAAGGAAATGCCGGCGCAGCTTTCCCAAAGAGAGACCGCAGACCTTCCCGCTCCTCGGTAGACCTGGAGGCCGATTCCCATGCTTCTAGAAGTTCTCAGGAAACAGAGGAGGATGTGTGTTTCCCGATGCTGCGTGAGCATGTGCGTATCAACGGAATAGACTTTGATGAGATTGATGATTTCATTAACGAAGAGCGCGAGAGTGAATTGGAGATGAAGCGCCAATCAGAGATGATTGCGCAAACAACTGCAGTCAGGGTAGATACAACCCGAGCGACGGGAAGTGACATATACTCGTCAGGAGAAAAGCCGAACAAGAACACCATGAAGTACACTCCTTCCAATATCTTAAAAGATTCTCATGGAGCACCGCCTTTGAGTCGTAAAGACTCGGTTAAGATACTCGCGGGAACAACAATTTCAGATTCCTCCGAAGATTATACCGATGATAAGAGATTTGATGATGAGTCGTCTGATAATGTCAAGTTTGGAGGAACCAGGATTAATGATGGCGATTTGATATTGCCGGACCGTTTCTCTTTCTTTCATTCGGACAACGAAGAAACTGTGCATTCTCCAGACCTCCCATCGTTAGTGCAACATGGCCAAAGTGCAAGTGAATTATTCAAGAATGGCGAAGGCACGTGGTGGTTAGATGTCACATGCCCCACAGACTCAGAAATGAAGACCCTAGCAAAAGCATTCGGTATCCACCCTTTGACAGCGGAAGATATCAGAATGCAAGAAACTCGTGAAAAGGTTGAATTGTTTCGCAGCTATTACTTTGTTTGTTTCCACACATTTGAACCGGATAAGGAGTCTGAAGACTACTTGGAGCCCATCAATGTTTACATTGTTGTTTTCCGGGACGGAGTCTTGACCTTTCACTTTTCACCTATTCTGCACCCAGCAAGCGTGAGAAGAAGAGTGAGACAATTGAGGGAGTATGTGGACGTAAGTGCGGACTGGTTATGTTACGCGATGATCGATGATATCACCGATAGTTTTGCTCCCGTCATCACCGCAATTGAATATGAAGCAGATGTGATCGACGACTCTGTTTTAGTTGCTACACTGATTAATTTCAGCTCGATGTTGAGAAGAATTGGTGAGTCTAGACGGAAAGTCATGACGCTTATGAGACTTCTCTCAAACAAAGCAGATGTCATTCGCATGTTTGCCAAAAGATGTCAGGATGAAGCTTACCAGCAAAGTCCAACTGGTACGTCTAGAGTCAATTTAACGGGACTTGTCGGCGGAGTGGGTAATCCTAACACTTCGTCTCCTCCACCACAAGGAATCAGTTTCGGTCCTGGGCCTGGTGCCCCACCAGGATTAATGATGGGTACTCAATACACCCAAGGCGACAGAGTGCAACCAAGAGCTGATATTGCTTTATATTTGGGTGATATTCAGGATCACGTTGTCACTATGTTTCAAAATTTGTCTGCCTACGAAAAGATTTTCAGCAGATCTCATGCAAACTATTTGGCACAATTACAGGTCGAATCTTTCAACGCAAATTTAACTGTCACAAAAATCTTGGGAAACGTTACCTTGATTGGTACCCTATTATTACCTTTAAATGTTATTACTGGTCTTTTCGGAATGAACGTTAAAGTTCCAGGTCAAGATGGTTCCAATCTTGGATGGTTTTTCGGTATTGTCGGCTGCATGGTTCTTATTGTGGCCACTTTGTTCGTGTCCGTGAAGTTCTGGTTGAAACATATTGATAAGCGCGAAAAAGAGAAAGATGACTCTACCAAATCCATCAAAAGTTTCAGCTTGAAACGCAAAACGAGAGATGCTGCAAAATCTATCATTAGTTTCCCCAACAGATATGACTAATTAATCTAATATATGCATTTTTATATTATTTGGTTCTTATATTCCTTGTATGTTCAATAATTCGCTTCATCTTCTCTTTGAAACCTTCAGTTTCTTCAGTGGCTTTTCCTCTTCGATTGGAATCCAGATATCGTTTTCGCCTTCTTCCGCTTGTCTTTCGGGACCATCTTTGCTCTTGAAGACCTCTCTTCTCCATTGTTGCAACTGCTTCTTCTTGAGCTTTCTCTTGTCTTTCAATACAAGCTCCTTAGGTCTATATGGTGCAAACTTTTTGATGCTGATGAATTGATTCAATTCCGAATCGTCCGCCAAAAGAATTTCCCTCGTAGACAAGCCGAAAGTTTCGGGTGATACTTCCCTGTATTTGAATCTGTTTGGATCTTGCTCTGCGGAACGGCCTCTTTCCTCTTCGACCTCATCGACAATTTTCATTTTGTTTGCCTCTACAATCTTCTCAGCCTTTTCTCGGATAGATTGTTTTTCCTTCTTGGACTGTTTCTTCTCTTTTAGTTTGTCCTTCTTTGACCGCTTTTTAGGTGGTTCATCATCATCAACTTGGGCATCCTCAACTATATCTTCCACAAGTTTCCCGTCGTCCTCCTCACCTTCACCCTTTTGGTCTTCATTCTTCTTTGACTCATGGTATTCAGCCATGATATCGTCGTCTTCATCCCATTCTGGTTTAGTGATTTCCGAATTGTAGTATTGGTCATTAAAGATATCAGCCATTTTGGAATCCCAATCGGCATCATCGAAATCATCATTTAACAACGAATCACCGAAGACTCTTTCAATGGTCTCATCATTGACATCCTCACCAACAGCTTCTTTGATCTTGCTCAAACGGTCGATGACCTTATTCAACTTAGCGGTTTTTTTCTTTTGAACAGCTTGTTCTTTCTCGTGGTCCTCTTGCTGCTTGAGAGCATTCTTCTTATCTCTAGCTCTCTTACGAGAATTGGTCTTTCCTCTTCTCAAAGTGGCCTGGTTTCTAGCATAGGACACAATTTCGGCCGAATTTGGGTCCTCATAACGGAAATTGTATGCCTTTTCAAAATCTTCAACAGCATCATCAAAATCTTGCTCATCTTCGTTATCAATTTGATCCAAGTTAATGACCTTGTCGTTTTTCTTCGGAATCCAAGCTTGGTTATCGAGAAATGCGGATAAGAAATCTTGCGGGTTCTTAGAAGGATCTGGCATAGCAAGACCAACTTCTTCAATTCTCGAGGTAGTATTTTCTTTCTTTTTCAAAAAGCCATCATCACTTTCGTCTCCGTCATCCTCTTCATCATTCTTAAATGCATTCTTGATATCATCAAGCAATTGATTTCTCTCTTCTCTTTCTGCGACAGCATAAGGCTTTTGACCATCAACAGTATCAAACTCGTTCTGGCCTTCGGCGTCGTCATCGTCTTTGAATGAGCCTGATAATAAGTTCATTCTGTGGTAATCTTTCAAATACATTGGTTTTTCCTTGGGTTGGCCTGAAGTCACACTTGCATCATCCTCATTGAAAAATTTCACATTTGGGTCCAACAACTTCTTTGGGTCGGACTTGATGGTTTTGATGATGTTTTGAATCAGAGATTCGATATTTTCGGTCAACATTTCACCATACTCATCCTCTTCTTCTGATGATGAGGATGATGCATCATCTTCAACATCATGACGAGGCTCTTTAATTTGAACCTTTTTCGAAGGAGCTTTTGTGTCTGGTACAGAATCTGTTACTTCTGGAGCAGTAACAGAAGCAGATTTCTTTTCAGCCTCTTCTCTAGCCTTCTTGGCAGCAGACTTTTTTCTAGCCATGTTTAGTTAATGATATTTCGAACATCTCATCTCTGCGAAAATGAATACAGATACTATGCACGATCAAACTCGAAGACAGGCAAAACATGAGAAGCACCAATAAATCTGCAACAAAATGATTAAAAAGGATAAATAATGTTTATTCTGATATTAAATAACTACAACTTCTGTAATTTTGGAAGATGATTGGGACCAGTGCTTGCAGGCGGTCTTTCGCAAAACCACCAGTTGTAAGCGATTTCGCACCTATTGACATCCAAATTCTCACTAAGAACTTTCCAGAGTCGTCCCAAGAGAAATTTTCTTTCTTCGTCGTTGCTTGACTGAATAAGAGCCATTATTTTATTCAACCAATGCTTAAACAGACTTAGCGGGAAATAAGGAATTGTGTTGAAAAAGGCCACCACCAACGCTTCCTTAATAGTGTTCGGCGCAGCTCTCTCCAGGAAATGTTCAGTACCTTGTGTGTTGGGAGACAGCGCCGAGGGAAGTGGAATAATTGTCTCATCTTTTGGTTTCAAATGCTTATTCTCAACAAAAATATTTGTATGTTCACTGTCAGCTGCTTCAAGTTGGGAAATCGTAGATTCCGCACGAATTTCTGCAACGGGCTGGCCAGATTTAAACAATACTCCAGGTGAGGAAATGATAGGGACACCACTTGATACATTGGCGCACTTAAAATAAATGAAATCCAAAAACATTTCTGCAGAGTTGGGCTGGAGATGATCTGTGAAAATGATAGGATTAGACAACGCTTTTTTACCCAATGTCTCAATAGCAATACTAAGCTGAGACGCGGATAGGAGCTTTGGAAAATGATCAATAAGAAGCTCTGCATAGTTCAAGACAGACTGAATGCTTGAGTTGCTGTTATCCATCTGGGCAAAATAGGCCAATAAGTCAGAGTGTCCTGCCTCCACTAAGGACGTATCGTTCAAGCTTCTGTTTCGAACAAGTTCCAGTACCGTCTGATAAATGAATTCCATAAATTGAGGATTCTTTTGACTGCATTCTTGAATGTAATACTCCCAGAGTCCGAAAACAAACTTCACTTTACACCGGGATACATAGTTCCGATTTAAGGCATCGTAATGCAAATTTACTTCTTGGTAATTGCCGATGAGAAATTTGGAGAAGTTCTCGAATTCGGATTGGCGGTTATTTCTAAGACGAAACTCCAAACTGACATAATACACGAAGTTGTAAATGTCAAACCCTCCTTGGCCAATAGCAGTCAAGATATAGTGCAAGTAATAGAGAGAATGAATAATTTTCTCACATACGTTACTATAATGACAATCGAGTTGTTTACTGTCTATTCTCCAGCCAGTTATTTTGCCCATAAGTGTGCTTCTTCCCCAGGAAATAAATCGGTCAAGAATATCTCTAAAAATGATCACTTCTGAGAATAAAATGCTCTTCATGTGTAACCAATATTGAGAAAAATATGCTTCTCCGTTATGCTTGATGTCAATGCTAGAATTCAAGTAGGAAGACGAAGAACTAAAGTGGTTCAATTTCTGATTGAAATCTAACATTAACAGCGTCATATCTGATATAAGTTTAGTCAGGGAGTAATCATAAGGTAAGATCTTGATAAAAGCTCCAACAAGAGTGGCTAATTTGTTTAAATGTTTCATTGTAGGTTTATTGAAAACTTGCGAGTTGATGAATTCCTCGGCATTTGGAGAATGTGGATCAATTTCAGAAAACTTGTTATAGACAGTGAGGCCAGACATATTCGAGGAGAACAAAAGTGTCATGAGTTGCTGGATGAGACCATTGGGTTTAATACGTCTGGTATATTCAACAAGTTTATCGGACTCGGGACGAAATTTTAAGGCCAAACAGAGCAAAGCAAGATTGGTAATATCCGGAGAGATAGATCCACTGAGTGTGAAGGTTAGACAGTCCTTGAACATCGCATTAATCTTGGAGTCAGAATCCAGGAAGAACCATCTATATTGTAATGGTTCGGTCCGGAGGTAAAGTTCATCTCGTAAGTCAGAAGAGAGGGCAATTCCAGTTAAGATTGGCAATGCTTTCCAGCAATTCTGATACGGGTTGAAGAGAATGAAATTTTTGATTTCCGTCAACAAGATCGTGTAAAATGACTTGATCGATAACGCTGGCTGAGATACCTTCAATTTTTTGTCACATATGAGCTTGAACACCTCGATGATCAAATAGTTTTCTTCGAATGAGGGAACTGGAGCACTGAAACATACATTATTATTCAAAAAGCTCAGAAAAACAATGCGCAAATTATGCTCTTGTTTGACAAAGGGAACATAGTGGTACAAGTACCCAAGAATCTTCAGAACTGATACATCCGGAGAAGGGTTCCGAAGAGTCTCGATCACATAGTCCAAGTCCTGAGGAGCAGCTCGGGGAGAGTTTCGAGAAGAGTTTTCATACTGCCCGCCTGAAAGCTCTTTGAAAGTAGACATTTATGGCGGTAAACGGAGGAATAAAAACTGGCCGTTGAATTGATACCGAGATAAGTCGTGCATACGGACCACGGTTTCCCCATATTATATTCCTATTGCGGGGATTTTCCATAACCTCATGTTACACAATACTATTTTTCCGGATAGCTAGCGTACTGATATACTATCCACGCTTCATCTGTGGATAAGAGGTGAAAGAGACGTGACCCTCCTCCAAGATGCAAAGTGTAGAGGTGATATGATACCCGAGTAAACCAAAAGTAGTAAATATATTTATAATAAGCTGTAGAAAATTGCCGTGCATCAAGAGGCATCTAGAGTGAAATGCAAATGATTCTAGCCTGAAAGGTGTACACAATTGACAAACTTGCCGGTCATGTCTACTGCTTAATAATCGTCCCGTTGTGCGTCTCGTTCGGGAACACTGACAAATCTACCAGATGCATTGTTTATAGGCAAAATGCAAAGTTTCTTGCCAGAATCAAAGACCCCGGAGTGCAATACGTCCCGCAATCATTAGTTGCTGAAAATCTCACGAAATCAAGTATTAGTTGGTAGCTTTAGCCAACGCTAATCGAAGCCGAAGTGGGCCGCAACCGTACTCGCCTGCATATCACCCGAGATAAGTATAAAGCACCCAGGGGCGTGGTTAAATTTCTATATTTCAACCACCATGTCTTTCCCTGTCAAAAAAACGATCAAGCTCAACAATGGACTCACAATTCCTCTGATCGCATTGGGTGTTTACTTGACGCCAAAAAGCATCACTGCAGATGTCACTTATCTGGCCTTGGATGCTGGATATAGACATATTGACTCTGCAGAATGGTATGAGAACGAAAAGGAGGTGGCAATCGGAATCACGCAGTGGCTCAAAGATAACAAGGGTACGGAACGGAAAGATATTTTTTACACGACAAAGCTCTTTGATAACCACCAAGGCTATCTGAGGGCTAAGACTGCGATTGACCTGTGCTTAGCCAGAGTTAAGAGTTTGGGATACATTGATTTGATGTTGATCCACTCGCCCCAAACCAATAAGGAACAAAGATTGGGCACATGGAAGGCGCTTCAAGAGGCAGTTGCCGAGGGTAAGATCAAATCCATCGGAGTATCTAACTATGGCATTCACCATTTGCAAGAACTTTTGCTCTGGAAGGAATTGAAAGTGAAGCCTGTGGTGAACCAAATCGAATTGCACCCATGGATGATGAGAACAGAAATTGTTAATTTTTGCAGGGCTCATGACATCGAGTTGGAGGCTTACTGTCCCCTCGCCCGCGGCCACATGATGCAAGATGTTACTTTGCAAGAAGTGGCCAAGAAGTACAAAAAGACCCACGCTCAAATCTTGATTCGGTGGTCGTTGCAAATGGGTTTTATTCCGCTACCAAAAACGACTGACAAGGGCCGTGCGGTGGAAAATTTCCTGGTTTTCGATTTCGAAATTCTGGACCAGGACATGGAAGCCATTTCTCATCCTGAAGCTTATGAGAGAGCTGGTGGATGGGACCCTGTTCACTACCGGGGTTGAGCGATCCTGTGCAACTCGGACTACAAAACGTGTGATGATAAGAAAAAGTAAGTAAGGGCGCAAGAAATATAGGTGGAGTGCAGCAAAATGATACGACAAATAAATGTGGTTTTAGTGTAATTCCTCAAAGGACGTATGAATAGGATTCATCCTTCGTTATTTTAACTGTGCGAGTTGTCTGCAAATGGTTCGATTTTGCAGTGGAAATGTACGGGTGCAATTTTTGGCACCACTGAATTTTTTGCTCTCAGTACATGCACACCGAAGGTTTAGCCTTAAACACTGTGAATATTGACACCGTGAACAACTCTTCAAGAGAGCCACATACACATAAGGCCGTGCATATATGTCTAAAATGGCGCCAGAATTTCCTTTGGTTCGCTCATTTCATACATTGGTCTGGAATATCAGACATTACCAACCTCTACATAAGCGCCCTCCATTCAGGGCTACACGACATCCATTTTGCACAAATATTCAACTACAAAACGCATCCTGTGCCTTCTGGCTTAAAGAAACATCTCGAGATATTCGGACAAAACTTTCCAAGCAGCTTGAAGCTCCAGCTCCCACTAGAAAATCCCAACGCGAACCAGTTTCGTTCAAGCTTTTAAGCATCAGCCCCTCGGCACTATACGGCTCTGGCGCCCAGACCAGTAGTCAAGACGATACTCAGATGGATGAGAGTGCAATACACCCAGCCGAAGTTCAAGTAGTGGCCCTTTTTAAGGCGGGAGATTTTGGCGGTTTGTACAAACAATTATGTGACTTTAAAGAACAAGGAACAGTTCTTTCGAAAGAGATTATCAATGAAATGATATCCAGCGTGAACGCTGATCTACCGATCGATTCTACACATGAATATTTGTATCAATCGGTGGTGGAGGTTCCTTACTTTTTCGGTAAAGATGTGCTACGGTACGCTACCTTGTACGGAAGAGTATATCCTCTCATTGAGCATCTATACAACATTTGCAAACTTTACGAGCCGGAATATGGTCAGGATAAAAAATTCATTGAGAACCATATCTGGCTCAGTTATCACATGAACGACTTGAGTCTGCTTCAGCTGTTGCTTTTCACATATCTCAAAGAGGCTGATTACGACTCTCGTACCTTGAGTTGTGTGGTGAATGCATTTGTTTATAATTATGACGTTGAGTTTTCTCTGAGTCTCTTTCGCAGCATTGTTGATATGAAGAAGCCTTTGGATGAGTCTTTCCTTTCTTCCACACTCGTTGCTTATACTAAGGTTGACGCTCTTTTTGACAAGTCTTTAGACTTACTTCAATGCTGGATCAATTCGACCAACTGCGAAACTCCATACCCCAAAACGGTCGCGTTTTTACTAAAACAGCATTACAGATTTGGCAATGAATCGGAAATTGGTCACATGGAGAAACTCACAGAACAGTACGGATACAATGTTAATTTCCTCGTACAAATGGTTAAAAACCAAGCCACTATTTCAAACAGAAGCTTTGATCGTAAGAAAGCGATCACTGCTGAAGATGTGAAAGAAATTCTAAAGATTAGAAATTCCGTCAGTCATTCAAAATACGCTTTGAAGATATTCTATGAATCCTACCTTCATTTTTTTTCTAATTTCTCATCGATGCATTTCCTTCAGCTAATTCTCAGGGAGATGAAAAAAGACGAATTGCCGTTTACTAAATTTTCCTACGATACAATTGTTCAACATTATGTCCTGGAAAACAAATTTCTTCCATTGCTTAAATTCATTCTGAAGTTTGTGTCCAAGGCGAATAGATTTGAGCTTATTTATGTCAAGTATATCTTCGATTGCTTTGTGAACACATACCCTTACCAAGCAGAAGAATTTGGAGAAAAATTTAGTGCTTGGGTCGAGAATCTGGATATTCTGGAGGCTAATAAGCGAGCCATTTTGGACTCCTGCAAATTGAGAAAACTTAATTCTGCTATAACTCCCGTTGCAGTACAAAAACGCGGAATTGAGAATAGTAAGAAGTATGGCGAGTCCCAATGGAAAACGATATATCACCAACCCCACAAGTTCTTGAAGAAATCTCAAACAAAAGACCAAATCCAATTCAGAATGAATAACGGTATTCGGGACGTCATCCGCAGAGGTATCCGCCCCGACTACTCCATAATCGAAAATACATTAAGAAACCTGAACGCTTCTCATAGAGCCAGTTTGATGAAAATTCTCCCAGACATTCGGATGGATAAGTACAAGACACGGTTGGAGATTTTTGACTTTCTTCAATCTCAGCCAACTAAGAGCAAGCTAGAGAGCTTTGTCACGGCAATAGAACCCAGATTGAACACAAGTGACAAGTTGCTCTTAGCAAGACGTTTATTCAATGAAAACTCGTTTGACTTGGCAATCAAGCTTTTAGATACATTGAACAAAGATGAGATCAATGACAGCCGCCATATTCTCCGGTTAAATTTGTGTCTCCGCGTCAACATGGCTAGAAACGACTATGATGCGTGTATCAAGGATATCGACGATTTCCCTCTAGACGATATCACCCTTAGCCCCTACATTTACAAGCAATGTCAGTATATCGAGAAGAATCTTATGAGAAAAATTCGTGCCCTGGAGTCTAACGAGGAATCGCCTTTGCATGGTCAAGTGGACTTAATGAAAGCTGCGTTGGCGAAATTAAAGGGCTTGCTAGGGGATATTGGAGTTAGGCTCGAGAGGGATAAAACAGATATCCAGAAGATGATCAAGCAAGTGTTTGAACTACTAGACGGTTGGATAGAATCTACCAAGAACCATGATGAACGCAAAATCTGAGCATGAAATGTTAGCATTAATGATATAATTATATCCTGTAAATAGATAACCATGGCATATTTATTCTTTCTGTCGTATAGATCTGATTGACCGTCCTGATGCACTACTATTAGGCTTGTATGATGATTCTTGAGTCCCACTCTGATATCTGGCATACTTGTCTTTGATGGAATTCAGTGACTGGTCACCATTTCGATCCGCATTACCAACCGGAGCATAAGAGGTTACAGGAACGTATGAAGAAGGCGTAGCGTATGAGGAAACCGACGAGTAGGCAAAGGCTGGAGCACTAGATCGGTATGTATCGTGAGCGTTATTGTGTCTTTTGTTGGAGCCCGCCTGAAAGTCAGGGTTTGGTCGCTTATTGTATCTGGAAATTGCTTGTGAGTTATTACCGGGGTATGGGTTAGATGAGAGATTCAACCGCCGTCCAGAAGATGCAGCAGATGCATCTCTAGCACCCAGACTCGTTGAGGAAGTATAATGACGACCGCCAAGACCACCGCCCAATCTTCGAGGGCGCCAATTACGGGCCAAACGGCCCCTCTCCATGTCAACCAAGATTTTTCTAGGTTTTGAATCACCCGAAGGGGGATCCACAGCTAGACCAGTAGGTGCAAGTTCACGAATGCAATTTTTGGCATCGGCTTCGCGCTCAAACACAACAAAGCCATAGCCACGTGAGTGGCCCGTCTCGTTGTTCCTGATAATTCTAATCGACTCTATGGTTCCAAACTTGTTGAAGTGCTTCGACAAGTCTAGCTCAGTCAAAGAATAGTAAAGTCTGGCCACGAATACCGTTTTGTAAGGGTCCTTGATGAAGTCGTTTTTGGCAAACGCATCAGTATCTTCCCATTCGTACAACTGTCGTTTCAAAGACTCTTGGTGGACTTTTCTTTTGCTTGGAGCGGTTGCTGTGATCTTGCTAGCCTTTAATTGGTATTGCTGACGGTATTTTTCTATTTCCAGCTTCCATGATGAAATTGGGGTGATGCCTGGCGTAGCTCTCTTACTAGGAGGATAGTCAATGGGTTCCTTATGGAGAAATGGGAGTTTCGGATTGAATAGTTTCCGAATCTTTGGGGGGTATTTTTCAGCTTCCGATGCCTGAATGTTAGTAACACTTTCTTAGTTTAAGCTTGATGGCGAACTTACCATTTCCGTTTTGATGCTATAGAAGTTGTACTCAGATCACTATTTTTGAAACATATGCACACCATTTTCACCTCCATATTTTGCAATCATAATACGATTAGTTCGATCCATCACCCAAGTTCAAAGCGGATAAAATTATATCTCGTTGTTCTTCAGAGTGTATTTCTTCGAGAAAAACAGTCTTTTTAACATCTGGAGCTACCGTATTGACCACTTATCTGCAATATATCTACACAACTGAGATGTTCCCAAGCGGGTCCCACAGGCATCCCTCTGATCTTCTCCAATGGCATTCGGCTTGTCTTCTAGACAAAATTAAAGGTATTTTCTATCAATTGACTGCAATGCGTTCTTACAAGACGGTTTCCACGAGTGTAATGAGGTGTATGGGTGCACTAATGTGTTGGAGTGGCGGCACAACATACATCAGTTACACGCATGATCAACACGGTTGATTTCAATGGCATTTGGCTTCTTCTTCTTGATAAACGTGGAAAGAAGATTTTTGTCATTGAGTGTGTTTGATGGGACTGGAGAGTCTGGCTTTGTGGTACAGCATATCACCAGTGCGAGCAACATATTAGCGCATTTGGCCAACGGGATGACAAGGACGCAAAATAAATCAAGAGAAGCAGATGCCTTTTGCCACTACTCCGGATACTTCCTGTTGTCGGGTCAGTCAAGCGCCGAATCGATAACGCTGCAACGCAGACTGCAGGTGGTTGGTAACCTCCTACATCTTGGGCAATCACCGAGTCAAGGACCCAAGCCTACCCATGTCCACCCCGAAACCTCCAACCGAATTTGAGATCTACAACTCGCAAGTCTCGATTCTCACACTTCCGACATTTACGCGAGCACAACTAGCCCAGTACAATGGTACTGTTAGAAGCCAATACTATGTGGCTATCAGAGGGTACATCTACGACGTGACCAGTAACGAGAAAAACTACGGACCGGGCAAAGCATACCACCTGCTAGTGGGCAAAGATGTGAGCCGGCTTCTCGGAATGAATAAACTCAAGCTTGAAGAGGAAAACCCGCTCACTGCCGCGCCAGGATCGACGGATACCTGGTCTACCGGAGACTTGACCGAAAAGCAAAATAACACTGTGGACAAGTGGGTTGTTTTTTTTCGCAAGAGATATCGGATTGTGGGAGTGGTTGTGGATCACAAAGGGCGCAGTCCGTCCGACTAATTGGTATGGGTAGGTAAATGATAGATCAGATCAATAGTTAATAAGAGCACACGAACTGGCCAGAGGAATTTAATTAAAGATGTAAAGGTCTGTGAAGAAAGGAATCAGCGCTACAAGAACGAAAAAGAAAAGCGTCAAAAAGGAAAGACAGCAATACAACCAAAAGGAATAGGGACACACCGTAAGGCCGGCTAAAATGAAAAATTGAAAACAAAAAAATTAGAGTGAACAAAAGAATGAAGAAACACGCGACTCAACAGTGGGTCCGTGCAAACGTAAATGATAAAAAACCACGCATTGAAACTGGCTCGTTTTCCAGTGGGGGTGCGTCGGCTGGCGGGTTCTTCTGCATGGCCCGCACCAAGTTTTGCATGGCCGAAGGTTCCACAGAAAGATGCTACCAATGGAACGATCCAACGCTTCCCCTCGCGTAGCTGCAGGAGCTCGCATTCTTCGTTAGCCAACCGGCCGCAGCAGATTCTGGGCAAGTGCATCGTGGCCATGGCTACCTGAGGCACCAGAAATTGTTAGTTCTGACCAAAGAGCGAGTACGCCAATGGCAACCACCTCCGTGAGGTTTTGCTCATTCGCGTAGTGCAATTTTTTTTTTACCCCTTCTTTCCGTTTTGTCATCCAACTTTTCCTGACCTGGACTAGGTGCAAGCGGGATAAGGTTTAACCGCGTCACGTGCAGACCCGTGCCAGTGGGCCCGACTGCCTGTAGATATCTTGAATTGTATACCGTTGGATCATTCCAGGTGCTTTTAACCCTTGGCGATCCTTTCTGCATTTGCTCTCCCTCCGGTTTTGTATAGAACCGCCGACCCACCCTTTCCATAATTTTCCCGCTCCCTTCCCGGTGTTGTTGCATCTGACCTTCCCGCTCACCGTAAAAGCATTGGGGCCCCAATTTTTTCCTCCACCATGTCCGGAAAAGCACAGCTAAGGCAACAGCTTCTTGCCAGTGAGGCCACCGGAGATACCATGCCACAGTATGGTGAGGTGGCTCCCATTCAATACGGCAACTACCCGCCGCAGCATCCGCAAAGTGCCTACGGCTACTCCAACCACGACTTGATGACCCCGGTCGACGTGGCCGGGGCACTGTCGTCAAGAAAAGCATCCATGACGTCGTCGATGGGCATGCAGAAGCTCTTCCGGCGCAAAGCAAACGATGCAGCGTTTGACGAAGAGTTGGGTGCAGACATAGGCGAGATCGCCGGCGGCGAAATGTCATTTTCCGACATCACCCACCTCAGAGGCACCGGTGGGCGCTACAATATTGCTCTGTCGATGCAGCCGGACTCTTCTGCCCCCATCATCCCGGTCCTTGGGCCGGGCCACACTGGCCCTACTAGGGATTTGAATAACATCCAGTATCGCAAGCAGATGAACCACCAGAAGAAGATGAACTTGGCGAATGGCTTGCGCGCTATGTCTCTTGCGGGCGGCAACCCCATGATGAACTCTAACGTGTCGCAGGAATACGCCAGATCCATGTCATTCAACAATAGGGCCATGTCCATGGAGCAGGGCAACGGGCCGCGTACCATGTCGTTGCAGGCGCCCATGAATCGGCCCCGTCCGGGAGTAAACGGTCAAATGCCACCTCAGATGAGCTCCCGTGGGCCATTTCCGGGCCAGCAAATTTATTCTCCCGGAAACCCAAATGTGGCCCCTAATATGGGGCCAAACATGGGTCCGAATGGCCCCCGTGCCATGTCCTTACGCTCACAAAACATTCCGCCTCAAATGAGAGGCCCTGGTCAAGTCCCTGGCCAAATTCCTGGTCAAGGCCCTCGGTTGAACTCGTTAAACGGGCCTGCCGGGCCCAGAACCCAGTCTTTCACCGGTGGAAACCCGATGTCTAGAGGCGTAACTAATGGGTACTACCCACAAAATGGTTTCAACCGGTCTCAGCAACCATATTACCCTAACCAACAACACCCCCAGTACGCTAACCAATACGGAAACCAATTCAATCAATATGGAGGCCAGTACAATCAGTATCCCCAGGCGCCTAATGGTAACGGGCAGGCCATGGCCCGAAAAGATCAGAATCCAGATGCTTCCATTTCGTCTGATTCCCTAATGCATGTTGTTGAAGAAGAAGCAGAGTACGAAAAGACTCGCCTCGATCCAGGCAAAGCTGGAACGCTCAACTTTGCCAACTCGCGGGCGGATTCAGACGATAATCAAGACTACGTCTACAGACTTGAGGACGGTAATGCGGCTCCTCTCTCGCGCAAGTCCACCATCAAGAAATCAGACTCTATGCGCGTCCGCCGTTTAGATCTCTTCAATAAAGGCACCGAAGAGCAGCAAACCACTGACGATGCTTATGCTGGCAAAGAAGACCCCTCCTTCAATTTGTCTGTTGTGGGTGATCGCTTGTCAAAAAAGCTGGCGTTTCAATTGGATGATGAGGAATCCAGACAACATCGGGCCGAGCAGATGGACAAACTTAAGGCTTTGAACGCAACGGCCACTGATGATGGCGAGATTTACTACACATCGCCCGAATTTTTCTCTCCTTCGAAACATCCGCAAGTGGCAGAGGATGGTGCTGCCCCAACTCAGCATGTTTCTCCTGATAAGCCTGCGAAAAAACCTCTCAAATTGAATCGTTTGGCTGAAAATACTGCTTACAGCGGATTTAGAAGCATCTCACAGCAGTCTTCTGAGGATGTCCATGATAATGAACCTCGCTTTGACAGAAGTGAAACAGAGAGCCAAGGTTCGGTCTACTCTAAAGGCACGCCTAAGCATTCAGACAGTTTGAATCCCCTGGTCTCGCTATCTTCATATCATCCATCTCCTCCGCGCGATGCGGATGAGCATAAGTCGGAATTTGACTTTTCCAGTGCTAACGATCAAATTGAAACTTCGATGGTTCAAGAAGAGAATACTACTGAAAATGAATCGCCTCAGCCTGCCCAAAACGAAAAGTACCAAGATGATGCGAAGAATAATATATCTACTGATAAGTTGTCTCAACTGGAATTTGAACCGGCCCAACCAAAAGATGGGCAATCACAAGTATCTGCCGATGCCGTCAATGCGGAACTCCACAGACGTACTTCAACATTGTCTCGGTCAGGTTCTGAGTTGAAACTTAAAGGTTTGCTTCCTGCTGGTGGTCTCATTACTGTCCAGCAACCAATCACACATAGTGACGCTGATAAGGTCGACCAAGATAAAATGGATATACCGAAAACGAGGGGAGCACTGATTTCAAGCAAATCAAAAAATTTCATCAAACGTCTTTCAAGATCCACTTCGAAGCGAAATGTTGCGGATGATTTGGACTCGGAGCAGCATTCTGTCAGCCTAAAACTGCGAGTATCTTCGTCCGTGTCCCTTCATGACAATGGCGTAAAGAAGCCGTTAGTATTCACGAAAGAAGAGCTTGCAATTATGACCTGTAATAATGATTTGCAGAATGAATTGCAGTTTGTTACCAGCGAGTTGGCTCTTTCGATAAAAAGGGAGTTGGTATTAGAGCATCAATTAAAATCTGGAACAAAGGATCACACATTCGATGATGTGGACCTTCAGAAAGAAATGGTTGAGAAGGCTAAGATCATCGTGGACCTTCAAGATAAGTTGAATAATGAAAGAAGATTGAGATTCATCAGCGAAGAGCATGCTCTCTTATCCGAACATGGACAGACCCCTAGTGCATTGAAGCTCGATTACGAAAAGAACGAACTTTACAAACAGCTCCTCGCGAAAAATGATACCGTGAACCAATTACAAGATAAGATTGACGAAATCGAGTCCGCGGGCAAGAGAAATTACGATGATGACTTGTTACAAAAATACAACGAACTTACGATGGAAAACTCCAAGTTGAGGGAAAATTTGGAATCTGCTCGTCTCGCGAGAGCTTCTCAAGTACTTGAGGAATCTGCGACCGTGGAAAGTCACGAATACGAGCAAGCTCAAATCTTATCCTTGCGCACGCAAAGAGACGAGCTCAGGGAGATGATCACAAAGTTGACTTCTTCCCAGTCAGTCGAGCTTAAAACTGCTTATGAGCGCATTCGTACCTTGGAGGAGAAGCTTCGCAAAGTCAACATGATCAACGACAAGTTGAGCAAAAAGGGAGAGAGGCCTGATAATTCTGCAAGTCTAGGATACGGAACTGGAGGTAGACTCCACGGCTTCGATGTCGTGAGCCCCACCAAAAGTGTTTTAGGTAGTAATTAGCACCATTTCAAAATTATGAGCCGTGAATACGCTTTTCATCTTACTAAATGTAATAACATATACATGCCAATGTGAGATCCCTTTTTATGCTAGTTGTAAGTATTGAAGAAGGTATTGACCACCTCTGCAATTATTGGGCCCTGGTTAATTAGGTTTTTGGTGTTGTAAACCAGGCGCTCGTACAAAGCGGTATCAATTAGTCCACCCTTATGTTTTTCCTCCAACATTTTTATGGCTTCCGGTGTGGTGAACTCTGGGTGGCCCTGGAAAGTAAGTAGTTTCAACGGGCCCGCTTCCGTAACAAAACCTTGGATGGAACATTTGTTTGTGGAACCAAAGTTCTGCAAGGTGGTCTCAGCCACTACACCGTGAGTTGTCGTAGGTTCTGGAGGCAAGCCATACACAATATCAGAGTGAAACTCCACCAAATTGATATGTTCCAACACCTGGCCATTTTCTAAAGTCAAGGCTTCCTTGAAAGGAGAATTCTCGATGCTCATTATGCTCTTATTCAAAGCAATGGTGGTGGTTCCCACCTCCCACCCGTGTTCTGCGGTATTTTTATGCACTTTGCAGCCGAGGTTTTTGGCCAAAATCTGGTGGCCAAAGCAGAGACCAACAATGGGGAAGTCTGGGCGAGTGAAGAGAAACTCGTGGATGAATTTGTCTAAACGATCAATCCACACGTTTCCCGTGGCGTAAGAGTCAGATCTTGAGCCGGTCAATACTACACCTATAGTAACACCAGCGCTGATAGATTCCTCGAGTTTGGAAAACGTTGCTTCCATTTTTTCCACGTCACTTGGCTCGGCTACGTTATCCACGAGCGGAATTGCAATCTGGTATTTCACGAGCGGCCGGCCATTGTGCTTCAAAAGATCTTTCACGTTATCACCGAAATCACCAAATATTTCGGCTACTCCCGAAATAGGGGTATCCAAAACTAGCACTGCAATCTGGGACGCCATGTATGATAAACTCTCGTTATCTAAATCTGGTGATACAAGACTGCGGAAATCAATCGGAAATTTGATAGGTCGTGCGCGAATCGGTGTGGCTCGAGCTCGAGCGGAAAAGGAACCGGCGGAAAATGAATCAGACTCAAACTGAATCACACCCCACAAGCCAGTAAATACTGTGGGCGCCAAAAATTAAACAAAAAATCTAGCGGCAGAACCGGAAATCCAGTAGGAGCCGTGTTCCGAAATGAACTTTATACGATTCTATTTTTTTTTTTTTCATTTTTTAATTCTTTTCTCGGGTAACAATCGGGTTACTCCTTTGGTTGAAGGCATTTTCATGTTTGCTTTATTTAGTGTCTCCGCGTCCTCTTTCCTTTGTCGTGGGAGGGGGTACTAATATTTGGTGGAGTGCGGAAAACTTTTCTTTGAGGTACGGTGTACCGGTGCACTCATTTGTAGAGTAATAATTTTTCCTCCACTGTTCCTCCACCATTAACCGCATTCTCGTTCACCAACCACCGCAACGTGCCATCTTCATTGCTAGAGATATTATTCAGCTTTTTCAGAATAACAGTTTCTCTCACAGTACTTCTATTCCAACCTCATACGTCCGGCCCTTTCAAGCTCGTCTCCTCTAACTGTAACGATCAATGAATGGAGACACTGACCCAGCATTCAACAACGGGAATCAACTTCCGGCAAATAGCGGAGGTGGTACCATCTCCAATTTGAGCGCAGGCTTGAAGTCTGTCTCGCTCAACGACCAGCAGCAGAATGCTGTGAACTTGAATTTGTTACAGCAGCAACTTCACAACGAAGCCGCTGATAACGTAGCGGCCCAGACAAGAATCAGTCGCTTTTTTACGAATCAGCCGAGCGAGGGCTACACTCTATTTTCCCATCGCTCCGCCCCTAACGGTTTCAAGGTGGCCATTATCTTGCTGGAGCTTAATTCCCCATTCAATACGATTTTTCTTGACTTCAACTCGGGCGAGCAAAGAGCGCCAGAATTTGTGTCAATAAACCCCAACGCACGTGTGCCGGCGTTGATCGACCATAATAACGACAACACTTCCATTTGGGAGTCTGGAGCCATTATTTTGTACTTGGTTTCCAAGCACTTGAAAGAGCACGGCGAATGTGCTCTCTGGTCGGACAATATTGTAGAGCAGTCGCAGATTGCGTCGTGGCTTTTCTTCCAGACTTCGGGCCATGCGCCAATGATTGGCCAGGCATTGCATTTCCGCTACTTCCACTCGTGCCCTGTTCCATCGGCGGTCGAGAGATACACCGACGAGGTGAGAAGAGTCTACGGCGTGATTGAGATGGCGTTGGCTGAAAGAAGGGAAGCATTGATTATGGATTTTGACAGAGACAATGCGGCTGCATACTCTGCGGGCACCACACCGCTCAGTTCTTCCAGATACTTTGACTATCCTGTATGGTTGGTGGGAGACCGTGCCACAGTTGCAGACTTGTCGTTTGTTCCGTGGAATAATGTGGTGGACCGCATTGGCATCAACTTGAAGGTGGAATTTCCCGAAGTTTACAAATGGACCAAATACATGATGAGGCGGCCAGCAGTCGTTCGGGCTTTACGCGGGGACTAATAATGCTGTACCAAAACACTCGTTGCAGCATGGACACACGGTATAAATCCCCAAGACTCGATCGTTGGGCTGGACCCGTTTCTGATTCACAGCACAGGCAGTCTTGGTAGCGTTACCTTTTCCTGACCCTATGAACATCGATTCATTCCGCCAACTAGGGAAAAAGCGACAAGTGGATAGTTAAAAAGCATGTCGTTAAACACGATCTTTATAAACTTCCCGTAGATTCTTCCTGTTGATGCGGCTTTAGTGCCTGTATTTCGAGAAATGCGCAGTATTACACAGCTTTATGGAGAACAAAGAAACTTTTATTGTTTACGAAAGTAAATGGCACGAGAGAAAGTCAAAAAGACGGTATAACTAGCTGTCAATGTCTTCAGCCGTGTAGTTGGAGGTGGCATAGTCCCATAAGAAAGTAACTTCGGTTGGAACGTCGGTAACGTTACACTGGGTCTTGTAGTCCTTTCCTTCCAATCTCTTGTTTATGTAAGACTCAAACTCAGAGAGCTCACATGAGAAGCCTGGACCAGATTGACAGGACTGGATTGGGTAAACGGCATCGTTGACGATGTATCTCACGTAGCTGGAGCCATCGCAAGAGTACTTCTCTGTGTATAAACGAGCACCTTGAGGAACAATTTGGCTGTGAACGTATGGGTTGGGGAATGGAATGTAGTCGGTAGGCAAGTCAGAGGATGGCTCAAGCAATCCGAGGGCAGAGTGGAAGATTTCAAGGTCAGTGTCGTGAGAGAAGGCCAAAAGAACCTTGAACTCTGGGTCCTCTTCCAACAAGAACTGCAAAGTAGCATTCAAGTAAGGAGCTGCAATAGTAGCAGTCATGTTGTTACCTGGGCCGTTGGAGTAGTAGTTGCTGAGGTCGTTGGCGTAGGCATATTGAATGAACTCTTCATTGGTGAACAAGTTGCAGAAAGGAGAAGCGCCTCTCACATTAATCTCATAGGCGCACATAGAGAAGAGGTTATTGACGTCTGAAGTCGTCAAGTTGAACTTTTCGTTGCCCTCGAGGATTCTAGATTGGGCAGTCTCTAAGTAGCTGGTGTTGTACTTGGCCACAACATCGTCGTTAGCATCCTCGTCGTAAGCGGAGCAGCCGTATCTTGGGGTCAAGGAGTTGGCGCCCATTTCACCATCCTCGGAAATCACGTAGTACTTAACGGCGTCATCGGAGTACTCGTCTCCCATGAAGCCTCTGGCAAAGTATTTCGAAGTCTGGTGGACTCTACCAGAGTTGGAGGTGAACACCAAAAGATCCTCCTCAGAAGCATTGAAAAGAGATTGGTACTTGTTTCTGAAGAACATACCGTGTCTTGTGGCGTCACTGGTACCAGTGTAAGGGCTGTTGGAGTTGAATGGGGTTGTTTCTTTTTCGTACTCGTTCGAGTCAGAAACAAAGTAGGTGTAGTCGTTCAAGAACGCCAATTCACCCACAAAAGTCTCGTTGTAGTTCTTGATCTTTTTCATGATTTTCTCAAAGGCCTTTCCGGAGTTCTTGGATGGATATCTCTCGCCATGTCTGGAGAACAAGTGCACCTGCTCCAAAGTACATTGTGCTGGAACATCTGGAGAAATCCCGAATCCAGGATGCTGAATGTAGGGGCCAGAACCGCCCAAGAAAGTGAGAATGTTATATTGCTCAGTAGCAGCCTGTTGTGGGGAAGCAAGGTTGGAAAAGATGTTTTGGCCCGCGAGAAGCAAACCGTTGTTCACGAGCTTGGAGATCGCAACCATTGTGTTTTAATTGTTTTGCAAGTGGTGACTGAAAATTTTGGGGACGGAAGGTTGCATATTTAAGTGTTCGCAAATGGGTTTTCCAATGCCCAATGGTAACGTACTACTGAATTATCACCGGCTAATGGCCGATTCTGCGTTTATTGATACACGTGTGGATGCAAATTAATTTATGCGGGTGTGCATAAACGTGTCAAAGCCCTTTGTTAGTATGTGTCTGTGCCTGAAATGTTATCAACCTCACATGAAAACGGAATGTGCTCGTCCTTTTCCGCACCAGATACATCTGTAACAATAACACACGAGATGAATAATCACCTGTATGCAGATGACGTTTTCGTAAAGATGTTGCGTGAGTGAAATGATTGTGTGATTTGGGGTAGTCTCTCTTCGTCATTGTCGGCCGAATCCATTTGCCGATCCAATCCCGAGGAAACAGCCTACGCGATGGTTGAGTTAAGAGTCCCCAGTTTACTAAACTGATATATACTATGCATCTGAGATGTTACTCTATGGTAAATTTTCCAATCCAGAGCCACGTCCCCCACGTTGGTAATAATTCACCTCGGCGGGGACACGAGCGGAAAAAAAAAATACGAGGTCCGCGGTTTATTTCTTCCCGCCTCTCTTGGGCTTCTTACTCTTATTGTCACTGACACCTCCGTTGGGCAATACGAGCTTCATCTTGTTCACGGCCAATGCGCCAATCAAATCAGCAGATTTGGTTCCGGCAATGATCTCATGTTCGTTCGGCCAATCCACATCAGCGTCGGTTCTACTAGCATCAACCTTTCTGTTGGAAAAGTATGCGAGGGTATCACTCAAGCATTTCCCCTTTTTACCCAAACCTGGCTGCAACTTCACCTTATACTTGAATTTGGCCATAGACGCCCATGGAGCAAATACTGGCACTAAACTTGCCACTGTATCGTCTTTAGCCGGTTTGCTGGTGAGCGAATCTAACAATTCTAAGTAGTTGGAACCAATGGCGTTCTCTTCGTCGTTCTCCTCCTTCAAGTACCGCTGCAACTCTCTTTCTCCTGACTTGTTATCTTTGCTCGCGGTCTTTGTATTGAATTTTTCAGGTTGTCTCAGTTTCTCCTTCGCTTCTTCTTGTTTCTTTTTCATGAGTTCTTCAACCTGCTTAAGAGTTCCCAACATCTCCATTCTGACCCTTCTATCTTCTTCATCTTGGTCGGCATATTTGGTGTTCATCTTCTTCAACTTACCCTTCTTACCCCGCACATTTTTTTGTGGCTTTGTTCCTTGAGAAGATGACAACTTTGCTTTCAAGCTTGCCAATTCCTCCTCGATAGACTCCACCGTATTTGAATTGTCTGGATTTTCAATCCCAGCCTCTTCTTCTGTCTCTATCTCTTGTTTCGCCTCGACTTCTTCAACTTTCACGGATTCAATCGGGGTCACCTTTTGAGTCGCAGTCGGATCGCTCTTGGCATTCGTTGAACTGGACTTCAAATCTTCAAGATCTTCCTTTTTGTTGCCGAAAGAAACTTTCAATCCATGCTCTTCTTGTCTCTGTTCTCTAGATTTGGTATACTTTTTAGTCGTCTCTTCGTCGCATAACCAGTACAATCCGAATCCCATAACCATTTGCGCTGGAGGCATATAGTTTTTCTTTGCTTTGTAATTAAGACTTCCTGCTTCCAAAAAGCTGCCGTCAAAATCACGCTTGGATACATCTGAGCCAGCCATCCACCAGGCAGAAGAGCTAACCTTCGCGTTCCAAGCCGTCGAAGTCAGCAATGCAAATATACCTGCTTGAAACAAGGCTGAAGGCGAGACATTTTGAGTCTTATATGGGTTCAAAATAAACACCTTTGCAGCACCTTCAAGATCAGAGGAGACGAAATAGTCAGCATCACTGAAATGTCTGTAATAGATCATATCTGTCTGTAACTCATCTCTTCCTGAAAGGCACAAGTATCCATCACTGGTAGTAAACCAAAAGTATTTTTCAAACCAGTACTTGTGACGGATAGCACGGAGGGAATCCGTCTCATTCTTTAGGCTCTTGTTCAAATCCTGTTGAATTTTTCTTTCAGCATTCTTGAGAGCGATTTTGGTGCTGTTCTCCACGCGGGACTGTTTGGTTACCGCGACCTTCTTGGAATCAAAATAAGTGCTCGCATTTGCAAAAGCAGATATATTGAGATCAATATCCACATTGAGGGTAGGAATTTCTTTCTTTTTTGATTTCTTGCTTGGCTTTGCATTCTTGACCTTCTTTCTCACGTCTTCCTCATCCGAGTCTGAGTCTGAGCCAGATTCAGAATCAGATTCGGAACCAGAGTCGGATTCGGACTCTGATTCTGTTTCTGATTCTGTTTCTGATTCTGACTCAGAAGTGGACCCGTCATCTGAGTGTTCGCTCTCGATGTCAAACATATGATCAACGTCAGGTAAGGACAATTTTATTTTGTCCTCTTTTAAATTAAGAGGCAACCTGATGTACTTGGCGCAATATTTTCCTCTGGAGGCATCAAACTTTATAATGTTTTCAATATCTGTCCAGTCCATTTGTTTTTGAACCATATCTTTCACGTAGCCTTTGCATTCCTCAACGAGATCTGCGTGGTAAGTAATGGTATTACCCTTCTTCTCGTTGACCTCTTGTTGATTCACCAACAGTTCAATCTGTCTTTCCCTTTCTGATTTTGCATGTGCTAATCTTTTCAGCGCATTCTGTTTCTGTTGCTCCACGCGCAATGTATATTTCGTGGACTCAATTGTAGAGAAAAAAGAGTCAAGAGTTTTGTTGTATCCCTCAAATATATCGAATTTGTATACGCTCCTGTTCTCTTTGTAGGGCTGGAACGGATGAAACTCATCGTAGATATATTCCAAAGACTGTTCGTCCTCTGGGTTGTACAATGGGTTCTTCTTAGAAACAATGCATCCTTGAGATTTTCCAGCCAAAGCTCTTTGGATTAGATCAACGTAGCTTGCCTCCGCGGCATCGAGAGATGAAACTATCTTCTCTAATATTTCGTCGTTGCCTTCGATGTCTAGACAGCTTTGAGAAGGGTTGACTCCCTCTTCCACCAAAGACTTCAAAATAAGATCACTTGACAAATGACTTGCACTCACAAAGATTAACTTGTGCACAGAATAAACTTTTTTCTTCTTCTTGTTGTCCTGTGCACTGTTGAGAATTTTCAGTTTGTGTTCCTCTAACCACTTTTGCACTTGGTCCTTGGAATATGATACTGCTTCATATGAAGGAGTCTCGGTGAAGAGACTCTCGTCAAATGAGTTGTAAACCTCATTTACCGCATAACGACCGTTGTCGGGACCTAAATCATTGACTAATCTCTGAAGTGCCAAGATCTTTCTATCGTGATCGAGCAACAAAACATTTCCAGCGCTGAAGAATTCAAGAACCAAATAATATAAACCGTCAGAAAACTGGAATACGAGCACTCTATCATTCTCAATTTGCTTGAGCATCGACAATCGTCTAGTCTTCAAATGCTTTCTCAACTTCGTTACAAAACTTGATGGAGCGGGTGCAGTGGGACGTTCAAATTCAGAAAGATGAAGCTTGTTACCACAGTCCACGATCAAATTCTTCTTAGAATCAGGAATGGAGAACTTCAAGACATACTGTCTCGAAGAATTTGCCACATTATAAATATTTTGCAATCGAAAGTTCAAGAGATTTTCCTCGAGCTCACTCGAAATTATCTTGAGGTCTAACGCGGTAATTCTTTGCTTTTTGAGTTAGAAGATGTTCATTGATTGGTTCTTATCTATGTTTTTACTTACCTTCATTCTGTGGTTCTGAAAAAAGCTGAGATCGTGAAATGACTTTGAGTGACAAAGTAATGTAATATGCAGATGAGCTTTATCTACAAACCAATTGTTCTTCTTCTCGAGGTATAGATTATCTCCAATTAATAGATTGAAATAACAAGGCAAACCATTAGTACTCTGCCCTTTGCCAGTCTCATTTTTTCTTTTACTTTATTCGCCTTGTCAATCGAACACTGACCATATCGAACAGATCAAGTCCAAATCCACCATGCTGCTTGAAAAACAACTAGGACCTTTGGTTGAGGCTGTTAAAGACAAAAGAAAGAAAGTTACTTTCTTTCTTGGGGCTGGTGTCTCCACTGCATGTGGAATTCCAGACTTCAGAAGTCCAAAAACTGGGCTATACGACAATTTACAGAGATTAAACCTTCCTTACGCTGAGGCAGTCTTTGATATAGACTATTTTAAGGAAAGCCCGAAAGCATTTTATACGCTATGTGACGAATTATATCCGGGCAAATTTCTTCCCTCCAAATTTCATTTTTTGTTGAAATTATTTCAAGACAAGGGACTTTTGCACAGAATCTATACTCAGAACATAGATACTCTCGAGCGTATCGCCGGAGTCGACGAGAATTTTATCGTTGAAGCACATGGATCATTTGCCGAAAATCATTGTATTGATTGCAAGGAGCCAATGACTACGGACGAGTTGAAAAAGCAAATGGAAAATAAAGATCTCAACGAAGGTATACCAACTTGTGGCGTATGTTCAGGCTATGTCAAGCCCGATATTGTTTTTTTCGGGGAATCCTTACCTGAACGCTTCACTGACCTATGGGAAGAAGACTCAGAGAAGGTGGAATGTGCGATTGTCGCCGGTACTTCGCTCACAGTATACCCTTTTGCGCTGTTACCTGCTCAATGCGGTAAAAAGTCCCTACGCGTTTTGATCAACAAGGAGCTTGTTGGCGATTTCAAGGCTAAGAAGCGGAAAACTGACATTATTATACAGCATGAATGCGATGTGGTTGCCGAAAAGTTGGCAAATCTATTGGGTTGGTCTAAGGAGTTAAACGAGTTGGTGAGACAGGCAACTAAAGACAGTAAGACCAAAGAACTAGAAGAGTCTTCACCATTTGAGGAAGGAATGCTGGGTGAGACTCTGGGCTCTTTAGAGAAGACATCTGCAGAGGAGTCCAAGGAAGCCGGCGTGGCTGAATTGGAGAAACAATTAGACAATTTAGAGCTCAAGTAAACATCAGGGTTCACTTTTTTTTGTACAAGCGGTAGAAAAATCTCATGTTTTCAAGCTTGACAGGATAGTTAATATTCCGCTCATCTATTCTGTACCAACAGCTTTCACTTTGTTCAACAAGTTCCCAGGCACCAGTATCCGACCCGGGTTTGCCCACTAGGATGGTATCAATTAAAAACTGGACTGGAAATTTCTTCAGACCAATTGTGATATGCGAGTAGGATCCAGCACTCTCAGTGATTAGAAGTAGCGCACCCTTGTGGCAATGAGCACATAGTGTTTGCAAAAACTTGATGGTTTCTGTTTTCTTCTCACAGAACAATTCGTTGGTGGTGAAGAGCAATGTAATTAAGTCTAACTTTGACAACTCAAGTTCGGATGGTGATTTGGTCAAGACGTCGCCGTGAATAAAATTGGAGGTAAACTTCGTAGCATCGTAAAGCCAATTCTGCTGGATGAAACCGGAAATGTTTGACACGATAGTAGACCAGTCCGCAATATCGATTACATCCATCACCAATTCTGAAGGCGACCCGCCGTTTGGTTGCTTCAACGAACAAAAAAGCGATGCCATTCCCACCAACTCGGATGCTGCACCTCCACCCACGCACAAGACTCTGTTCTTGCGCTCTGGATCCTGGAAGAGGTTTGCAATGGGTTTGAGAGACGCAAAAAGCGAGGAGTATGCCAATGCTCTAGAAGGAGTCCATCTTGCAACATAAGCAAATCGTTTGTCGTCACTGTCAAACGCCGAAAGATAATCGCGATTGAAGAGCTCGCCCTTTACTAATTGGATCATGTCTGCGAGTCCGTCTGACGCCAAAATAAATTTGAAGTTCTCCAAAAACAAGTCAATCACTTTTTTCGGAGAGAGTGTGTAGTCATTATGGAACGGAATCAAATCATTACCCAGTTTGGTAGCCTGGGGCCGTGTTTCTAACCTCGCAGATTGGCGCTTTGGCCCATCACCGTTTCGTTGTTTTTCTTGAAATTTTGTTGCTCTTCTGTTCATGATAGTTGAATGCGGCTTTTACTCTTGGGTGAGGACGGTTTCGTTTTTTGCTTGGCTGACTTTCCTTTGTTTTTGGAAGCCTCAAAGAAGTCCTGGCAAACCCTTACCTAGGTGATGGCTGCGGGTAAGCTAATGGAGGGGACTGCAGGTGGCTTTATTTTTTTTTTTTCTCTTCTCATTCTCGCGACTATAAAAGCAGCGCGAACCCACAAACATTTAACGTTTTTTTTTCTTTTCTACATCAACTCGTGTGAGGCAAGGGTCCCAGCACGTATTCGGATTAAATCCTTCGGGGTTATCCGGGCACAGCTGTGGAAACATGTCTCGCAGTTCGGCGCTCGTGAAGCAAGTTCGATGTGAGATCCCCTGGGTCACTTGTGGTGCGCTGCAATTCGTTGCGGCAGCAGGATGTGTTGCTTTGACGTGATGGTGGTTGGTGCTGGTCCTCTTCGGAGTTGAGCGGTATTGGCTGCTTTTGCTAGATACATTCTGTTATCATTTGTGGCCTATGGTCTCACTGTGCTCTTCGGGCATTGGAACAGAGTAGCTCCGTCGACGAGTTGTAGAGTAAGCGGGTCGGTCTTGAGCTCACCTTTGGCGCTATGGCAACATAGTGCTGGGGGTTGCAGCTCGGCCGGATGGCTCGCAGCAACATATTCCTGTACTCTGCGAAGGCATTTTGCTGGTTATCGTTTGAGTAAAACCATGTTGCAAACATTTTGTTGTAGCTTCTCTTTAGGATGTCGTCCTCTCTTTCCTTCGACCTCTGCTCATCCGTTTATGTTTGCTTTCTCTATTCAATTATTCTGCTTCTATCTTGTTCACTCTAGTCTTCTGCGTTTGGGCGGACCGGTCTATTTCTCTCTCGCCTGTTTTCCTTCATGCGGTGCTCACCTTCGGCGCTTCCTGCTGGTGCATGTGCGCACTGATCGAAGATCCAAGCGCGCATATGGATCCTATCTTGGAACAGGTATTCTTCGACTCTTTTGCCCTCTCCTCCAAAATGAGTTACAACCCAAGTGCAGACTCTCCAGGCGGGTTTGGAGCGGCAGTTTCTCGGGAGACATCCCGAATGTATGATTCTAGACGCGGGGCTAGCAATTTGCCCGCTTTACCAACGTATAATCAGGAACCTCAATCCCCGCTTCTCTGTGCTGAGGAAATTGGGCCGGAAACGGACCAGCCCTACGTCGAGTTTGACTTTAATCAGTCGCATCGCAATGATTCAAGCGATACTGGCTTCACCCAGAAATTCGTTTCGTGGCAAGCAAACGAGCCAGATTTAAACGAGCATCCGAAAACACCAATTGCCGAAGTGGCACAAAAGAATCCCCCAGAGGACGATTTTTTCCAGCACGAAACCGCCGATTGGCAGTCCATGAAGAAGGTCACGCAGAACAACTTTTATGACGAGATGGGTAATCTAGAATATACCAAAGATGAGGTGTTCAATCTATTCAATGCAAATGGTGGCCGTGGTTACACTAAAATTGATACTGAGGAGCAGCTCAACAAGTATTCAGAGTTGGACAAGAAAACCGACTTTCTCTTTGAGGCTCCATCCAAGTCGGTCACGCTAGATGAGCTTAGTGAAGAGGATGAGGAGATTATTCAAGGAGATGAAACCTTGGAATCTGAGGATGCCCTCGCAGGAACCAAGGGAATGCTAACCGAATCTCAAATTTTTGCATATATTGGCATTGTCAAACTAATAATGAATGACATGGCTACAGAGTTGGCTAAACTCAATCAGAGGAACACGACCAAGATGGCCAAGAAATTGAGCCTCAGTCAAAAGAATTTTGCTAACTGGACATTGTACATAATGTCGAAGATTGTTGACCATTTTGATCTTGCGAAAGAAGAAAAGAGTATGATCGATAACTTGGGCGCACACGGCGTCGAAGTCTACGATTTGACGGGGAGCTTATTGGAATCGCATATAAAGAAAACCCGCTTGGAAAAACGCACGAAAAACTTTGATCTCCGGTGGGTGCTTATATGCGATTTACTTCTTCTTTTGATAAGTGATGGATACTATGATAGTCGTTCGCGTACTCTCTTGTTTCAATTTGCACACCACCTTGAGGTCAAAGAGTTGGAGGTTCGACAATTTGAAAGAAGACTTGTGGAAAGTCTTGAATTGGACACCAGCAACAAAACAATAGAGAATAGGGACGAAATGATGAAAGATGATCTGTTCATCAAAAAGCATATCCAGAGAAACAGACGTAAGCGTCTTGCTTATATTGGTTTGGCAACATTGGGTGGCTCTCTTGCTATTGGTCTATCTGCCGGCTTACTCGCTCCTGTAATCGGCGCAGGTTTAGCTGCTGGTCTCACTACTGTGGGTATTTCAGGTACTGGAGGCTTCCTTGCGGGTATTGGTGGAAGTGTTGCCATCACCACTAGTGGTGTTGCAATTGGTGCCAAAGTCGGAAATAAGGCAGGTGCAAGAAGAGTTGGTGATGTTCATACATTTGAACTTAAACCTTTGCACAACAACAAGCGTGCCAACTTAATTTTAACCGTAAGTGGTTGGATGAACGGTGAAATGGATGACGTTAGACTTCCGTTTTCTACGGTTGATCCAGTTATGGGCGATATCTTTTCCCTTTTATGGGAACCGGAGATGTTACAGTCTATGGGTCAAACAATAGGTATTCTTGCATCTGAGGCATTGAGTACATCTATTCAGCAGATTTTGGGCGCTACCATATTAGCTGCTTTGATGTCGGCAATTCAATTACCGATGGCTCTTTCAAAGTTGTCTTACTTGCTTGATAATCCTTGGAATGTTTCGTTGGACCGAGCGTGGAAGGCAGGAAAAATATTGGCTGACACATTAATCTCGGGCAATCTAGGTGTACGCCCTGTCACATTAGTTGGTTTCTCCCTTGGTTCCCGGGTGATTTACTCGTGTTTAATTGAGCTTGCTAGCCGTGGTGGCTTCGGGTTGATCGATGACGTTATCTTGCTAGGCAATCCTGTGACAGTAAAGTATGAGCAGATCACTTTGGCCAGCTCTGTCGTTAGTGGACGATTCATCAATGGCTACTCAAAGAATGATTGGATTCTTGGTTATCTTTTCCGTGCCACCGGGGGTGGATTGCTGGCTGTCGCAGGGCTTTCACCAATTGAGAATATCCCCGGCGTGGAGAATTTTGATTGTACAGAATTGGTTGAAGGGCATATGTCTTACAGACAAGCTGTCCCAAAGATTCTCAAGGCTATGAATTGGGAAGTGTTGAGCGAGGAGTTTGCAGAAATCGAAGAGCCAGCTGCGGAACAAAAGGAGCGCCAACGCAAATTGATCAGTGAATTTGACGAAGCAAGAGCAATAATGGAGAGAGAAAGCTCCGAAAATGCTAACAAGCCAAAAGGCTGGAAGAAATGGTTCAAGCCCAAGCAGAAGAACTGGTGGGAAATATATGATGAGAGATCTAAGGAAGACAACCAGGGATCATCTGGTGACATGCATGCGGATGAAGATGCCGATTCTGCTGGACCTGAAGCGAGTGATAGAAAAAGTACGCAACAGCAGGCCGGTCCCACTGACGCAATTTTCGATTTGAACGCTTTGGCCCAAGAGGTGGATGACATTGCGAATAAAGGCAGTGCGATCTCCGAAGTACCAGAAGATAAGAAAGAGGAAAAGTAGAATGTATAGGTTGGGTAAATCTACGATATCAGGGTATTCCAGTTCGAGATATTTGTATCTTGCTTAATTCGATGTGTAGTCGTGGTTCCAGTTGATCCAGTTTTGTTCGGTTGCAAATGTGCTGAAATATACGCGAACGATCGCTGGCGCGACAAGCGAACGTGCGCGTAAATTACAGTATTAAGCTAGTGAGGAATTTTCTTCAATTTTTCCTGTGAGACAAGCCTAAAGCTAACAGCAGACAAACATGCCTACTATCCCCGTGGACAAAGCTGACCTTTACGAACTCTTGGGTAGAGAATACACTACCCAAGAATTTGACGAGTTGTGTTTCGACTTCGGTATCGAATTGGACGAAGATACCACCGACGAATGCGTTGGAGACGAAAGACCTCAATTGAAGATCGAGATTCCTGCCAACAGATACGACATGTTGTGTATCGAAGGTATTGCCCAAGCTTTGAACGAGTTTTTGGGTAGACGTGAGTCTCCAAACTTCACTTTGAAGCCTTCCACTCCCGAGATCAAATTGACGATTGACAAATCCACCGAACAGATCAGACCATACGCCGCTGCCGCCGTTTTGAGAGGCGTGAAGTTTGACAACAGGCGCTATGCTTCTTTCATTGCCTTGCAAGACAAATTGCACACCAACTTGTGTCGTAACAGAACCTTGGTCGCTATCGGTACACATGACTTGGACAAATTGACCCCTCCATTCACTTACGAGGCTTTGGCTCCAAAAGACATCAAGTTTGTGCCTTTGAACCAAGAAAAGTCGTTGGACGGTGAGGAATTGATGGAATTCTACGAGAAGGACAAGAACTTGGGTAAGTACTTGCACATCATCAGAGACTCTCCAGTGTACCCTGTGATCTTCGACTCCAAGAGAACTGTGTGCTCGTTGCCCCCAATCATCAACTCCAACCACTCCAAGATCACATTGGAGACCAATAACGTGTTCATTGAGGTTACCGGTACTGATAAGACTAAGACCGATCTTGTGATTGAGCAGATTGTCGCCATGTTCTCTGTCTACAGTGGTACTCCATTTGAGATTGAGCCTGTGCAGATTGTCTCCGAGCACAACAGCCAAAACAGAGTGACTCCAAACGTCACACCGAGAAAGGCTGAAGCTGAAATTGCCTACATCAACTCTTGTTTGGGTTTGAACTACTCGGGTGAAGAAATTGCTTCTTTGTTGAAGAAGATGTCCTTGCATGCTAAGCCTCGTGATGACAAGATCCTCGATGTGGAAATTCCAATCACCAGATCCGACATTTTGCACCAATGTGACATTATGGAGGACGCGGCTATTGGTTACGGTTTCAACAACTTGGAAAAGACTAGACCAAAGGGAGACTCTTTGGTGGCGGCCCCATTACCGATCAACAAGGTTGGTGATATTCTCAGAATCGCTTCTGCTCAAGCTGGCTACTTGGAGGTCTTGCCATTGACGTTGAGTTCCCACGATGAGAACTTCAAGTTCTTGAGGGTTGCCGATGACAACACGCTTGCTGTTAAGTTGGAGAACCCAAAGACCGCAGAATATCAAGTTGTTAGAACTACATTGTTGCCAGGAATTCTCAAAACCATCAAGGAGAACAGAAAGCACTCTTTGCCAATTAAGGTGTTCGAGTGTGGTGACATTGTGTTGAAGAACCCTGAACTCGAAAGAGGTGCGTTCAACCAGAGAAACTGGTCTGCCATCTACGCTGGTAAGACTTCTGGTTTCGAATTTGTTCAAGGTTTGTTGGGTAAGATTATGCAAACCATGAGAACCCCATGGATCGAGAAGCCTGCTGAAGACAAGAGAAGAGGTTACTGGATTGAAGAAGACAAGGAGAACCCAACCTTCTTCCCAGGTAGAGGTGCCAAGGTGTTCTTCAGAGCGAGCGAGAATGCCGAGCCCAAGAATGTTGGTGCCATTGGTGTCTTACACCCAGAAGTATTGAACCATTTCGACATTCCATATGCCGCATCTTCGGTTGAGATTAATGCAGAGGTGTTCTTGTAAATTTAATTTAGATAGGACGAAATATATAATACGGTGAAATGCGGGGGCTATGCGAGCTGTGCTTGACAATATACCATGCTGGTAGTTTTCAGCATCCGCGCAGACGGAAAACCTGAGCCGATCGATGATACAACACAAAGGGCAGCTAGTGCAGGTGTAGAATCATGCCGTGTTTAAGTGAGGTCAAGTAGCTTTCCACTTACACATTTCTCATCCCCGCTCCTTCTTCAGACAATTTTTCCGTTTTCGTCACACGTCCTGCTCGTATATGAAGCCAGAGTGAATCGAACCTTGTACTTCCTGCAGGATATTCTGGTATTGTCACGTCGGGCTCTCCGTTCGAAATTATATCGCCATTAGGTATATCATATCTGTTGATACACATCAAAGGGCACTGTCTGACGTTGGTTTCTTCGCGTGCTTTATTGGGATTCCTATCTTCGTACCCTATTACCTTACTGTCTAACTTATAATGAGTGCAAAGGTCCCTTCCAGATCATATGATATGATCATGAAGTTGTTACTTGTCGGAGACTCCGGAGTTGGTAAGTCTTGTTTGTTGTTGCGTTTTGTTGAAGACAAGTTCAACCCTTCGTTTATCACCACTATTGGTATTGATTTCAAAATTCGTACCATCGAAAGCAATGGTAAGAAGATCAAGTTGCAGGTGTGGGATACTGCGGGTCAGGAACGGTTCAGAACCATCACCACTGCGTACTACAGAGGCGCTATGGGTATTGTGTTGATTTACGATGTTACTGACGCCAGAACTTTTGAAAACGTTGAGAATTGGTTCCAGACCGTCACGCAACACGCCAATGAAGACGCGCAGATCTTTTTGGTGGGTAACAAGTCGGATGACGAAGAGAACAGACAGGTGTCGAAAGAGCAAGGTGAGAGTTTGGCGTCCAGCTTAAACATTCCATTTTTGGAAGCGAGCGCTAAAACTAACGCTAACGTGGAGTCGATCTTTTACGAATTGGCGTCGCTCATTCAAGAAAAGCATCTTGACGACGAGCCTCCCCAGCGCTCTTCAGGCATTGATGTGTCGCTGTCAGGTAACGGAGTCAAGGGCAACTGTTGTTGATTTGATTTATTCCCACGTTCGAGAAGGGCTCTATTACTATTTTTCTTTTTTTAAACTCGTTTTCGTTCCGGTTCATGCTGCGGGTTCAGGGCCGCCTCGGGATTGCGTGGTGTTTCCAGTAAACTGCCCAAGCGACGCCCATCTTTCCCGGCACCGCCTTTGTAGGCCAAATACAAAATAATGACATAAATTTTTATTATACATTGAATGCCTAGATACTTAAATAGCGGATGAATATGCTGCGATGAGCTTGAGAGGATCAGATCTTCTTGCCAAAGTAAACCCACTGGTCCTCCAATGGCTTCTCCTCCAACTCCTCCCACACCTTCAACTTGGCAAACTCCTTGGCCAAGGTCAACTCGTCGTTGGCCTGGATGACAATCTCCTCAATCAAACCGCCACCGATCTTGTTTTCGATGTTTTCTGTGATTTCGTTTTCCTCCACAATCTTCAATCTGTTTCTGGTCATGGTCTCAACCGACTGCTTGTACACCGAGTTGGCGGGAAACTCCTTGGCCAAAAAGTTCAATGTGTAGTTGTATAAAGAAATCAAGGCGGGTCTAGGGTTTGGGTGTTGGTACAAACCAGTCAAACCGGTTGGCTTTCCGGAAGCGGCTCTCACCAACACTTCTTCTGCCTGTTTCAACGCTCTGGTGAATCTCATGGTGGATGATGATGTGCGACTTGGAAATTCTTCGTCTTTGGTTGGCCAAGGTGCGCGCGCGTGCAGGCACCACTGTTCCCACTACCACCACACCATAATAATGGTGAGGAATTTCTCAAAAAATCGGAGTGGTTTCAACATTCGCCGTCAGGGCGGATGTAACCGCTCAACGAAATCTCAAATGAATCTTCATAAGCACTCACTACCCAAACCACCACTCTACTCACCACCACCACCACCACTCTACTCACCACCACCACCACCACTCTACTCACCACCACCACCACTACATCACTACACCGCAAAGACACAAGTAAATGTATTCGTATAACAGGCTAAAAGTCTCCTCCGCCGAAGTCCCCGCCGAAGTCTCCGCCATCTCCTCCGTAGTCCTCGCCAGGTGGAGGACCATAGTAGTGTGGTTCCATGGCATCCATGAGTAACATACCACCCAACAAACCCGCACCGGCACCCATAGCCATGCCGGCACCGCCGCCAAAGCGGCTCTTTTGCTGCTGCTGCTGCTGATATTGCGCCGGATATCCCTGTGGAGGATATCCCCCGTATCCTTGTTGTGGATAACCTCCGTATCCCTGTGGAGGGTAACCTCCGTACCCCTGTGGAGGATAGCCGCCTTGTTGCGGATACCCTCCGTATCCTTGGGGTTGGAAGCCTTGCTGTGGATGGCCGCCGTATCCCTGTGGTGGTCCAGAGTAGCCTTGCGCAGGGTATGCTTGGTGGGAGTTACTCTGTGGCTGAGCCTGAGCCGGGGCCTGCAGCCGGTTTTGGTCTGCTTGCGCTTGGCCCTTCGTGTTCAGGCTAGGGCTATAAGGGGGCGGGCTGGCGGCGGGCTCGGCAAAGGTGGTGCCCTTGGGTGCTTCCCACTGCGATTTCTTGGTCTTCAAGTCCACATAGAACCAGGTTTTGTACTTGTCGTCGAATTGGGCGGACCAGCCGTCGGGTGGGGTGGGTCGATTGTTCGGATCGTTGCTAGACATTGATGAAGAAGCAGTAGCAAGGAGTGGCGGTGGCGGTTGAAATATGGGGTCCTGTGCGCAGTAGTGCCCAGAAACTTCGGTCACATCCCGCTGGAGGCGCGATAACGGGCTCGGCGCAAGAAAGTTCTCGAAGCCACTCGATCTCTTCAATCGATAATCTATTCACTTTTCCAATTGTTCTTTCCGAATTCCAGTCGTTTCCCATCTTCTGTCCTCCGCAGTCGCCTCTCACTCCCTTGCTCTCCACTTGAGCCACGCCAACCTCGGTCACGTGATCTTTTCCAATCGTACCGTCCACGGACAAAACCAACTTGCAAGCAAGAAAAGCAATACTGCTGCCGTTCAAAAAGACACAGAAAGTGTGCATCTCGCCGGCTCTTTTTGTGGGCCGACTCGCTTAGTGTGCATGCGTTTCGCACCCACTCTTCACCATTTGCACCTGTGGGTTTGTGAGACACTCGCAACTTTGTGCGGCTGTCTGTAGACCCCACATCTCTCGGTTGTCGTAGTGGATACATGGCTGTTGGAATATCAAGTGATTGGCTCCTGTGGTGGAAATACCCCGCTCCCCGATTTTCCGTGTTTTTGTCGAGTTTTGCCGTAGTTGCAGTTTTATTGGCTTGTACCCGCTTGCGGTCTACCAACCTGACCCCGGGCCCGGTTATCGAAGCACTCCCAGCATTTAATGCATTTTTGGATTGCATCGACACATCCCAGGCCGCCGAATGCATATCCAAGTTCTCTCCAAGAATTCTCCGTCAAACGAAGAGATTGTTGTCCCGGACAGCGTATACCCAGTGCCACCAGTGCTGGAGCCAACTACAACCCACACAAACCGAAACACAATTGGCTCTTTCGGCGCAACAGTGCTTCCACCTGGCAAAGCTACGCGATGTCGAGCGGGGTGTGGTGACTCCCCCAGTATTCGGGCTAGTGGTGCTCGTGGTGGTGACTCAGGCGTTTTCGGTTGCGTGCGTCACCTACATCTGCCAAACCCTCCAGCAACTAGCCATTGGCGAAACCACGGGAGGGAATGAAGGAGCGACCCTTGCCAAAGACCTGGAAAGCCCCGCTGCCAACGCTAGCGGGCGCTCTTTTGCCAAAAATAGCGACAATCCGACCAGTGAGCCTACGGAGCCGGCGCTTAGCCTGAGTTGCACCCAGCTACGCACCGCGACTAAAGTCTCGGATTCGCACCCAAATGCCCGACCCAACACCAGGGTACAAAATCTTCACATGCCAACCACAATCTTGCCCCCGAGTGGCCTCCATTTAAAGCTGGCGATGCCAGCCATCGTGGACGAAAACATGCCCAAGCCATCTTTCAATATTTCCACGCCGGAAGGGCGGTATCAAATGAAGCAGTACGTGCGCGAACAGATTGAGCGCAACCGGCTGGGTAAAGCGCAACCGGCCAGGAATAGCTAGGGGCGGCACAATCAAAGTAAAAACAAGCTAGCGCACCCATTCAGCAGATGCCTCAATGCAATGTAATCCAGGTAGCCGGCACAACCCTTGTCCTCTGTAGAAATTTACGTTTCACGAGCCAAATTGGCATGTGGGTCTGAAGCGCGCGCGAAATGACGGGACCCAAAAAGAAAGTCCAACCCCTCTCCCCCACTCTAACTATCAACTCCACATACCTCTTGTGTATGATTTCACTATTTGTCGCGCTGGATAGAATGACATTTTTTTTTCCGCTTCTACTTGTACTTTTCGGTCGCACCGTAGCAGCATAGGTCGAGCAGGAGCACACCCACCCGGTCACGGCGGTTTTACACCCCAGACGGAAAAAATATCCAGCCTGTGAATTAACCGGTGTAAGGGGAGACTGCACAGTAACAGGTAGGCACATTTCACATGTCTGGCCAAGTCATTTCTTTGAGCTCATGCCCCGTTGTCGCTACCGATCTAAACCATAAGCACAAAACAATAAAAAGCTCACTCAAGAAATACACAACCCGTCCCAAGAATTTCTGCTACCTGCCCTTTTTCCTGTGCCTTTGACTCTTAACATGTCTTCCCAAACACGCACAACCACAGAGAATGAGGACAATCAGTCGATGACCATGTCTCTAGACCCTCCATCATATGCGGAAACCAAAACCGAAACTAACCCGGGGGATAACGCGGATTCTCTGGACTCTCGTGCAAAGTCTACTGGAGGAGACGATATCGTCACTGCTGCTCAGGCGTTGACTCAACTCACGAAGTCCGTTTCCCCTACCCCGAATGACGGCTCAAGCAACGCATCTACTTTGGGCTCTCCCATCTCTTCCCCTTCTCCCCAAGACTTTCGCCAGCAACAGCATCCTATTGTGCAAGGTGTGAGTGCCGTGTCTAAACATCCTATTGTGACTAATGCGGTGAGATACTACGAAACGTCCAAAAGAAATTACGCCACGTTCAACTATGCTGCCGGTATAGTGGAGAAAGCGGCGATGCCGGTGTTCAACAAAATCGAGGTGAACTTGAATAATATACATCAGGCGCGACTCGAGCAGAGACGACACAAGAAGAAGAGAAGGTTGGTTCTGCCCAAGGACAAAGTGGAGATCAAGAAACGGCTCAAATTTTGCCTCCACATTCTCAAGCTTGCCAACGACAATATAAGCTCAAATGTGGTTGACCTCCAGCTGAAAATCAACCATCGGGAACCGTCCATCGCCGAAAAAACCCAGCTCCAGTTGGCAACTCCAAGGATCGAAGACAAGCAGCGGGAAAATCCAACGCCTGCTCAAGAGAGCCCCGAAACATACGCCAGCGTCAATGTGGCGTTCCAACTGCGCGACCAAACCTCCGGGGTGCGCAAGGAAGCATTGAAGACTAAGACCGAGATCATCACCACAGTCAAAAAGATCATTCATGTTATTTCCAACTTCAGGCCCAGCTCTTTGAGTGCGCAGAACAAGACTGGCGACGAGTCGAGTGATAAAGACACTGAAGATGCCAAGTTGAAGGTCACCATCAGAGAAATCATCCTCAATTTGCTTCACCAGGTGCAACAAGGAGCGCAAACACTGCAAACCAACGAAAAAATTGTTTTTTTTGCGAACGAATCTCTAGAAATGATCAACAAACTCACTTCGGTTTTTAATGAGCAGTTAGAGCGAGCTGAGAACTGGGTGGGCGGCGAAGCGCCTGAAACTGCTTCTCAGAAGCTTACGCAGAGTGAGTCGGTCGACTCTTTGGAAACTAAAGTTTAATATTAAGGCTAATATAAGTAAAGTACACTACCCCCAATAACTTCTGGATCGGTTGGTGGCGTATTTCTCCTAGAGGCATTTGTTCAGGGAAAGATTTGATGTTATCAGTGTATATCCCAATGTGGTAATATTGAAATTTCCACACACGGAAATTGCGGGTGCAAATTCCTGTATATTGCGCAACGGACATGCCCTAGAGTGGGTATGACAGCTTTCTTCCTAGGATTACGTCTGTCACTACCTTGATTGGAAATACAAAATTTCCTATTATGACAAATTGAAGTGATTAGGAAGAGGGGTCTGCTTTATATAAATGAAGATTGGCTCTGAAAATGAGAAAGAAAATTTTGTCTACTTTCAACTTTGTTTAATTCTAACCCTTACCAGATATGACGTCGTTGAATTTCAGCCAAACTGATCTCATAAACGTGAGGAGCCAATGGGCCGAAGTGATGGCCAAAAACAAATATCATGGAGAGGATATTGTCGGTGATATGTTTGCTCATTTACTTGCGGACAATCCTTCGTTGAAGGCTGAATTAGACCCCCCTAGCGTTTTGCAAGAACAAGAGTTGTTATTTTCAGAATTAATCAAATGTGCAATGATGTATTTGAATAATCAATCGATTATGGATGAATGTTTGCAAGGATTTGTCAAAGAAAGTCCTCAAATTGTTGAAAAGGGCTCGAAATACCTCGTGCCAATGTGTGCGGCCATGATCAAGACACTCAGAACCTCCTTGACTGCCTCGTCGTTCAACCCCGAAGCAGAAAGATTGTGGATTGAAGTATACCAATACGTTGCAAATTTTGTCTTGCAAACCTCTGATGCTTTTCTGGCCGCAGGCGGCGTGGAAGAGGAAGAGAAGGACGAAGAAATTATGCCATTGAATATCAAAAAGCCTGCGCTGGATCAGAAACCCACCTCGGTGGACAAAGAAGACAAAGACGGTGAATATATTTCCGTTGTTCTCAGTGAGAATCTGAAGTACAAAGGATTCAGAAGAAGCATTTCTGAAAGTCCCCAGACACCTCTTCTGATCAAAATTCCCGACAGTTTCAAGTCTCCTTCAAATCATAACCTTGCTTCGGAGAGAAGAGTGTCAGCCACCTCATCCTCATCGAACGATATGTCTGTCAACTATCATACCCGCACATCTCTGGTTCAAAGCTTGAATGATGACCCACAATTGACACCAAGATGTTCCAGGAGAAATACTATCCATCAACTACAGAAGTTAGGATTGGAGCTTGAGTCGCAAGGTAATCTGTACGACCCTCGGCGCAAACCACTACAAAAGAAGAAACCTACGGATCTCAATGTGAATTTGGATTTCCTGTTTCCAGATTCCCTGGACGTTATCAAATCACAAGAGGATCTTGGCACTTCTTCATACGCTAATAATTCTGATGACAGTTTGAATGAGTGTCCGATCAATTTCGCTCCGCAACCTGCCACTCGTATTCCTGTTTTTGAGCCTAACAGTTTTGGAATGAAGGGATTGGCGCCAATTGAAGAGTTTGATCATGATGATGAGCATTCAAACACTTCATCAAATTACGAAGCATCTGTTGATAAAAGTTCAGATGATGATTCCACTTCACGGGCATCATCCTTGTCCTTGCATCGCCTGGGCTATAAATCTTCGATTTCGTCTGAGTCAGGATTGTCAGGGTATAACAAAAGTCCAAATATGGCTTCGGGCAGATTGAGAGATGATTTTATTACCCATGTTGAGCCTCCTAAGCCAATGTTTGTGATGCAGAACAGCGCTTTTCTGAATTCTCTTCCTAACATTAACCCTGTAAGGAATAGGGCATCGGCCGGGTTTATGAAGAGCAGCTTCATATTGAAGAAGGAAATGATCAACGAAAAGGGGTACAAAGTTCCCGAAAGCGCCTCGCTCTATGCTGATATTCCAACAGGATACATTCACAAATGCCAGAGTGTGGCGACGCTTCCTAGATGGAAGCCTATTAGCACACCTTCGGTGACAAACTTGGAAGCACCAACGCAATCTTCTGCAGAGAAAGAAATCAAGCGTGATTCTTTCTTAAGGAGATTAGGAATGCGTTTCAAGTCAAGCTCGTCTAAACAGAAACCCGTTGTTTCGCCAAAAGCAATACACCGGGAAAACAAGACAACCGACATAGCTTCTGCAGACCATTTTTCAATGAGAAGCGAATTATCAGGACAAACTAACCCATACAACATTAGCAATTCATTCAATTCTTCACACAGAGTATCATCTCTTGATGTGAGATTGAAACCCACTGACCTTGAGCCAAGAGGATACGCGGGTTCTATCTACCTGAAATCATTTGTTGCTAATAACGCTTCCATCAGTGATGTATCAAGCACCAGCGGAAAGAAGTTTTCGTTCTTCAGAAGAAACAGCAAACTGTCAAACGAAAGTGCGGCAAGAAAGGAGAACAAATATCGTATCAATAGTTCTCCCTACAAGACTATCTATGTCAAAGATCTCGTTGGATGAGGACGGGCCAATTTTTTGAAAATGATGCACGCTTATACATAGTGGTTTAGGTTATTTGAAAGGCACGTTTATCTGGAAGATATTAATTAATTTGTAATTAGCACAGGTGTGTATTGTATTGAAAAAAATGAAATTAATTCAGAGATGAACGGCATGAAAAATGGAAACTAAACCGAGAGCTAACTAGAATGGATTAGTGACCAGAAGGAATTGGGGCACCGCACACCGTAGTTTCAGAAACGGAAGAGAACTCTGGTTGGATGGTAACACTGTTGATGTGGTAAGTAAAAAGAATTTCACGCACTTGTGCGACCGCCTCGGTGAAGGCCTTTTTGTTGATGTGGTCTTCGCCGTCGACGGAAGTTTGGTTTTCAATGTCATTCAATTCGATGTGCAAAGATGCAATCAGGAACTCCTCATCTAGAGTCCAAACGTGGAAATCGTGGACGGACTTGATCGAAGGAAGTAGGGTGATACGATTGACGATAGCAGTGGTGTTCAAGTCACTTGGAGAAGCTTGCAATAAGATCTTGCACGCCTTTAGGCACAAAGGGAGAGCAGACGAAAAAATAATCATAGTGATAAAAAGAGACACCACAGGATCCGTGTAAAATCTCCAGGAGTAGTCAGTTTTCCAGATAAAGATAGCGGTAACGATAACTCCGATATTTCCCAACGCATCACCCAAGACGTGCAAGAACACACCCTCCATGTTCATCGACTTCTTTTTTACCTGCTTCTTTGGTTCATTACTAATCAAGTGGGAGCGCTCGTCGATTCTGTCCACCACATTGTTAGGCATGTACTCAGTAAGGTCAGAAGTGGAATTATAGTGTTGGTGAGAGTGGCCAATCTCACCAACTGTGGCTTCGTTATCTTCAACGGCCACAGAGTGTGAGTGACCATGGCCGTGCGAGTGGCCATGCTCGTGAAACAAAACAAGACCAATACCATTACTTAACAAACCAGCAACACCAACCACCAAAACCAATTTGGGCTGAGTGATTTCTTGGGGGTCAAAAAATCTCTGGAGCGCTTCAATCACAATTGTGAAACAAAGAGCCAATAAGAAAACGGTATTAATAAGAGCACCCAAGATCTCTGCACGTTGCCACCCATAAGTATACTTGCCATCGGCAGGTTTCGATGCCTTAATCCGAACGGCCCAAAGGGCAATGAATAACGAGATGATATCATTCAACATGTGGAATGAATCAGCGATCAATGCCAAAGAGTGAACGCTGTAGCCAACAACTGCTTCCAAAAGGAAGAAGACTGTGTCAATAACGAGAAGTGATACGATTCTGATTTCTTTACCCTTCATTCTCGGTTGTAGTAAAGCAGAACGAAAAAATGTATGTCAAACAAGTTGTATCAAGAGCGTCGTTGTGTGCAATCCCCACACTGAGCTTATAACCACTATAGAGTCGGTATCTGCAAGAACGAGTCACTGGTTTAATTAAACTGGAAATTAGGCGTACAGGTGTTACGGTCTCCCGTGTGATAATACATAAAACGATATGTATGCTTTCGTTTCCTAAAATTCGTTACTCATGGTCTTGCGTCATATTCTATAAAAAAAAAAAAAAAAAAAAAAAAGAGAAAAAAAAAAAAAAAAAAAAAAAAAAAAAAAAAAAAAAAAAAAAAAACAGTCACAAGCAAAATACACCAGGTCGAACAAATCTTTATTGGAAAACGGCCTACAATAGGCAAGCCACAACTGCAATGTACACAAAAGTAGGCTATGTGTGGGGTCACCGTCTACATCACGTTGTGATATAACATTGATTCAAAGATTAGATCAGGCCCGTCGTCGGGAGTTACACCGATAAGTCACCTCAAAGAGTGTCCCTGGAGCGTCACCGAGGAGGCACACTGAGGACACCCAGAAAAGGCGAGTGCCATAGTAGTGGCACCGTGGAGGTTTCAGAGCGTCGCGACATCACCGCATAAAGATGAAAAGAGTAGGTGTAGCGGTAGATGGCGGCGCTCACGCCGACGGGTCGGCTATGCTCAAGAACTTGTACTTCTTCTTGGTCACATCGTAGCAGTCGTTCAACGCATCATCGTCTACAAACCACGCGACCCTGCCGGCCGTCCCCTCGTTGACGATGGAGCTGGGCAAGCCCTTCTCCGGGCGCTCCATAATGATGCGCATCACCGGGGCCTTGGTCAAGCCCTCCACCACGAACGCCACTCTCTGGGCGTGGCAGATGACAGGAATGGACAAGGTGATTCTGTTGCGAGGTCCCAGCGGCGCGTTCTCCACCGGCATGCACCATGCCAACTTCTCTCGTAACTGTTCGCCAAAGTTGGGGAACAACAGCGCAATGTGGCCGTCTGGCGCACACCCGAGGAGAAGCAAGTCAAACATGGGCAACTTGACGCTGTCCTTGCGGGCAAAGTTGTCGATGAGGAGCTTTTCGTACGCGTCGGCGCACTCTTGTGGATCATCAATCAACAGCTCGTCAATGTGGAACACGCGCGGCTTCTTGTCGCCCTCAATCAAGTCGAAGATCTGCGCCTTGGCCATGCCGTAGTTGGAGTCGGGGCTGTCAAACGGCACCAACCGCTCGTCGGCAAAGTACACGTCCCACTTGTCCCACTCAATCTCGTGCTGGCGGGTCAACAAGCCCTGGTGCAAGATTTTGATGAGCGAGCCTCCGGAGAGCGCCACTTTGAACCGAACCTCGGCTCGTTTCTTGCTCTTGACGCCGCGGCGGCTTCCCCCTCCTTCGCCGGCGAGATTGAGGTTGCTGTTGCTTTGGTTGGAGTTTCTGGTGCTGCGGAGCCCGGTGGCACCCGAGAGCGACGTGGTGGAGAGCATCTCCGTCAACGGTGGGCGTGCGGTGCGCATCTCGGCAATGGCGGCCTTGTCCAACGTGTTGTAGAGGGTGGAGTTTTGTGCCAGGATCACGTGGTCGGCCACGGCGTCGGCCACGCCTTCAAACTCGGGGAACGAGTATATCAAGGGGACAGTGGTGGTCATAGCAGCTGGTTCTAGGAATTCTTTCTGTTTCCGTACGATCGGGAGAGCCAGACTCAACGGCGGCTAGGATGCGTCACCAGGTGGAGTCAGAAGCAGAGAAGGAGACGCTCGGTTGGATGGGGCAGTGTCACACGATGCAGAAACAAAACGCAGTACGGCCGTGCAATTTTCAGTGGCGGGGGTTCGTTCCGGGGCAAAGAGCGTCGGAAGAGAAGTGAATGCTGTTATCGTGCTCCTCGCCGTTTTTCTTTTTTCTCTACTCTCCTCTCACTCACGTCGCGCGGGCGGCACGTGACCCACGGTTCTGGAGGCGAAACGCAGCCAGCGGCGCCGAGTCGCGGCGGTTTCGGGCGAACTGCGAGTCTCCACAGGCGGCGGCACCTGCTGGCGGCGGAGCCAGCCTCTCTACCTGCTCGTTTGCGGCGGCAGCCGCCGCTGGGCCACATATGGGGTATGTGCTTGTATGCACTCCTGCCATTTGTTTTGAGTGGCCCTAGAAGCGGGAACTCCGGCAGTAGTAATAGGCGGGGCCGCAATCGCTGAAAACACCGCAATAGGCGACGGCCGGCCAGTGCACCCGTACCTCCGAGACATTGGTGTGCCCTTCTGAGGAGACGGTTGCCGTGGCCGCTGGTACGTTCCCCAACCGGGCTCGGAGCACGAGCCACCGCAAACCCGACCCCGTAAAATTCGCCGCAGAAGGGCTTAAACCACGGAGGGCAAAGTCCCACCCGTACCTCCGCACTCCACCCCACTACACACACCTACCCTATCCTACTTTTGCTTTACTACCATTCACTATTACACCATTGCACAGCACCATGTCGTACTTTGAGCTCGCGCAGCAGTTGCTCCGGGAATACTTTGCTCCCGCACCTGTCACAGTGGTTTTTTCCGGCGAAAAACACCAGCAGTGGACCGCAGGCGACTATACAGTGTTGGTGACAGAAACGTCCGCCACATCCACTCTAATCAACGTTCTGGCAGACAGCAACGCCACGGCAGTGCCCATCAACTGGGATGAATGGGACCTCGCCGAGATCAAGCGCACAGACGAGCTCCAGCGCCGCTTCGACCAGTATCTCAACCTGAAATTGATTTCGATCAAGGTCCTCCCAAAGAGGGGTTCAAATAAAGAACCGGAGGAGAAATCGCTCCAGCCCGTGGCCGACCAAAGAGCTCCACCCCAACCACTACGCGAGTATCCGTCCGAGGAAAAGCGGCCTCCAGACATGCCTGAGTTTGACGATGAGTACGAAATCAACGACAGAAGCCGCTCTGGTGGAGTTTCGGGCGTCTCAGTGGGCGAGCGTGATCTCTACCCCGCGGGCGTGGGCAGGTACCCAACAATGCAACCATATTTGGACCCGTTGGCCGGTGGACGCGGCGGAGGCATGTACGTTGGCCCGCAGGATCCCATGTTTGGCCAACAAAGTGGAAACACCTCCCGGAGGGGAGTGCCACCGGGGGCGCGGTTTGACGATCCATACGGAGAAGACAATTTGCACGACATGGGCATGGGTTTGCCGGGAAACCTCCGGGACCCCGGAGGATTTGGACCAGGAAGTGGTTCGGGCGGATTTGGAGGTGGAAGTGGAAGTGGATTTGGAAGTGGCGGGTTTGGGGGATCTGGATTTGGGGGATTTTAGCAATAACATGCTTCTAGGTTAGGTTTGTAGAACATGGCACGGCACACGTTATCACACAACACGGTCGTATGTGTCACCGTCAACATACTGTCCCCGCATGGAGTTGCGCACGTTCTTTGCAAAAGTGGGCTTGCTCCTCACCAACACGTTGGCGGCGGCCTTGTTCAACGGATCGTTTGGGTTTGGCTCCAAGAAAAGAAAGTTCAAACCAAGAAGGACAGAGTTGAGCGACAACACGGGAGACCAGTCCTCGCGCAAGATGTTGAGGCACACGTTGCCGTCCAAGTCGATGTTCGGGTGGTAGATTTTTTGGGTGCACTTGATGCGGGGCGGGTCGATGGGGAAATTCTCCGAGATGTCCACGGAAAAGGGAAACGAGCCCAGCAGATAGTAGCCATCGACGGGGCGAATGACAATGTCGAAATGGAACAAGTCGGCGGGATCGGGGAAGGAGATCTTGATCGACGCTGGAAGCTCGAGCTCGGTGATATCCTTTTGGAGGCGAATGTGGGCTGCCGACACCTTGGAGTGGGTGGATGGAGCGGCAGCCTGGGACTGTTTTTGCTTCTGGAGCTGTCTGATTTTGAGCTGGCGGTTAGTAGAGACAGGGGAAGGGACCGGGACGACATACCATTGGAGTGGGGAAAAGAGGAGGAGTAAGCAGGATCAGAGGGAGGAAAGAGCGCGGTCTATGGCCGCGCGCACTGCGGGCAGGGCAGATGTGGTGGAGAGAAAGAGGGCGCGCGCATGTTCGGGCGCGACGGAGGCGAGCGCGCGGTAGGGTGCAGTGTGCGCGCACTGGGCGCGCACGAGCCAGCGGATGTTGGAGAGGGCCACGGCCGAGTCGGCGGGTGGAGCGGCGGGTGAGTCGGCGGGTGAGTCGGCGGGTGAGTCGGCGGGTGAGTCGGCGGGTGAGTCGGCGGGTGAGTCGGCGGGTGGAGCGGCGGGTGGGGCGGCGGGTGGAGCGGCGGGTGGCGCGGCGGGTGGCGCCCAGTCGGCGGCCAGGCGGGGGCGGTGGTACATCTGCACCATGTGGGGTGGCGCGGGCGAGAGCGCGCCGGCAAATGCCGTCCACGCCGACAGGTCGCGCCAGTGTGCGCGGCAGTGGGCCTGCAAAAGCGCGAGCGCGGGCGCCACATCGGTGCCGGCCGCGCGCGCGGCGCACACGAGCCAGTGGGCGGTGAAGGCGGCATGGTAGTTGGCAGGGTGGAGTTCCATGGACCGCACCACGTTGCGGAAGAAGCGGAGGAACGGCGCCGGCGCCGCCACGATGCGCGCGGCCGCGAGTTGGCGGAGCCAGCACCAGAGCAGCGGGCTCTTGTTGACGCGGGGGAGGCGCGACGTGGCCAACATGGTGCAGAAGGCGAGCGAGCGCGCGGCGCCCGAGACACCGGCGCGCGCGCGCGCCCTTTGCTCCATCGCCCGCACCACCTGGTGGTGCAACCTCCACCCGGTCAGATGCTCGTTGGTGGTGGCGAGCACCGCAAGCGTGGCGGCGAAGAGTCGGTCGAGGTCGTCGTCGGCACCCGGCGCATGCCACCCCCGCGCCGCGAGCAAGTGGTGGCCCTCCACAAAGAGCGCCAAGTACGTCTTCTTCGCCATTCCTAGCTGGAGCGTGTCTGTGTCGCGGTCGGGCGCCGCCACCACGCCGGCCACGTCTGCAATCTGTAGCGTGGCGTAGGTGGCGGGCGACTGTTCCACGTGCCGGAGTAGCTGTGCCGCCAACATGGTGTGGGGTGGGGCGGTGACGGGGGAAGTGGTGGGGTACGGATGTCCTGGGGGTGGATGTCGCTCCGGGGCAGGTGGGTGTAGTAGTGCAGGAGCCATCGCGGCTACGCCCCAACCACATGCTTTTCCACCGCCGAGAAACGCCAGCCGCGGCGGATTCGGGCGACCTAGTGTACTCGCGGGTGAAGCTTGCGGCGTGGGGAATCGCCGCGCCCCCCTCTCCTGGGCCGCCCGCCGCCGCCGGGAGCGCAGCTGCCGCACACTACACCGGCACTGGTGCTGGGGACGCCGCCGTGTCCGCGGGAGCTGTCGTGTCCGACGGCAACCACGGAGACGTTTACAGCCACCCCCTGCCGCGCGCCGACGCCGCTGTGTCCGCCGCCGGCTGGAGGCTCCGCTCTGTGCTCGCGGGCGCGCACGCCGGCTGGGTCCGCGCCGTCACCGTCGACCACACCAACGCGTGGTTCGCCACGGGCCTGGCCGACGCCTCGATCAAAATCTGGGACGTTGCCAGCGGCCGCCTCCGCGCCTCGGTGGCCGGCCACATCTTGGCCGTGCGCACCCTCTGCGTGTCGCGCCGCTACGCCTACATGTTTTCCGGCGGCGAGGACAAAACCGTGCGGTGCTGGGACTTGGAGCGCACCGGCGCAGCCGCCGGGTGCCAGGTGCGCGCCTACCACGGCCACGTGGGCGGGGTGTTTGCCACCGCGCTTCACCCGGAGCTCGATCTTCTCTTCTCCGCCGGGCGCGACGCCGCGGTGCGCGTGTGGGACATGCGCACCCGCGCGCCGGTGATGGTGCTCGCGGGCCACCGCGGCGACGTCACCGCGCTCACCACCCAGGTGGCCGACCCGCAGGTGTGCTCCGCGGGTATGGACGGCACCGTGCGCCTCTGGGACTTGCGCCGCCTGAAGACCCACTTGGCGTTGGCGCAGCACCGCAAGGGCGTGCGGCTGTTGGTCCAGCATCCACACGAGCTGACCATGGTGTCGTCGGACGGGCCCGGCGTGCGCCAGTGGCTTCTTCCGGGCGGCGAGTTGCTTGCCAAGTTTGGCCGCGACGGCGCGGTGGTGAACACGCTCGCCGTGAACCCGGCCACCAACGAGTTGTTTGCGGGGCACGCGGACGGCGAGTTGCGCTTCTACGACTACGAGTCGGGGCGCCAAACGGCGACGATGCACACGCCGCCCTCCGAGGGGGCTGCCCACTCCGTCATCTATGCGCTGGCGTTTGACATGCTGGGGCTGCGGTTGATCACCGCCGAGAGCGACAAGTCGGTGAAGATATGGGAGCAGGCGACCGTGTGAGCAAGCACCGCCGCGTCGCACGGCTGGTAGGCTCTTGTCAACCTTCGCCTCTTCTATACCTTGCCAACCGGCGGGTCCATCCGTCAACATGTCATTAATGATTGCTCGTGGTCTCTGACCAGGCCCGTACACACTATATTTACACACAGAACCAGGCTCCAACATGCCGTATAAACCGTCCCGACAGCACGAGCCACCTCCGGCCCAACCAGCCGATTTGGATTCGGACGCGGTGCTCCGAACGCTTCATCCTCACCAGCCAAACCGCAACTGGTTGGCCGTGAACGAAGGCGGAGTCCACTGGAGCCTATCCGCTTCCAACTCGTGTTTCTTCTTTTCTCGCACCTTCTTCGTCAACTTCTCATACATCGCCATGATGTGATCCGTGATGACAATGATATGCTGGCCCTTGTGGTACTTGATGATCTGGAGCGTCAGCAAGGTGTGGAGGATGTCTGTGGTGGTCATGCACGTGATGGCAGAAATTTCCTCAATGGTGATTTCTGGTGCGCCGCCCGCCCGGGGAGGTGGAGGGGTGGAGTCGTCGTCGTGGTGGCTATTGTTTTTGCGGTAGAGATGCGGATTGCACCGCTCCACCAACAACTTGATCAACACATCGGTCCAGAACGCACGATACAGTAGAAGACCAAGGTCCGAGAGCGGTTTTTCCGGCGACCCCACTTTTCCTTCCACCTTGGAGAGCATGTAGGAGAACTGGATGAGAAGCTTGCCGTACCCCATTTTCTGGTAGCAGGGAAGGGTCAAAATACACGCCACGTTATAACCATCGGCACTTTCCTTCTCCTTGGAAAAGTAGCCCACCACGTGGTGGCCTTGTGCCGACCGCTTGGTCATGATGTAGAACAAGAACGGGTCCACGTCGTAGTAGAGGGTTTTGTGGTCCAAGAAGAGCTTCGAGAGCAAGCACAAGTTACGGCACCACGTGCGCTGCTTGCGGCCATCGATCTCCCAGAAACTCACCTTTTCGTCTCGGTAAATCTCGTTGCCCGGAGGGTGTTTCATCGAGCACTTGGCCCGGTGCCGCTCAAACTGTTTTCTCAGGCCAAAGTACGAAAGGGTAAAGTCGCACACGTATATCTCGTCCTCTTCGGTGAGCTCTACCGGATACGGCGAAAAGTACCACGGCTCGATGATGTGTTCTCCTAAAATGATCGCAGACAAGTTTCTCACCCGCGCCACCTCCGAGTGGTTCTGGATCATAGAACCGCTGGTCCGAAGCTTCTCAATCTCGTCCTCTCGACTCACAGCCTCGCCCTGCTTGAGTCCCTGCACATTCAAGTTGTCGAGGTCCATCTCATCTGTCTCCAACGGCGTGGACTCTTGCTTTGCTGTTTTTCCCTTCAGTTTGCTTGCGGATTTCGTTTTGGTGGGCTTCTTCTCCTCCTGCTTCTCCTGTGGCAACGTCATGGGCCGCAGGAAGTCCACGCGGTCCTGCGTCACCCACTCGTCCAATCTCTTGTTGTAGTCCTGGTAGTGGACGTAGAATCGCTTTTGGCCCTTCTTGTAGTGGATCTGGAGAATCTCGGCCACGCGCGTGCCGTCCTCCTTGGACACGAATACTTTGCATCCGGCAACGATGTCGTCCACATCGAAATCCGCCACAGTCAAGCTTTCTTCGATTTTGATCGGCGTGTTGGCGGCCGGAGCTGGAGTCATGTTGTGTTACAGGTGTAGAATCATTTCGCGAATGGTGATGGTGTATCCAGGCACGAGAGAAGGAACACGAAACATGAAACTAAAAGAGAAAATACAATGCTCGAACAACCATGGCGGAACTGCTTGTCCCCAGCAAATAGCTTGGGTTATCTGTACAACTGCCATTTGTTTGTGAGAAGGTGTATACGTGGCGCACACTAGGAATGGGGATTAGAGTGATACTAACTGAAGCGGAATAGAAGATGGATGATAATGGGGAAAAATTCCGACATTTGAATAAGCGGCGTTAATACTGATTGAGTGGCGAGAAAGAATAGCGATAACTAGTCAGATGGAGTTGTGCAATCGAATGCTAATTTGGATTCTGAAATTTTATATGGGTATACCTCTCATGGCTGTGCGACTGCAACTAATTACTGCGAATTCTCACCTGTTCTCATTGTTTCGACGTTATCTCTATATTGTTGTCTCCACTTAGTTGATGAACACTTAATTTCGTTGCTTTCATTTCTTCTTCGATTCTTTACTTCAGCTTTGCTATTTCACTTCAGCCGCCTGCTCTTCATAACTCCCTGTTTTTTAGTATTCTCCGTTTGAATCGTCTAATCCAGCTGTATTTACAAGATCTAATTGCGCCACTGAACAACATCCGTGCTGGGCCTCTCCATCATTGTAGCAACCCCCAAGTAGCCCACATTGGCCGAAGCAGCGTTTGCAATAAACTGCATCAACTTCAACCTCAACTCATCCAAACTGGAAGTGCGTTCCTCCAACGTACCCAGACTCTGAATTCGCACTAACTCAGCCAAGTCAGTAATTAGGTTCCGTTCCAAACACGCAAGCACGAGCTCTTGCGTCGACAAGTTCCACAAATTGCCATCGCCGTTGAGCCCACTAAGGTAGTAGTTATCCACGCACAAGTAGTTAAAGTAGTCTTGAACTCTCTGGCGAAGTATTTGCTCCGGATATACCCACAGCGGCAAATGGCGCGCCTTGAGGCGAAGGGCAGTCGCAATGGCACGAACATGCGCGATAGGCAAGTTGAAAGCCGTCTTTTGGGCATAGTCCTCAGTAGATGCCTCTGCTTGCACAAAACCGCGAAGCTGTTTGAGAGGTTCAGCACGCCATACCCGTGGGAGCAACAGCGGCAAGCAGCAAGTCAGTGGCATGATTTCTGGAACCGCCCAGCAAAGGAGCGGCGTCATTTCGCCAAAGAGCGTGGCAACAATCGCAAATAAAGGGAGCTTGGCCGTATCTTGCGGAGCACGATGAAGCAATTGAAAGTCGCGACGCAGCATTTGAAATAGCCCTCCATTTGATCCTCCAGTCTTCTCGTCCGTAGAATCATGACGAATTACGTCAGTGGCTGAAGACTGACGTTGAACACCATCCATATAGAGCGTCTGTGCCATGATCCCCACAAGAACGCGGAAACGCGGCACAGAAATGGCTCCGTCGTTTCCGGTGCGGTCGAGAAACGGCCCAATCTTATACTGGCGGCGGCGAAGCCTGCGCGCCTCCTTGGTGTTTGACCACACCGCCGAAATTCCACATCTGTAGAAACGAAGGAGCTGCTTGGCATACGCCATGGTTTGAGCCAAGTGAAGAGCAGGTGCCAGGCGGGGCTTTTCATTCTTAACATCGGCGTAGAGTTTCTCCCGCGACGAAATGTCCATTGGCAAAGTAGGTGGGCAGTTGATGTTTGCTCCGGAGGACTTGCTCCAGAGAGCAGATAGAAGGGGCGATGATTGAAGGCGGCTGCGGAATGCAGCGTGCAGCGTGCCAAAGGCGAACTGGACGGGCGGTTTTGACATGGGTATGAAGAGGTTGTGGTGATGTGGGCCTGCAGCTAGCAGTGCTTTGATGGAGTGTTCGCGCTCGGTTGTTGCAGCTGAAGAACTGCAGGTAGACCGGCTGGTTATTTGCAACATTTTCGATCGAGAAAGGGGGCGGGAGGTGGAGATTTCAAAGGAAACCCATGTTCGGCAATTATGATAACGGTGGACGCATAAGCAGAAATGTGTGTAAGGGTATACGGTAGATAGAAGTTTAAGTTATGTGAAACGTGACGAAAGGAAATGGTGTTTGAGAAAGAAAAGTGAGAGTAAATGATCGAACACTTTGCGGAAAATGTAATATAAGCCTCGAACCGCTGAGAGTTGAGAGTGCAAGTTGAGAGCGCAAGTTGAGAGTGCAAGTTGAGAGTGCAAGTTGAGAGTGCAAGTTGAGTCAGCTGAACGGAATCTGCTAAGTACCCACTGCTTCAGGTGCATATACTCCACAAAGTTGGAACAGATCATGCTGTTTACAAATGCATTTCAATTTCTAATACTTTGCCTGCTCCTTGATTCTGAAATATTTTCGGCGGCTGAACCAGTGACTCTTCTAACCTCATCCCACTCTGGTACCAGCCTGCCGCCTTGGGAAAACACCCGTGCCTCTCGCGTGGCAATACCGATCTGCCCGCCATAACCACTTTCTGACCACAACTCCCTCTACTTGCCTTTTCTCAATGATACCAGCAAAGCGCATTCTCTCCGCGGAAGATCTCACGCTATGGCAAAACTCGCAGCTGCATTCCGAGCTTCTTCAATTCACCCAAAATCTCCAGAATGCGGTGGTAGGAGTCGCCAACGACGCTTCTGTGGCCATTTCTCCTGCGGTGAAATCGCTTTTGGCGGCGCTTGATCGAGTCAATGCCCTCATTGACGCAAACCCGGTGGTGGCGGACAAAAACATTTCTCGCTTCGGCAAGCCGGAGTTCCGAGGATTCTACGACTCGGTCAAGAGCGAGGCCGAGACATTGATGGCGGCTATAGCCCCTGGCAGCGCTACAGAGCTTGCAGTATACTTTGCCGAGTCGTGGGGTGATCGCAGCCGCATTGACTACGGCCTGGGCCACGAGCTCAATTTCTTGTGCGTTTTTTTCTGCCTCGACAAACTACAGGTGGTATCGGAGGCCGACTACGCCGCCTTGGTGGTGAAGGTGTTCACAAAGTACATGGAGGTGATGAGAAGGCTCCAAAAAACGTACTGGCTCGAGCCGGCAGGGTCGCACGGCGTTTGGGGGCTTGATGACTACCACTTTCTTCCATTTCTTTTTGGCTCGGCGCAGTTGGCGCCCCATCCGCATATGAAGCCAAAACTGGTGCACAATCGTGAGTTGGTGCTGACCTACTGGCATCAGTACATGTACTTGGAGTGCATCCACTTCATCAACCTAATCAAGACTATCCCAGGAAAGGATGATGCTAGTCTCAGGTGGCACTCACCCATGCTTGACGACATTCTGGCGGCCAAGTCGTGGGCCAAAATCAAGGATGGCATGATCAAAATGTACGAAGCTGAGGTGCTTGCCAAGTTGCCGATCATGCAGCACTTGATGTTCGGCTCGCTCCTAGTTGCACCAGAGGGGATGGGACAACATGCACCGGAGGGGTCTAACTGTGGTCATGTGCACGTGGAAAACACATGGGGCGATTGCTGTGGCATCAAAGTTCCGCTGGCTGTGGCAGCGTCCATGTCGCGGCCAATGCCTTTTGACTGAGCATGAGATTTGTCGTGCTCCGGTTCTCGCACTGTGGTACTCTCGTGCTGTGGTGCTCCTGTACCCGAGTGCTCTGACTCTCGTACTCTGGGGACTGGCACTATGCGTTCATTCGAGCAGACTTAAACTGCGTGTAAGTCGTCTATTTTCGGTGGGTTTTGGTATAATAAACGGATATTGCATTTTGAACTGTGGCCGACGGGTTCATTACGTCGTCAAAAGTACGATTACGACTGCATCATACTGCGAAAACAGGTTTTCGTGGTACTGTCTTTTGTATTCAGATTATATGCTATGTAATTAGTTTCGAAAAAAGTGGCCCAGCCTACAAACCGCCAGGGGCCTGTAATATCCCGTCACCGGTCAGTACAATTTCACCGATTTGTACATGTGAAAATATTCACCGCGACCTGCTCGTCGGAAGTTGTGAGAACGGTGCTCACAGAGACCCCCAGTTTTTTTCCTTTTCCAAGCGCCATGGTCTTACTCTGTGTAGCCAATATCCGTGGCAATAAGCACATTGCGCGGAATCTGGCCTGGAAACGGCAACAACAACGACATTCGCTGTTTTGCATCATCCACCGACGACACGTGCGCATACCCAAGCACACTGGAGTTCAATAACGCCAGAGGATCAATTTTCGACAGTGCCGGCACGTGTGTTATGGCCACAATGGAATTCTCCAAGTTGGAGCTGTTGGGCTCTTCAAGACGCACGAGGAATTTGTCCAACGACACCTCTTCTGTTTTTGTGCCCTCTTCAGCTGTGTAAGAGTCACCCGAAGGTAAAAACGCCATTTGCGAAGTATACTCCAGGAGACGCACCGCCTTGTAGACAACAAAACTTTTTATATCCACATCGGTCTTGTAAGGAGATAACCTCGTGCGGAATCCACCGTTGAAGTACTCTTTGATCAGGTCCTCTTGCAATTTGCGCGCAAACAGCCCATCTACTTCCGCGACGCCACCGCCTTTGGCTAATTTGACAATGTCTAACGATTTCAGGTCAATCTTCAGCTGGAATTTGCGGCGGAGATCCACTGTGAGTCTGTCGCCTCCAACTGCCACAATCATGTCCACAGAAAATGCCAGAACAAGTGTTTCCACGAGTTCCACGTCTTTCATAGTTAAGGGCGGAGTATCAATAATCACACCGGAGGATGCAATGTCTGGATTTTCGGCCACACGGTTGTCGATGGATGCGGCGAGAGCACTTGCTTGCTGGGCGTAGAGTTCGGCGTTTTCTCCAATTTCGTAGAATCCGAAATTCTTTACCAACGGCTGTTTTGGGTTGTGGAACGTGGCTCCCAGCGTAGTCAGCTCGCCCCAGCCATTCACACCTTCCACGTCGAAAAAATCGTTCATGGCCGTGGCAGTAAGTGAGCCTGGAACCGAAAACACGCCCTGTTTCGGGTCAAGATTCACCAAGAGCGGAGTGCGATCCATTTTCACCGCATACGCAGCAAGAACCTTGACCAAAGTGGTTTTTCCGCTCAATGCGCCGCCCAACACCAAAACCACCGGTCCTCTGGTCTTTTCTGCGGCCGCCTGCTGGCGTCTTACCTCCAATGCAAAGTGGAGTCGGGTATACTGTGGAATGGCGGATTCTTCACTCACGTACTCGCTGATGCGATCGTCCTCGCTGGAAATGTTGAAGTTTTCTTTGTTGGGCGACGTTTCGTACTTCAAGCGGCATCCTCCCGGCAATGGGGCGTAGACGGCGTACTTGGCGCCTGTAAGACGGATTTCTGCCTCGTTCGCAAGCTCCGTGCCAAAAATCTCTCCCACACCTTCGACAACTTTTAGTTTCATCACCACTTTGAACGGCACTTCAAACCGCCACTCGGCGCACTCAGGAAGCAGGATTTCGCCCGCCTGGTGTTCGGATTCGGAAAAGGTGAGAGACATGAGGTGTGATTTGTGTGCGCGCAGTTTTCGTATAGTGACTTGTTAGAGAAATATGGTGTATAGGAAAAATATGGAGTACGAAGTAGCGAACATTTTGACGAGTAGAGAACATAATACATGCTGGAGCAGACTGCTCCATAGTTGCTGATTACTGGAAACTGGATATGAAGGGTTTATTCCAGTTGCGGTACATTTATGCCCACTTGATGTGAAGCAGTGATGAGAGCTGCAAGGGAGACGACATTTTCGACTCCCAATGTCAATTTTACGGTCAAGATCTGAAGTTTTCCATCACTTTTGTCTCTCAGCCCATCATATGTATTGTTCGGCGTATCAATCGACGCCTCATGACATCCGTGCCGCCCAAATGTCGTGGCTACGTTCGGATTGACCACAAACCCATTCGCACCCCACCCGCTGCCACAAAGCCAGCAACACCCGTACATCCCACAGCAAAACACCCATACACCTTTGGTAAAACACCCATACACCTTTGGTAAAACATCCGCACCTCCTCTGCTTGGCCCCGCCCCGGAGAGAAGTGAAAGCGAGAGCGCCTGTTTCATCATACATAAGCCTTTCATCGATGCCAAAACTTACAATGAACTAAAGAAGCACTTGAACAGTAAATGAAGGCGGGCTACTTTTCACCAACTAATCCATTTTCTCAATGTGCTACACGCATTATCACATTGGTTTGTTGCATTCTCCGAACCTGCGGCCCAATGAAGTAGAATATACAGTATATAGATGCCAAGCCCTGTCTAATCGACCGTGTAGACGTGATGGCAATTAAACGTTGGAAAAGTCGATTTTCTTGGGCTTGAACTGCTTTTGTTCGTCAGTGAGTGCCTCCACCTTCCTTTCGCCTGTGCGGTGGTTGACGTACTCCATGTGAGTGGAGTAGTCGACCTTCGGTTTTCCAAAAGGATTGGTAGGTTTTTTCTCTGCCACGTACGACGAGAGAAATGGGTTTTGGAGTGCCTTGGGCGCTGTTTCGCCGTCAGACTCGTCATCGGAGAAAAACCCGGTGTTGAACGATTTCCCGTGCCATTGTTCCACTTTTTCTTCGGTAATGACCTGGCCGCCCGGAGTTTGCGCCACTGCCGGGGCTAGCGTTTTTGCGTTGCGTTTTTTCGTTGGGCTGGCGATCAACTCCAGCTCGAACAAATCTTCTTCGAAATCCAAGTTGCTGTGGATCAGACTCAACTGATCAAAATCGAGTGCGCCTCGGAGCATTTTGGGCGCAACCAGCTTGCGACCACTGCCGGCCATGGCATGGTTTGGCAAAAACGGCCCGATGTGGTCTTGCAGCGCAAATAACTCCTCCACAATCAATTTGCGCCGTCTGCGGGGCGATTTTTGTGGAGTAAAGTCTGGAGTGGGTGGTAGGAGCAGCAGTTGCAACAGTGTCTGTGTGTGCAGTGGGGTTTTTGTTTCGTGTTTCCGTTTTGGGGTCTTTGGGGTCTGGAACGGAAGTTGGAATACTGGAACCGGCTTGGCGGTTTTTGCTTTGCAGGCGCTGCGAGGAGGCGTGCGAGGAGCAGAGGAGTCCATGATGTGTAAAGTGGTGGTGGTAGTAGTAGTAATAGTAGGAGTACTAGTAGTAGCAGTAGTAGCAGTAGTAGCAGTAGTAGCAGTAGTAGCAGTAGTAGCAGTAGTAGCAGTAGCAGTAGTAGCAGCAGTAGATCTAGATCAATGTGTTATTATCCTAGAATCTGAACCTTCTCTCACCGTTTTCTCAGAAGAGATGAATCTGGGGATCGAAAGCGATCAGAAAGCAAATGAGTGATGAGGGTGGCTGGCTATTGCATAAAAAACAGGAACACGCAAACAGGAATACGCGTCCGGCGCGCGTTCCAATTGCACTTTGGGTGCAATTATACCAAAATCGGGACAAAAGTCGACTAGGAAAAAAACTCTCTGGATCCTACTTCCTGGAGCGGAGCAAAGTGGAGTATATGCTTCTGGCCTTTTTTTTTTCCTACAATGGCCGTGTCCTGGAACGGAAAGACATTGGCGCGATAAGGATCAGCGCGATAAGAGTATAGAGTAGAGCACACGGCAGAGATGCCACAAACACAAATCGAGGCAGAAATACGCCCACCTAGCTCTGGACGCTGCAAGACGAAAGACATTAACGTCGCCCTCGGGCCACTGCGGTGCAACAAGCACCACCATACCGCCGTATAGCCGCACGACATTTTCCCGACATTTCGAAAGTTCTGGTCAGGTGACCAGGCCACTCTATCAGCCCGGCACTTGCCGGCAATCCCGCAATGAGCTGGGTTGTCGTATAGGCGAATGAGAGTGGCCGTGTTTCAGCCGTCTTTTGTCGGCCGTCTTGTTTCGGCCGCTGTACTTCGGCTCCTCTTGGCCCGTCTTCTTTCTCCAACCTTCTTCTCCTGTCTTCTTTCGCCTGCATCGGGCGATTAAAGTGATGCCAAAATAAACCCACAAGTGCCTGGGCGAAAAAGGAAAGAAATCATGAAAGATGGCAAGCCTAACGAAGAGCTGCCCTGCCCCGCTGCTCACAATGGCGGAAATCCGAAAAAAAAATCCTGCTCCTCCCGCCCCAGTATCTGCGAACTTGGTGCAAGTTGGGCCAGGAGCACGGAACACAAAAATGTCGCGGGTGCCCTCCACGGTGGTGCGCGGAAAAAATGTCGCCCGCCCTCAGCAAACCAGCTATCCACAAAAAAAAAGTGCTCCACCAACTTCCCTTTTCTGTGGTATACCCATTCTTCGCCCGCAACACCCCAGTTAAGGCTCACCAGGTCCGGCTCCCAGCCCTCTTCTCGCCGTAACTATTCCTGCACCAAAGCTTCCAACGCCGCCCTGCTAGTGCTGTATTTTCCCGCCGGTTGTTTTCGCTTACAGTCGGCGTCTCCTCAACACCCCCGCCACTCTTTCACCAACCTCCGTGGCCCCGCGATCTCCTTCCATTTGCCTACCACGCTTATTCTTTCCTTACTTTGCCATGCGTCTTCTGTCCCTCTTTTGCTGCGTTGACGCCAAGGACGACTCGGACGACAAGTTCCACCGCCAGCCGACAAAGAGACAGCCCGCGGCGCTGCAAGGATCTGTGCTGCGCGCTGCCTCGCCCGTCGCCGATAAGGAGACCCCCAAACCCGCGGCCGAGGCGGTGCTGACGCCCGCGCAGCTGCTCCCCACCGCAAAAGCGACTCCCAAGAAGGAATTGACGAAAAAGGAATTGTTGGACGACGACCACTCCGTCAACGAAACCGACACCATCACCAACACAAACGAGGAGTCCACCACCGCGCAGAATATCGCCGAAGAGGAACCCAAGGACGCGCCCCTTGAAGAAAACGACGCGGAAATGGGCTCCAACGACTCCAATTTCGCCGACAGCATGGACGACGAGTCGTTCGACTTGACCAAAATCCAGGAGGGCCAATCTTTCAACCCCGAAACCGGCGCTCTTTTGGGCAAGAAGGACGTGAAGCGGTTTGGCAACAAAAAGTGTCTTATCTTGGACTTGGACGAAACGCTTGTGCACTCGTCGTTCAAGTACTTGCGCACCGCGGATTTCGTCATCCCGGTGGAAATTGACAACCAGGTGCACCACGTGTATGTGATCAAGCGGCCTGGCGTCGACGAGTTTTTGGACCGTGTGGGTCAGTGGTACGAAGTAGTGGTGTTCACCGCGTCCGTGGCCAAATACGGCGACCCATTGTTGGACAAGTTGGATATCTCCAAGTCGGTGCACCACCGTCTTTTCCGGGACTCGTGCTACAACCATCAAGGAAACTTCATCAAGAACTTGTCGCAGATTGGACGGCCTTTGAGCGACTCCATCATCATCGACAACTCACCTGCATCGTACATTTTTCACCCTCAGCATTCGGTGCCAATCTCGAGTTGGTTCAGCGATACGCACGACAATGAGTTGTTGGACTTACTCCCATTCTTGGAAGATCTTTCGCGGCAGAACGTCGACGACGTTGGATTGGTTCTTGACATGACCATTTAATCAGAAGTATGCATAAGCAGGACTTATGTGGGGACGAAGGACGGTGTACCGCAGACGACATCACAATAAAAATGTACGCGGGGAGAGCGCTACGGTGAGGGTTCAAAGAAAAACCAGAGCAAAACACCCAAAAAAAAAAAGAGGAAAACGACTACACCACTAACGAAAACCCAAAAAAAAAAGATAATTTTGACCCGTCACCTTGTTTTGCTCTTCCTGGCTCTCCATTCTGTTTTGTATTACTAATGTCCTAATAGAAAGTTGCTAGATGACAACGCCTAATATAATTAATCATTGCATCTTGTAGCCCAGGCGAGTGGTTTTGGGGGGAATGCGACAAGATTCGCCGCGGCTATTAGTACTACATGGGTATGAGGCGGAAGAATTTTCTGCTCAACCTACGTTTAGAGGAAGATTTGTGGCCAAATTAGTGAATTTGTTGTCTGAGCTTCACGTAGCAGTATGCTCCCCGTCTGTTCTGGCCAGCGTTTACCAGTAGCAAGTTTTCTCCTCAACTATGCCTTCGCAACTAGCAGAGCCCCTAACTACTAAAATGTCAACTACTAAAATGTCTCCCCAGTGCCGCGTCAACTTGTAAATTGCCTCCCTCACTAGTTAATTGTATGGGGCAACGTTTTGTATTACAGTACCGCTACAGTTCTAAGTGGGCACGTCACCAACCAGCCAGTAATGACAAAACTGGCCACAATGACGGTGAATGCGGCAAACCCCCCAAGGTCTAAATGACAGAAAAGCCGGGCGCAAAACGAAAAAAGATTCGCCCGAGTGCGACACTAAATTCGCACAACCGTCCTGGACCCAGATGATGCCATCACACTGTTCAAATCCTCATAAATAGGCCCCAAACCCAAGTAGCTCATTTCCGTTTACGTTGTTTGCATTTTCCGATTTCTGCCCGTTCGCCGCCCCGTCCATCGCCCCGCCATCTGCCATGTTGAATTTTCTCTTCCATCCCAGTACCCCATCTCTTCGCATCGGTGGTGCACAGGACAAAAAATATCTCCTTTCATCACTCTTCTTCACACCATGAAGGTCAAGACCATCGCCAGATCCGCCGACACGTATGTGCCGGCGAGAAACACACAAGAATCGGCGCTTCCGCGGAACTTGGACCCTGCGCTCCATCCGTTCGAGCGGGCCAGAGAGTACACCCGAGCAGTCACCGCCACAAAGCTCGAGCGGATGTTTGCGCGGCCGTTTGTGGGCCAGCTCGGCGACGGACACCGGGACGGGGTCTACTGCATTGCGCGTAACTTCAAGACCACCAACCAGGTGGCGTCCGGGTCGGGCGACGGCGTGGTGAAGTACTGGAACATGACGTCGCGGCAAGAGGCGCTCAGCTTCAAGGCGCACTACGGCATGGTCACGGGGCTTGCGGTGACGCCCAGAAGAGGCTTGCTCACGTGCGGCGACGACAAGGCCATCAAGTTGTGGTCGTTGGAGTGCTCTGATTTCGGCGACGAGGTGGACGACTTGGACGTGTACAAAAGCACCAAGAACAGCAGCAGCGCCGGAGGGTTGCTCAAGACATTTTCGGGCGAGCACGCGTTCAAGGGCTTGGACCACCATTTCGACGACGACGTGTTTGTCACCGGCGGCGCCGCCATCCAGCTCTGGAACATGGCGCGGTCCAACTACGTGTCCAACTTGTCGTGGGGCGCAGACAACGTCAACAGCGTCAAGTTCAACAAGACAGAAACCAACGTGTTGGCGTCGTGCGGCTCCGACAACTCCATTGTGTTGTACGATATCCGCACCAACTCTCCGGTGCAGAAGGTGGTGACCGGGCTCCGCGCCAACGCCATCTCCTGGAACCCGATGGAGGCGTTCCACTTTGCCTCGGGCCACGAGGACCACAACGCGTACTTGTGGGACATGCGTGACTTGACCAAGTCGCTCAACGTGTACAAGGACCACGTGAGTGCCGTCACGGACTTGGACTTCTCGCCCACGGGCCAGGAGCTTGTCACTGCGTCGTACGACAAGACCATCCGCATCTACCGCGCCCGCGAGGGCCACTCGCGCGACGTGTACCACACCAAGAGAATGCAGCACGTGTTCAGTGTCTGTTTCACCACCGACCTGCGGTACATTCTCTCTGGTTCCGACGATGCCAACATCCGTGTGTGGCGTGCCAACGCGTCGGAGCGGTCGGGCGTGCAGTCGACCCGCGAGCGGGCCAAGCTCAACTACGACAAGAAGTTGAAGGAGCGGTACAAGTACATGCCGGAGATCAGGCGCATTTCCCGTCACCGCCACTTGCCGGGTGTGGTGAAGAAGGCGCAGCAGATCAAGTCGGTGGAGCTCCAGTCGTTGAAGCGGCGCGAGGAGAACGACAGGAAACACAGCAAGGAGGGAAGCAAGCCGCGGGTCCCCGAGAGACAGAAGCATATCCGCGGCACGGCCATCAAGGAAGACTAGGAATACAGAGAAGACTAGGGATACTAGAATACAAGGTACAGACAGGTTGCACAGTAGAGCATGGCAGCAGCGGTGGGAGGTTGAGCACCCATCCACAGGAGACTTTGTAGAGTGCGCCTTTGCAATTTGGCGAAAAGTACATTAGAGGTAGATCAGCCGAGGAAGAAACCTGCCCGAGGAGCCACAGGGGTTACGACGCAGACAGTCGAGTGGGCTACGCAGACAGTCGAGTGGGCTACGCAGACAGTCGAGTGGGCTACGCAGACAGTCGAGTGGGCTGCGCAGACAGTCGAGTGGGCACCACACCGCACGCCCAAACACGCCACAGAACACTGTCAAGGTGCAAGAAGCTGACAGGGCCAACAGCACCAGGCAAGCGCAATCTTGCAGAAGCCGTGGCAGCACAGAGGCGAGGCAGCAGAGGCGTGGCGGCAGAGGCGTGGCAGCAGAGGCGTGGCGGCAGAGGCGTGGCAGCACAGACGCCGTGCCCTCCAGCCGTGCCCTCCACGCCACAAATCCTGCAACCGACAGAACAGCTGTGTTCAATGTCGCAGCAACACACGGCAAAACCTTCCTACACCCAACAGCAACCGAGACCCAAAGGAGACCGGCGCAGCACGACCGAAAAAACAGGCGGGCGAGGGCCGCTACAGCAACTTGCCGCGTTCCGCGCAGAGCATAGTCTCGACCGTCCTCTGTGGTCTCAGTTCATGGGACATGTCAAGCATGCGCATACACCGTTTCCCCGCGGAACCTCCGGTCCTGCACATCACGTGGCTCCACTCTCTGGCTCTGGAGCCGTTGCAGCAGCAGCAGGCGGCGAGGGCCGGCGAGGGCCGCGTGGGCGCGCCGCCACCGTTGGCAGCAGACGGCGCCGCACGAAAATCCGCGTTGGCCCGCGCCGTTGTTCCGCTGTCGCCGTACTTTTGTGGTGTTCCCAAACAGCCAATAGGCCCGCGGCGCGGGGCCCGCACCCGTGCCTCCCGGATCTGCCACTATCGGGCTGGCGTATTACCGGAATCACGGAACCTACGGCATACCACCTACATCAGCTGCGCCGTTCGAGTGACCGTTTTGACTTTTGCGTCTGCTGCGAGAAACCATTCCAGTCTGATCCCGCCCCACTGCGCATCGATCGAAACCGGCCCACAGCGACACAAGAAACCGTCACTTCTCACGAAAGTTGAACCAAGTGAGCAAACCAAGTGAGCGAACCTAGCGAGCGAACCAAGCGAGCAAACCAAGCGAGAGAGCCAAGTGAGCAGCGAACTGAGCAGCGAACCGAGCAGCGAACTGAGCAGAAAACAGTCAACCAACGAACCACATTGGCACAGCCACACATTCTGAATCCGCAAGTGTGAAGGTGTCCACCAGAAGTAATACCAACAGCGAATCCGATGCCAGACCGCCACAAAATCAAGCTTTTCCACCACTTCAAGCAGGCGCTGCCCGCGGAGTCCGACGCGCCCGTGTCCCGCAAGTTCCTCGGCTTCCACATTGGCAAACACGACTCCCAGGACTCGCTCAACTCCCCCACCGTGTCCAACCTGTCGGACCACGCTGACGCGCCGCCCATCACGTCGCCGATGATCCACTCGCCCGGAATCCACCCACAGCCCGCGCTGCGGCTCCACTCGCACGACGACAACCCCGTCAACAAGTCCCACTCCATGGGCGAGCTCAAGCGGCTCTTCAAACCGGCGCGGCGCAACTCGAAAACCCCGACGCCCGGCGCCCACGCCAGCGCCTTGGCTGCGGCAGAACTGCGCGAGCGGCTGCTGACGTCACTTGCGACGCTCATCAACCAGACGTCTGTGCAGCTTCTAAACCAGCACACCGCGCCGAAGGCCGAGGGCCCGTACCACGAGCCGTTCACGCACGACGAGTCGCCGCTCGTCAAGAAATACGGCAAAGTCGAGAAGGAGCTCGGGTCCGGCGCCGGAGGCAGTGTTCGGTTGATCATCCGCCCGTCTGACGGCAAAACGTTTGCCGTGAAGGAGTTCCGGCCGCGGCGCAACACCGAGTCGTTCAAGGACTACACCCGCAAGTGCACGGCGGAGTACTGCATTGGGCTGACGTTGAAGCACCCCAACATCATCCACACCATCGACATAATCCACGAAAACAACCGCTACTACGAGATCATGGAATATGCGCCCATCGACTTCTTTGCGGTGGTGATGAGCGGCTCCATGTCGCGCCACGAGATCAACTGCTGCTTGAAACAGATCCTCGAGGGCGTGCAGTACTTGCACTCGCTCGGCTTGGCCCACCGCGACTTGAAGCTCGATAACTGTGTGCTCACGACAAACGGAATTCTCAAGATCATCGATTTCGGCTCCGCCGTCATTTTCCGCTACCCGTACGACCAGTACGGCCAGCAAGCGCAGATCCACCATTGCCACGGTGTGGTCGGGTCTGATCCTTATCTTGCCCCAGAGGTGCTCACAAATCTGAACTCCTACAACCCGCAGCCGGTGGACTTGTGGTCGGTGGCCATCATATACTGCTGCATGACGTTGAAGCGGTTTCCGTGGAAGATCCCCGCAGCGGACAAGGACAACAGCTTCAAGTTGTACTCGATGGAAGACGACAACTGGCACGACTACCGGTTGTCCAACGAGTACCACAAGCTTTTGTTGAAGCAGCGCCACTTGAAAAACATGGTGGCCCGGCTGAACAAGAAGAAGAAGTTGATGGCTGCCTCAGAGGATAAGGCCACGGCAGAGAAGAAGTCCCCCACCCCGGCTGAAACCGCGCCGGCCGAAACCGCGCCGGCCGAAACCCCAGCCAACGAAACTGCGGAAGCTTCTTCTGCACAGCCTCCGTCATCCGCTCCAGAATCCGCACCCGCAGACGACATCGACGACAAATTGCAGGCAATGGCCGGTGTGGAGGTGCTTAGTGACGAGCACATGGCCAAGGCGGTGGCAGAGTTGGCGGAAATCGACGCCAAGCTCGAGGAGTACGAGAAAATCAAGGCAGACAAAAAGAAAAAGTTCTTTGAGACGCGGCCCGCCACCGTGGCCCAGAGTGACGACGAGCGCAAGGACGACGACGGCGGCAAGCGCAGCCGCTCCCACCACAAGCAGATCCAGGGTCCGTACCGGTTGATGCGGTTGTTGCCGCACGCATCGCGGCCCATCATTCTGAAGATGCTCCAGATCGACCCCGCGCAGCGCGCCACCATGGAGGAGATCATGGAGGACGAGTGGATCAAAGGCATTCATTGCTGCACCATGAAACGGAAGCAGCCGGACTTGCTGATTGAAGACGACGACGAGGTTTTGGTCAAGGGTACGCCTCATCACGAGCACACGATTGTGAAGGAGCAGGCATAGGTGTTTAGCAGAATCAATACCGGAGAGAAGGCACTGTAGCAAGAAGAGCAGATAGTAGCAATGTGAAGGGTTTGGGTTTACGATCTTTCCGGCGAACGGCCACGCAGAGGTGGCAGGTGACCATTCCTGAGTCGGAAGGCGAGTTGAGAAGCTCCTGTGAGAAACCGGGGCTGAAGTGAGTGTTCCAGTGCGCGATTGCGGCTGCTACCAACCGCTCGGCCATATTCTGCCAGTTGTACACTAAAAAGCCGAAACTCAAGCCCAAACCCCAACCCAAGCCACAGTCCAAAACGAAACCTAGTCCACGATCCAAGCCGAAATCTAGTCCACGATCCATGCCACATCAAATCCCCAAATTCAAAACCAGCCCAATTCCATCCGCCATCTCCACACATACCCCGGAGTGCATACACCTCCGCCGTTATCACCTCTGTGATCACCACTCTTTTCCATGCCTCCGCCACACCCGCCGCTCAACCCCATGCGGTTGAAAACGACATTGAAAATGGCCGTGTCCAAACTCAAGTTCCTCCAGGAGAAGAAAACCGCGCTCTCCAAGCAGCAGCGGCGCCAGTTGGCTGATCTACTCACTGCGGGAAAGGAAGTCAGCGCCAAGATCCGAGTAGAGAATATCATCCGTGACGACATCTACATTGAGCTTCTCGAGTACTGCGAACTCTACTGCGAGTTGCTCTCTGCTCGGGTCCTGCTCATTTTGGATCTTCTGCGCCCGTTGGATGCTGGTTTGAAGGATGCGGTTCTGCTGGTGGTTTACGCGGCCCACTACACGGAAATCAAGGAAATGACCACGTTAAGCGAGATGTTGCGTGCTCGTTACGGCCCGGAGTTTGCTCTGAAGGTCACGGAAAACGCGGACAATTACGTGCCGCAGAAGATTGTGTCTCGGTGTGCCATAGAACCTCCGGCAGAAGCATTGGTGAATCTCTACTTGGTGGAGATTGCCAGAGCGTACGGCGTTCCCTACTCTGGATTGGACGAGGACGACGATTTGGATCACAGCGATGACGATGCGGGCGCAAAAGAAAATCCCGAACCAGAGCCTGAGGCAATTGCGGAAATTGCCGAGAAACCCAGTGTGGCAAAGTCCACGCCGCGGGCAAAACTGAATCTGGACTTTGACGACTTGAAGGCGCGGTTTGCGGCTTTGAAGCGATAGAAGGCGACCGAGCGTGCAAGACCGGGTCTCGAAAGAAGCTTTGGTTGCGGTTGTCAGCGGTTGTCAGCGGTTGTCAGCGATTGCCAGTGGTTAGCCGCAACTGTGAACATGTGGTGAGACCATCCAGACATTTCCAGTACATTTGAAATGATTTTAGTATCATCCATAGTGGAAATATACATTGGAACTCGCGAGCTTTCGAGGCAGTACTGCCAAACGCCCACCAGTAAAACAGAATACTAATTCACCACGGCAACGGGATTGTATTTCTTGCGCACCACTACTTTCCTAATTAAAAAATTGTGCACTTGGGAAAAACTGACGAGTGTCGCCGCACACAAAACTCCAGCGATATATTCGAAATGTTCCAGTTCGGCAATACGAATTCTCCTTTAACCTTACGAGTGGTCATTCATATCCACGACTCTAGTATATGCATGTGGGTACTTTGGCCTCTCCATGTCGCACGCGGAAAGGGCAAAAAAAAAAAAATGCACATCCACATAGAAAAATTCACATTCCCGAGCAGCTCTAAAGAGACAGCAAGCGAGAGGATAACAGAAAAAAAGTCAAAATTGTCGTTTGTGATTCCAACTGTGCGTAAAATGCACAATCCTACAGGCCTGTTTCCTATCACTAAAAGCCGCGCAGCATAGCACAGTTGAAATATCAATTGCGGGAAGAGATCTACAGATGTGCCTTCCTCAAAGTTACAGCAACAGAGAACCACCACATAAGCTGCAAAAGGCCTATCACTTTCTTCCAAACTGCTCAACTTCTATTCAAACGGCCATCCTCTCCGTTATCCCACCAGTCTCCGAGATCACCTGCAGACAGCCACATCACCATCGATACCACTACTACCACATCCTTTCCAGTCCACTCTTTCCTCGACTTGCTTCCACTCAGCGATGTCAATCCTCACTTCAAGACAGCAGTCTGAACTCCACAAGGCTATCGTGCAGTATCTAGAGCCGCTTCTTGAAGAGCATCCGGAGACACTCACCACCTTAGCTCTGGTGCTACAAACATCGAAAACAGACGAGTCTACCGTCCCCCACTACTTGGAGAAGAAATGGTCGACGGTTCTTCGGCTCCAGAAAAAGATTCTAGATCTCGAAAACGAAACAAACAGCTACAAGGCCCTTCTAGACGCTAGCAACACCACCAACACCACAAACACAACAGCACGCGGCTACGACGCCACAAAACGCATCGATTGGCTCCCCAGTGCGCCCACAAAGAAATTTGCAACCGCCTCTACCCAATTTGTCACCGGTGTGGCCATCCACCCACGGTTGCCGTGGGTTGTGGGCGCATGTTCCGACGGCGGAGTGATCGTGTGGAACTTGGCTGCGGCGGACGCCAGCGTGCCGGTTCGGGCATGGAACGCACACACACGCGCCGTGAACGCTGTGCGGTGGTCGCCGAGTCCGGTGGCGCTTTCCAAGGACGAGAAGGCCGAGTATGCACTCGCCACGTGCTCTTCTGATCTCTCGATCAAGGTGTGGCATGGCGACAACTTCCGCCACGTGCGCACGCTTCTGGGGCACGAGCACACGGTTTCAGCAGTTGCGTTCTCGCCGCTCTCGCCCACAACGCTCTACCTGGTGTCGCGTGACAAGGCGGTTAAGGTTTGGGATCTCGTAACCGGCCATTGCGTGAGAACATTTGTGGGCCACAGCGACTGGGTGCGCGACATCGACGTGGCAGGCTTGGAACTGAAGTTAGTGGAAGGAATGGATGCTCTGGAACCGGTGGACACTGACGAATACGTGCTCACGTGCTCCAACGACCATTCGGTGCGGCTTCTGCACCATTCGGGCACCGGGTTGGCCCTTCTTCTCGGCCACACGCACGTGGTGGAAGCAGTGCGGTTTCTCCCGCTGCGGGCAAACTGCCACATCGACGCCTACCTCCTACAGAACATGGAGCGGTTTCCGTATCTTCTGGAAACCATCGTGCAGAACCCAGTCTACACCGAGACGTTGGGGTTCAAGTACGCGGTCTCGGCGGGCCGTGATAACATGATCAAGCTCTGGCTTCTTCCGCCGCCAGTTCTCCGGCCAAATAGACCTCCACAGCCGTCTGTACAGAACAACGCCCACGCTTGGCACCTAGCCGACCTCGTGGGCCACCGCTCGTGGGTGAGAACGCTAGATGTGCACCCGGGCGGCCGTTTTGTCTTTTCGGGCGCTGACGACAAGACCGTCCGCGCGTGGGACTTGGCTGAGCTTGGAAAAACCGGAAAGGTTGCGTGTGTGCGGACTTTGGAGGCGCACGAGGGCTTTGTGAACTCAGTGCACTTTGCTCGCTCTGAGAAGACAGCATTCAGAGGCGGCGATGAGGAAAAAACGATCGAGGAGAATATGAGGTGTCTCTTCGTGAGTGGAGGGTCGGACAACACCGTATATATGTGGGGCTAGGGATTCGTGTTTTGAACCCAATCGACGGTTTACCCTGGAAGGCTTGAAATGCCAGCCTATTGAAGGCGGCGAAGTTTTGCTTTCAGTCGACGCCTAAATGGTTGCGCGAGACATTCGAAATCTCCATGGATTTGGGGGAACCTTCATAGACATTGGGAGACGAGATCAACAGCCGCCATTTTCTTTCTTATCAACATGGCTATCGTACATGCACTAATGCCGTGGCAGTGTTTCTCGTGGCTGACGCGTATCAGACACTCCTTTTGGACAGAGACTACACTTACTTAATTATCTTTTGGCTCCATGTCAAGACCAAGAGATTGCAGACGTCACACTAGACCCGAGAACACCACACGGCAAGCCACTCCTACATGGCTATCTAAGTGATCTGTCCCATTAACCAACCCAAAACTACGTTCCACTTAGAATTCTGTCATTTGTCCATTCACTCAGTCCTTCACAATCAAGTCCTCGGCACGCTGGGCCCACTCGGTCCACGACCCATCATAGACATGGATCGGAATGTGGGTGCCCGCCCGTTCCAACGCAAGACGGAGGATCACCGCCGTGACACCCGTGCCGCACATGACGATAAGCGCCTTAACTTGTGGCTTCTCCACGTCAAATCCATATTCCGTCTTGAACATCGCCTGCAACTCTGCTTTGCTCTTGTAGTGTCCGTCACCATCCAACACTTTTCCGAACGGCAACGACACCGCACCCGGAACGTGACCCGACGACAAACCGGGCCGAGGTTCGGGGGCTGCACCGGAGAATCTGTCGGCGGACCGTGCGTCGAACAACATGTAATCTGTTCCAACAGCATTCAGCTCCACGAGCGCGCGCAACTGGTCATAGTCGATAGCCTGTTGGTCGATGTTTTGGGCGAGAGCCTCGGGTTCGATCCCCTCGTACACTGTGGGAGCGGGCGAAAACTGGTTGTGTCCGGTTTCCACCGCATAGTGCTTCTGCCACCCGGCGTAATTGTCCAAAAACAAGACATTTTCATGGCCAAATAGGGAAAACGTCCACGCGGCTCGAGGCCCGGAGAACACCCCCTGTCTGTCGTACACAAGCACCGTGTCGGACTTGGAAATGCCCAATTTGCCAACCTCCAGGTTGAAAAGACTCTGCGAGGGGAGCATATGCGGATACTTGGAGCTGGGGTTACACACTCCATCCAAGTCGAAGAAAACCAGCAGTGCGATTCTCGATTCTTGGGCAAACTTTTGCTTGGCATTGTGGGGTGTGTTGGGCATGTACCACGAAGCGTCCACGGGAACGACCTTTGCGGAGCCCGAGAGAGCGGCCTGGGCCGCAGAAGCCGAAACGATTTTGACCGGAGCCATATGTGGTGAGATTTGGGCCACACCGCGTTATCTACTGCGGAGTAGCGAGTCCTGCATCGTGGGCGTTGTGTCCGCCTTGTTAGGCTTGCACTGGGATTGACTTGAAATGACTCGGATTGACTCAAGATTGTTTGAGACTGGGGACCAACCGGCTCAAGATTTCTTGTGGTTCTTGTGGCCATGTGAAGGGGTTTCTATTGTGCCTACGGTGCTCGCGTGGGATAGTTCGCATACCATTAGTATAGTTTTATGATATTCTGGCCAGTAGGCTGATTGGCCGTCATTGAATCTCGTGTATTAGTTCATGCTGCGTGGTTCGTTCCCGACACAGCAGCGGACTACACTCCTCTTCACCACTATTTCTAGTTCTTCACGTCGAAGTTTGCACTCAACCGACTGGTGTCCGCCTTCATGAACTCTCTCAACGCCATCGTCGCATAACTGCTCACTCCCAACCTCATCTGCAAAATCACAGCCGTCTTGGTGGCTTCTGGGTCTGTGCTCTTCACCACCCGGTCCATAACAGCGCCCTCCTCCTTCTCCAAAAGCTCCAAGTCGGTGCGGATCAACGCATCGGTATCCTCCTTATACTTGATGATCTCGTAGGAAAGGCCCAGTGGCTTGCCCATCACCGGTCTGTAAGAACCGGCCAACGAAAATTCCTTCACCCGGCGGGTCATTTTGTGAGGATCCAACCCGTCCTTGGCCATGGCAGACTCGTAGACCTCCATGAGCTGAGGGTTGGTTGGGTACAACACATCATAGCCGGGAGAAGGCAACACCACGTCAAAAATGGTGTATTTGCCCGAGTCCACGTCCTCCTGGGTCAAGGCCCTGACCTTGTCTGTAGGAGAGCCTGCCACGTCCTCAGCAAACTCTTCTCCATCGACAATTTCCGTTGTAATGGTGCTGACCAGCGATTTTTGTTCCACCATCACCAAATCTCCCACCTGCACCTCCATGCCGAAAAGCTCCATTCTCTTGGACGTGACAAGATTCCACACATACGACTGGTATGCGTGGACGTAGATAAGACGCAAGTTGCGAGGGATTTGCATGATGGCCCGGAAATAGGCTTGCTTGGAGTATCCGTCCGCTTCTCTCTTCTCCTTGGCCAAAGAAGACAAAATGGCATGTTCTGCAGAGCATCTGCGAGGCATCAATTTTGCTGCTTCTACCGCATCTCCAGTCTCGGCCCATTTTCTGCGGCCTTCCACGGAGTGTGGCACCACGCGGTCTTGCTCGGCCAAAATGAGCTCGGCGGCGCCCTTCCAGTCCTCCTTCAAGAGAATAATGCCCAACTCGTGGGTGGAGATAGAGAAGGTTCCGAATCTTTGCAAGCCGTAGTAGTTGATGAACCCGTTGGCCTGGAGAGACTTGAACGAGTCTGCAATCACCGCCTCGATGTCCTGGTCATCAGAATAGGCCTTAACGTCTCTGATTGCAATAAGAAACTCGTTTCCTTGGAGATCTCCCAAGTCCAACCCTCTATCTTCATAGGAGAAACTACCCAAGACCGCACCGCGAAGGCCCTTGTTGAGCGAAGACACACGGGCCACTTTTCCCTTGTGAATGGAAAACTTCTGACACGTCACACCTCTACGGTCCTTGGTGCCCGCATATTTCACCGACTTGTTTGGAATACGCAAGAACTTGGTGATGGTAGAGGCAACCTCCATCGTCTCCTTGTTCTCCTTGTACACAGTAAAGTGCAAGTAGTTCTTGAACGGGCCCAAACCGTAATTGACCACACCGTTCTCATCCACGTGGTTAATGTTGTTGATCTTGGGGTTTCTGCGAGGTCCGCCGCTGGTTCCCTTGGTCAAGGCGACTTTAAATTTGTTTTCCGGCGAAGTGAGCGTGTCCAATTTTCCTTCAAATGCCTCGCGGAGCAATTGATGCAATTGGGTACGTGCGGTCTTGTCTGGGAACGTGGAGGTGGTTTCCATGTTTCCGCCGTTGCCAAACAAGTCTTCGATCTGCTGGAGTTCTGCAGCACTGATGAACTCCAAGAGCTTGGCCCTATTTTCAGGCGAAACTTCAACTTTGGGGTTTTCCTCCGCTGCCATCTCAGCTCTTCTCTTTTCCTCGGCTGCAGCCTCAGCCTTTTCCTTCTTGATCTGCTCCACCTCTTCCGGCGTTTTGCCTTGAAGCTCGGCGCGGCTAGCCTGTCTCAGCTCCAATTTCTTTTCCTTGTTGGTTTTGCCCAAATCCACACCTTGGTCCAACAAGTGAACAACGTGGCCGTTCATGTCGATTTCGTTGACCTGAAAGTCCGAGTATCTCTGCTTGATTGTGCCGAAAAACCCTCCTCCGGTCTTGTAGGACTGGTTGATGTACTCGGTAATACCCACATCTCTTTCCTGGACCATCTTGGAGGGATCAGGTTTTTGGAACTTTTTGTTGGGTCCTGTCACCTCCTCGGCGACTCGCTTGACACTTTCCATGGCTTTGCGGAAGATATTAGTTTTGAAACGGAACCTGGAGACAGATAGTCAAATACTGTGCATTGGTTTTTATCTCATCGCAGCCGGTGTATACAATACTAGTCCCTAGCACTACGACACAAGCGAGTCTGTAGATACAAAGTAAACAGGAGACCGCAGCCGGGTTCAAAAAATCCCCACGTTCGCCGACTTGACCAAATACGGGAAAATCAGATATAACTGGGTCGATGTCTTCACCGTGCTTGCGCACACGACATTCACCATTCCAAGCCAATTCCGAATCTGTCCCCAGTATTCTTTCTGCAACGGCTTGTAAACAAAGAATGGTCATTGTTTGTTTGTATTTTTCACTTTGTATCTGTTCATGGTTCCAACTGCTACTGCCGTTGCACTCTCTTTGTATTTCCTATTGTGGCCCTCGATATAACCAGTGCGCAAATGCATTTGGGTGCAAAAACGCCTTTTTTCTCTCTCTCCAACTACATTGCTAACCATGTGGGCTAAACCAAGTGTCTCCTGGGGAAAGCGAACTCGTGAATGGTGGGACTGGTTCCCTGAGCCCAAACGGGAGTCTTGGAACGAGCCAAGAGTGGCTACTTCGGCAAGGAAAGACTCCATGCGGTACATCGTGCAAGACCAAGTCCACAAGCTCAAAGACCGCCTAGGCGACTCGCGGGAGTCGCCCGAAATCTCCGACTTGGGCCGTTTGACCATTGCAGACCCCCAGGCGGAAATGCTTCGCTACAACCTGGAGAAGCGAGACCATCTTGCTTCGTCCAAGTATATGAAGCAGGTGATGTCGAAACGGTCCCTCAGCAGCTCGGAGTTAGTGAAAGCAGGCAGACGGTCGGTGCTTCTCCGTGGAATTCCAAGCAACACTGCTATTGGAAATGTCGTTTCACAGATCCGAGGTGGTGCTTTGGAGAAAATCGTCTACCACAAAACGTCAGATCCCAGTCTTGAGGCGCATTTTCTTTCTGCGGGCAAAGCGTCGTTGTTTCTCAAGTACGCTACCGAAACAGGGCTTTTCATGGTGAACGGTACCCGACTAGCTGTGACATGGGCGCCTGTATGCTGTGAAGAAGCTTCTCCGCATTTGCCTACTTTTATTGTGGAGGAAGTGGACTACTTCCATGCTTCCCGGTTACTTGTTCTCAGCCAGCCAGTAGAAGGCAAAGTGGCAAAGGACTGCCGCAGCAAGAAAATCTATCCTGTGCCCGAAGAGAATTTCTCCACCGAGTTTGATGCCGAGACAATCAAGTGGGATTTCCACAAGTTTGGCACCATTGTCGAGATTATGCCGGTGATCTCCAAGAAGTTGAGCGTTAGCATTCAGTTTTCCGACATCCGAAGCGCAATCTTGGCCAAAAAGGCATTTGACAAGAAAGATTCGGCCTTCTCTCACAAGTACTCCGCCTGGACTCTCAAGTACGCCAGAGATCCATCAAACAAGCCGTGTTATGCAGTATAGACCATACACTATCTTGCGACATCGCGGCCCAATGTAGATACACGCATAAGTACTATTTGTGTTGATTTTCGACCTTTTCCTCAAGCATTATTTTGCTATTCCCTCTTAGACTTTCAGAGGAAGATAATTCCTCGTGTCCGCCTAAGAATTCTACCGTCTTATGCCAAAAGCATGTACGGCATATAATCGTCTCTGACCCTCCACATATTAAGCCTCCAATAGCACGTAGCGTAGCCTCAGTGCAAGTAAGCTCGCTAGCTAAACTCTTGGTTGAAATTTCATTTCTCTAGTCAAATTCTCAGTCGCGTTCCCCCGCTGCAACTCCCATGTCATCACAAGTTCCACCTCTTCGCTTGTTATTTGTTCTGCACATTGCAGAAACGCTTTTGCCTGATTCAGCCAAGTGTAAACACACTCTTATCGTTTAGGTTTCAATCACTACAACTTCCTCCAAACAAACGTCTGGAATCTATACTCCAATTACGCTCCTTGAAAATTACTTCCGGACATGCGCTCTAGCTCTTCTCTATCAAATAACCCGCCTGGGCGAAACGTACCTCTGTTATCTAAAAGGACAAGTATCTCTGATTTGAAACGACCTGTTTCCGCCAGAGGGTTCCGTCCTCAATCCCCTCGCACGTTACCTTCAGTTCCAAGGTCGAGACCCGGCTCTTCTATGGGCAGCAGACCGTCTACACCTTCTTTCCGGCCCGAACCGTATACTGGAACCATTACTGTTAGTATCCGGCCAAACCCCCATTCCAACAGTGTCCACCACCAGAATTGGAGCATCGACAGTCACAGCAACACCATCTCCAACTTATCCGACAACTCTTCGTTTTCGTTTGATCATATTTTTCCTGCGACTACACATGTGTCCAACAGAGACGTTTACATGAGACTGTGCTCCCAGCTCGTGAAGAGCTTTTTGAATGAGGGCTACAACAGTACGCTTTTTGCTTACGGTATGACCGGATCAGGAAAAACATACTCGATGCGCGGTGAAGACCATGATCCGGGATTTGTGCGTTTGGCGATTGACGAAATTTTCGAGACTATTGCGGTGGCGAATTCCACGAGGAAACATCTGTTGTCTGTGTCGTATTTGGAGATATACAACGAGAAAATCGTGGATCTTTTGTCCAACAGCGCGGCGCAAACCGATTTGAAAATCAGGGATGACCCGGAATACGGAACGCAGATTGTAGGTGCCACCACTCCTATGATTCTGTCAAAAGACCATTTGCTTCTGCTAATTCGCACAGGAGACACCAAGAGAAAAACATCTGCCACAGACTACAACGCGCGGTCGTCGCGGTCACATGCCATTTTGCAGTTACGACTTCATGTGGTTGATGTGCTCTCCAATAAAGAATCGTATTGCACTCTTTCGTTGTGCGATTTGGCCGGTTCTGAGAGAGCGGCATCCAGCTTGGAAAGACGCAAGGAGGGTGCATTTATCAACAAGTCGCTTTTGGCCCTTTCGACAGTGATCAACAAACTTTCGCTTCTCTCTACTTCTCCAGCCATGGCCATGGAACATATTCCCTATCGAGACTCCAAATTGACGCGGTTGCTACAGCCTGCACTTTCCGGCTCGTCCTTGGTGCTGATTTTGTGCACCATTCACTTGGGATCCAACCTGAGCGCTGTCAACCAGCAATTTATTTCTGAAACATACAACACGCTACGATTCGCAGCACGCGCAAAGGACATTGTCATGACCGTCAAAACCAACGAGAAGAGCGCAGTGACTGATACAGAAGCACAGAGGTTGGTGGCCGAACTTCAAAAAACGGTAGACGTGCAGAGAAATGAGATTCAGATGCTCAAAATGGTTCCAAGAGCCTCAGGGGGTGTCAATGACGTCGAATCTGCGGGTCTACGCGCCGAAGTTAGCGTTTTGAACGAGAAATTGGAACATCTCACACGTCTCAACGATTTGCAAAAGACAGAGACAATTCTACTCCGCAACGACACTCTCAATGATATCTTGGGAATTGACGCCGATCAGGCGGCTCTGCAGATGATGATGTCGAACTTGGAGGAATTCTACAAGAGAGTCAACTATGAGTTGGAGGAGTATAAGCTGTATATTGGCCATTTAGAGCTGCAACTTAAGCAAGCGCGCCAGCAAATTTTGTTGCAGGGAAGCAACAATATAGAAAGAGGAATGTCAGACAACAATTTCCAGGAGTTGTTAAAAGAGCAGGAAGAGGAAATCTGGCAGCTCAAAGAAACCATAAAGGACAAGGACCGCATCATTTATGGCTTGACTAAAACTTCCAAGTTGCGTCGTTTGGTTGACTCCAACAGCACCTCTGTGTCTGAGTTCACAAAAAGACCCAGCTTCTCCAGTCTGGCATCTATCTCTTCCAGTCCTGGGAAGGAAAATGTGTTTTCGGATATCAAGGCGTTCAACTTGAGTCCCAAAAGAGAGCAGAGCTAGAGGGCATGCAGTTAGTGCCGGTTAATGAAATGATATAATGCTATATGTAATAATAATTAATGTACAAATGGGGAAGTTAGAGCCACGAGTTTTTCGGTCTCTCCTGTCCGCTCTGGAGATTAGCTCTCTTTGATGACTGCAGTGACGTTTTCGAATCGTATACCTTCCGCTGGATTCTCAACAGCGAGTTGAAGTTTCCTCCATTTCCTCCTGATATACCTCCTCCAAATTCCTGACTGTTGGATGCGTTAGATACTTGGCGGTTGGATGGTTCTGCCACGATTGGAGGGCGTAGTTTGGCATCCGCCGCATCAAACTTGACCACGTTCACAAATTTATGATCTTGCACCTTCTCTCCGCCGTTGAAGAGACCGGTGGTATCATCGATACAAACTTGGAAGCTCATCAGCTGATCGCATGTATCATCGACGAAGAAATCAATTTTGTCACCATTGAAAATCTGGACCTTCCTTCCTTTGCCTAGACGCACACCGTTGACAAAGCACGAATTCGTGCTAAAGTCCAAAAGCCAGATATCCTCTAAGCAGTGGGCAGGACTTTCGTAGATTGAAGCCTCAAGAACAGGGTGTCTCTTTTTATTAATGAGGCAATGTATTTTAGACATGCGGTCATCGTTGATGAACGTGTCACAGGTTTCATTTCTTCCAATCGCGTAAGGATTCACACCCTGCCTAATGAAGATAGGTTTCTTTGTAATTGAGGTGGCAGTGGGATTGAGTGTGATGAACGTATCGCGGGGGATATTATCCTCCGACTCGATGATGCTTAAACGTTGAACTTCAAGATCCACTCTTCGCTTCTTAGGAGCTGCATTTGGCGAGCCTTCAAGACTCCGTTTTTGCGGCTGTACCTTTAGGAGGTCCACAGAGCTTTTTGGTTGTGGGTTCTGGCTGTTAGGGTGGAGAGGCTGAGACTGGGGAAGAGGCACCACTCTCTTTGGGACCTTGAATTCGGCATTTGTCGCTTTCTTGGATTTCTTGCGCCGGTCAGAATCAAACGCCTTCATCATGATGTCATCGTCTAGATTGCTCATGGAGGAGTTGATCTGGATGCCGTTTTCGATCTTTCGCGACTGCTGGGAGGTGGACTGAGAAAGACTCACCACTTTCTGCGACTGCAGCGATTCCTGGGACGGATATGGCTCTATATCTGCGAGCCAAGGGTGCTTCATAGCCTCTTCTGCCACAATCCGGTTCCTCGGGTCCACCTGCAAGCAACGGCTGAGAAAATCACGGCCTTCGGCAGAGATCTTGTACGAGTTCAATGGGGACTCGTGGTATTCGCCCGATTTGATCTTGGCAAACATCTGTGTCTGTGTCTTGCCATTGAACGGGAGGTGCGACGTCAAAAGAACGTACACTAAGCACCCCAAGGACCAAATGTCCACAAGGTTGCTGTAGTTGACTTGCGAATCAGGCGAGTGGTCGTATTTCCCGGTGATGACCTCCGGCGCCACGTACGCTAAAGTACCACAAAAGGTCTTCATGAAAGTGGCATTGTCGGTGATTTTTGCAAGTCCAAAGTCTGTGATTTTCACCAAAATGGGGTCATCTTGCATGATCAAGATATTATCGGGTTTTAAGTCGCGGTGAGAAATGCCCATGCGGTGCACGTAAGCGATGCCGTCAAGAACCTGTCTTGTGATCACCTGCGTTGCGTCTTCGCCTATGGCGCCGTTGGCGGCCACAAAGTCCATAAGATCTCCACCTGGAACCAACTCCATCACCAAGTAGTAGTTTTCAATGTCCTCGTAAAATGACTTGAGTTTGACAATGTTGGGGTGATCAAGCTTGCGAAGGATGTCGAGCTCGCGATTCACGCCGTCCATGGCGCCCTTCCCGCCCGCGTGGATGGCACGGCGGCGATTAATGATTTTCACGGCATAAGAATCGCCCGTAGACCGCTCAATCACTTTTTTCACGGTGGCAAACGCACCCTGACCAATGGTCTCGTTCTTAATGATGAAGTCCTTGTAGATTCCCTCGTCCTTGATCACCGAGTTCTTCTCTGAGTTGGACGGATTGTACAAGTCGGAAAAGAGCACGACAAACCGAATCACGTCTTTCGGAACACCTACCCCAACGGCGATTTCGTCGCCCTGGTTGACAATGTAGTTGGATCCCTTCACTAATCGGCTGCCGTTGAGATGCGTGCCGTTGGTAGACGTGTCCTGGATCCATAACGTCTTATCGGCCAAATTGAGCCAGAGCTTGAAGTGTTTGTTGGACAAGCGGGTGCAGGTATTTAGTACAAAGTCGCATTCGGCATTGCGGCCCACAATCCACGTTCGGCGCGTCGGCTGCAGCGGGGTCTTGGTGGGTTTGGCTTTGTTCAAGTCAAAGAACTGATACTGGCCCGTGGTGCAGATCAAGCGACACACGTGATTCGAGTCTTGGGATTCTTCCTGTGTGGGTAGCGACTGTTGCGTTGGCTGCGTCTGCGTCGGTTGGGTCGGCTCCATTTCGGAGGGTTGGGGTACGCCTATGGTAAGAGGTGGAGTATGTAAATCTTTTACTGGTATTGCATGCAGGCGGTGGTGAGGTGGGTTAATTGTATCTGGAGGCCAGGTTAAAGTGGTGAGCGGATTGTTTTGATCAGTTTTTGTGCTTTTAAAGATTGGTCCTTTTTTTGTTTTTTTTTATTCTTTTTTTTGTCTTTCTCTTGTTTGTTACTGACTTTTGTCATAAACAGATAACACCTGAAGTGGTGCTAGCCGCGCCAGAGTTTGGTGTGAGGATGGATCGAGCGCGTCGCGATACGGAAACACTTTGTATGCAGGTAATTGTCCCCAAGCGTGTCTAAGAAAACGTCAATGGATCAAAGGGTGTTCATATTTTTTGCAGTGGAAATAGTGGAAGTGTGCCTCCACCCTACAGATGCACTTCACGTCACTTCTCTTCCAAAATAGGCGATAATTTACACTCACGATACTCTTCACTATGGCTATCGCTGTTTCCCACTGGTTCCAGACAAAACCAATGTAGGTCCATCTTCATTCACTTAGAGTGCCCAACAAACGAAGTAATTCAAGAGGTTTGACTGGCTCCGTAGTGATAAGACGTTAAGCATTTGATTTTCAACGCAAGTACGGTGGTGTGACGACCTGCGTTTGTATCGCCAATTCGTCAACTGCAAAGTAATTCGGTTTGAGTGAGACGACAATGAGATCTTACAAGACAGTTTCCAGAAACAGAGCCGTTTGATGGACTTCAGCGCATCACTCTCCTCGCTACAAAATTCCAAAACTGTGCGAAGTTTTTTTCACTTCCAGACTGAATTATCACCGCAATACTCCGCGACGAGATGTTCTCTTGCCCGCGTTTTAGATTCAAGAATCGCCACAGAATGGCACTTCAAACAAGACACAGCCTATATTCGTGTTTCTCTTAATTTTCAAGGCCAGGAATCGCAGTTTAAATAGGACGATGCTGGTATAAGGGTACGTGGTTTTGATAGATTCACTGGGCTCCGGATTGCCGTTTATACGCGGCCAAGAGAACTTTTTATCCTGCCGTGTTGTCTATGGCTGCAGCGGTCGTGCATGATATTCACCCTCCCCAGGTACAGCAAACCGAAAAATGAATGATGTGCAGAGATTTTTCTCATAGATATTTCCAATATCAGTAGCTTTAGCTGGTGATGTTGTTTCTATGTGATGTTTATGTGATGTAAAGAGACTTCAAACAATATTGGCTTATCTACTGGTACTAACCCGCTTCGGCCAAACTGCTGCATTCAACCATCTCCAACTGCAGATACCATCGGTCAAAGTTTCCCACCAATGACATTATTTTTCGCACGTCTTCATTTGAAATGCCGTATGTATCGCCTACATGCAGGGCTACAGAGCCGAACTTTCCGATAGTACCACATACCTCGATCGAAATATAGATTTTAAGAACGTTTATATCGCCAGCAAATTTTTTCTAAACAAACTTACGTGGGGTTAAATGAAACTATCGCTTATAGCCTCCGCGTACATGATCGGTCACGGTTTTAGTGTTGCATTGAAACCTCCGGCCAGTACGGTACATAAAGCAAAATGCCGCTTTCAAGGTGTCATGCAGGTTATATGCAAAACATTTCAGGGTGTTCTGCAAGTTATATGCACAAAAATTAAGTTTTTTTCTCCGGCATTACATACACGAAACGCTGCCCCGTAAAACGCCGCGTTTAATTACTGGATTCAGATGTCAGCACCCATTAGCTGCGACATCTCGTGCGTCTACGTCGTCTCATGATTTCTATAATACATTCATGACATATATCGTGATCTAAGCAAGGCGCTTCAATGACATGTAAGAGCTGACTGGCTCAAGACCTTCTTCTTCATTAACTTCCTCAATGTAGTCCAAGTTGTTCAACTCATCCTCAACATCGTTATAGCTCTTAAAGATGAACCAGAACAACAAACCAGCAATGAAACAAGCAATTGCCAAACCGGTGAAAGCCCATACAAACTTAGGGTCAACAGATGTTGGAGAAAGAGCAATACCAAGAGCAGAACCAAAAGCATTGGTAAGCAAGAACAAAGACATGATGAAGGACTTCATCTTCACTGGTGCCTTCGTGTAAGCATACTCCAAACCAGTGATAGAAGCCAAAATTTCAGACATACCAATCAAGAAGTATGCTGGTGTTTGGATAGCAACGTGAACCCTGTTTGGCACGTCTTCACCAGCGGAACAAGCCAATGGGTGTTCGTAACAAGGACCAGCTTTGTAGATGTAGTGTTGCAACACAGCAGCGTAAACCATCGAGGCGGCACCAAACATAAAACCCCAGAAAATTTTGGTGATAGCCCTGAATGGGGTGTATCTTCTAATGAACGGGTAAACAAGTCTTTCACAGATAGGAATAAACACAATGATGGTGATGGAGTCAATACACTGCAAGATATCGTTTGGCAAACCGTGCAATTGCATTTCACCGGCTTGAGTGATGAAATTGTTCAACATTTGACCGTAGACAACCCAGTAGATTGGGTAGAAGACAAACACTTTACAAGCGTAAACAGATCTTCTAACCTCGTCAACGAACTTGTCAGTCCATGGGAAAGCACTATCTGGGTTTAAAGATGGTCTGGAGGCGTTAAAGTCAAACTTGTTCTTCATGGCAACCCAAGTACATTGGAAAGCTCTGGCAATAACCTTGTCTGAAACCGGAACCTTAACGTATTGGTTTCTACCAAAAAACAACGCAAACAAAGCGATGGTGAAAAAGCAAAGAGGCAACAAGTAAGCTGCCCAGAAATCCACATGAGCTTCCAATTCAGTAGTAGCAATGACAGACAAAGAACCGATATTAATCATGAGGTAAAAGAACATGAAAACGTTCTGGATGGTAATGTTAGGGTCCTGGATAACTCTTTCGCCATTCTTCAAAATCTTAATGACAGGCTTAGTCTTCGGAATTTGGTCCGCAATCAAAGGAGAAACATTGGACTTGACACCACCAGTTCCAATACCAATGATGATAATGGCAGCAATGAAACCACCCAAGGAAGTTTCTCTGCTGGCAATAGATGGCAAGGAGGTGATAAACAAAATGAATATTCCAATAATATAAACAACACAAAACACAACGATAGTGTTGAATTTACCGAGGTATGTATCGGCGACCCAAGCGCCAAACACTGGGGTAACATAACACCAAAATTGCCAAAAGTAAGACAAAGCGGTGGCACCTTGAGACTTCAAGTCTAAAACGCCAGGAGGCGTGTCTTTTGGACCATGTTGCATGTAGTTCTGAAAAGGGGTAGACAAACCATAGTAGGAAAAACGTTCGGCCAATTCAACAATGGCCACAAGCCAACAACTCATAGGAATCTTTTCCGAAACGTGTCTCAACTTTTTCATTTCCTCTTCGGTTGGCTCTCTGCCTTCGTCAGTAGAGGCCAAATCTTCTAAGCCGACGTGGGAGTGTACGACTGTCTTCTCCAACGAGTCGGCAGCATCCTCTTGTTTCTCCAAGGTGGAACTTTTCTTATCGATTGTATCCATATCAAAGATCGATAATACTGAGAAAAAAAATTCGACGGATTCAGATTTCTTAAATTTGATGGCCCATTTTCATATCCGCCATGTAACACCCCTCATTTTCTAACCGCAGATGCTTATCTGATGCATTTGCCGTTCCCAACTTATCAAGAGCCACAGAGATCAGATGCCGCACGGTCATGCATGTGCTAGAACGCCGTACATTACCGTCGGCACAAACCCCGGGTAGGCCAGGGATTGTATGCATTATCAGGTACAGACATCAATGTAAAATTGTAACGTTTGCCGTTCATGTGTAGCACCACATGATGGCGTGGCATCATCTCTTTCTAGTTGCCCAGCAATTTTACTTTTCTTCTCTTTTCTTTTATTGTTTATTTTTTTCCCACCAGGTTTAGCCTTCAGATCCTCGGTCATTTACGTACACTGTTTTTTGTCGGTCCAGCAGTCAGGCAGTGAGCTAGTATGCAATATGTGCGAGTTGTGGTTGTTTTACGCCTTTTTTTCCTTTTTTCAGTCTGCATATGCACTGGCGCACATTCATTCCTATGCAGATCTGCATATTCGATGTTGCAGTTTCTTTACTAAACGCCCCGTACATGACGCGTGCGTTTGCTGGCGCGGTATGTTTTCGCTCTCCGCTGCAACGGCAATTATTTTCTTTTTCACGTCTATTTTCGCGTAAACTGCACTCTTCAGGGACATCAATCTCATATCACGGCTTACTAATACGCTTATCATAGATTTGGAAGCAACCAGATGTATGATTATGTGATGTGACGTTTTGTGGTTTCGACAGTGATCCCCTCTGTAGCTTTATGGAAGGTTTTGATACTTCGCAATTAAGTGGAGATTTGTTTGATAGCGCATTCAAGTGGGTAACGAGAGAAACATATAAAAATAAAGAAATCGTAACAACGCTGAATAAATTTTTTCAAAATTTGTCTATTCTTCTCTGGAGCCTACTTGAAATCCAGTGAAAAAGAAAAAAAATGAAACTTAAGAATTTATGGTGCACTTACATCGACGTGATGCTTCTGGGTTCTGAAACGGAGTTCCACAGTCGCACATCAGTACTGAATTCTCTGTAAAATTATGGAAAAAGGCCAAATGTTCAGCTCTAGTCTCAATACTTTAATGACACTCTGCCATAAGGTGTCTCTCGGAAAGTCGAACGCGATCGAATCAATCGAAAAAGGTGGATTTCAGTAATTCGTGCATTATAACAAGGGGCAAACTGGCGCCATTTGTGGCGTTCGGCAATTTTGTCGCCGATCACTGAACTAAACACATACCGTCCACGATAAGAAACTTTTGTCTTAATGTAAGATTTCTCGCGTATTATTTTCACACTTTAGCAGAACTGATCTTATTTTCTAGCCATGCGGCTCTAGCTGAGTCGGAGTCCTCCGCCCCCACCCAGCTGCGTTGACACATGAGCAAAAGAAATCCTACAAGGGGTAGACAATTTTCGCACAGACTTCTTCATGAGCTTGTGGTGCACTTTTTTAGGCCCCATGTATGCGCTTCACATAATATCGTCTAATTGACCTGCAATGGATAACCGGATCCGTAGTCTCCGTATTGTTTGCCCCGTAAGAATCAGTGAATGTAGCCGGGAGAGTGCATAAAGGTCAAAGGGGATATGAGGGCAGTGCTTCCGGTAAAATATTTCCACTCCCCATATCCGGATTCCGTACTTCCCGGTTGCAAGACATTCAAGTTTCCCGTATTAACTTGATATTAATACTTGACTTACATGTCACCGCCAGATGAAGGATCGATATAACGTAAAATATGCTTTAAAATCTATTTTGTCTGCACAAATATTAAATCGTTTTGTCGACAGCGATATTCGTTCCAAACATTTACCCATTTGCGCAGGTTTTTCCAATCTTTGGATACAGGCTATCTGAAGATAAACCTGCAATGTTGGATTTAAATTTCTAGCTGCACCAGCCATACATGAAAATTAGTGGTCTGGGATCTGCATAGCCTGTTCACTGACAGACCGAAGCAAGAGTGCAGATTCATCTATATAGGTAAGAGCCCACCAGAAGGGTTTTCGGTTTCTGTTTTTTTTTTTTTTTTTTTTTCGTAATCAAAGGCACGAACCACTTGTCAGAAATCGATAAAACCCCGTCTCAGAGGATGTGTACCTTGAGTCAGTCCGCTAATTATCTTGGGTATCTTTAATTTAGTGTTTTTAAACGGAAAGATACTACAGTGGGCTCAGATATTAGTCTCGTAACTCAGATAGCGAAGCAGATTCCAAACTCAAAAGGATGCGAAAGCCGACGCCAGTGAAATGAAAGGAGACACGAGTGATGCTCTAGGCAAAATTCTTTTTTTTTAAATTAACGACACGATAATTGATTATGGGCAATCGCTTGCACATTCAACGTCACCAAGATATCTCTATCATTGGATGAACGATTCCAGGAAAAGGTAAGAAAGAGAAAAATCTCTAGCGATTCTTAAAGATGGGGAAAGATCTCTATCTGTAGCTTTCGTTTGTAGCTTTCATGTCCAAAACCTGATTGGACGAATAATAAATAATCGCACGGTTCGAATGTTGAAAGTTGGACCATCACCGGTTGACGGGTATTTAAGCTATAAAAAATAGATCCATCGGTTTAATTTTGTTTAATCTGTACCAAATTCTGTTTATTGATCACCTTAAAGTGCGTGCTTATTAATGTTCCGAGCATCAAGAACGAAATTGGTGCTTGGGTACATAGCGGTGAGACTTCCGTAGTTTAAACACTCTACAAGTTGAGCGTCTTTGGTGCTATTATGTATGAAGGATAAAGTCGAAACTATTATTCTGCAAATAGATAAGAACGCAAAAGATACACTAAAGTGGAATTACAGGCGATTTGTTTAGCATAGTGCAAGCATTAGACAATGTTAGGTATATTCAGTGATGAATGCAAACATTCTTAGGAATCAAGATACGTTCAAATTGATAACAGCTTATGGGTATAGTGCTCGTCTCCTGGCTCGCCAGAGCTTGTCTGAATCAAGCCATGTAGAACAGAACAAGAGCAAATTAGTCTGTCAAAAGTTTTCGATCGTAAAAATATGTCAGCCAACTTACAGAAGCTGCAGATATAAATCCATTACAAAATACAGATTGTATCCAATACTATGTGGACATTTTATATCCATAAGATATGTAGTTGCTAAAATTTTGGTTTGCGATTGACCCTCTCAAAATATTGTACCAAACCTTCGCGACACTTTCAAAAAAAAAACTCCGATACCGGGAGTCGAACCCGGGTTTGCTCGGTGAAAGCGAACCGTGATAGCCGTTACACTATATCGGAAATTATAAGTCATTCGATCACAGAGTCAAACATATCGTCGTTCATAATACGAAGATTTGTATGGTCATCAGGTTTTTCAGACGGCAGAGTCGCCCCTGGAACGAAAATTCTAACCAACTATGAACTGTCTCTGTAACCCTGATTATCACCAATAGATGAGTGGCGATATCTCAGGCAGTAATCCGCTTCTCCCATTACTCATGCTTTTTTTAGTAATAACGCGTGTCGACCACCGATCGTTCATAAGTTGCAGGAATTCACAGTTTGGAAGTTTTCTAGACTATACAGCCGCACATCGTCCACCAGATGGAGTACGATCATCTTTGTCTCTGCAGTCGGTAAATTTTGCCAAAGCTTCAATGTTCACAAAGTCGTAATTTTTTGCCACTCTCGGTATTTTCCCCAAGAACACATGCTGGTGAATGTTTCTGTGGGGGGCCTAAAATTACCTCCGCATGAACACACGGCGTCGCGACGCGGAGTTGCACCCGATTAGTTTAAGGTCCTCCCCGGTCTACGATAAGAGTAGCGGACAAAACAAAACGACGGCAAGTTTGAATTTTTCAGACACCGCAATTGCGCAGGGAAGAAAGAGGTCTTCTTCAAGACAATGCTAGTGTGCCTTTCATTTTTTCATTTTTGTGGTGTTGGCCCTTTTTTTGGTTTGGATTGTCTGTGGCGAAGCGCAAACAATACATTAACAGAAGTTAAAGTGGCAAAGGGCTGCAGTGCTCGCAACGTATTCCCGTATCTCCGCCTTAAAGCCTTGGTGTGTAGCAACGAGGAGATTCTGTTATGGAGCTAATTGAGCAAGCTGCAAAGCTGGACAGGGTCGATCTACGGCGTCAAAATACCCGTTCAAAAAAAGAAAGAGAAAAAAGGAAAACTGGGCCCATTTCCCGTTCAATGGACATATCATAAGTTTGGAATGTGATGAGAATTATTTCCGTGCAAGCGCGGTGCGTCGTATATTGCGGTCATACAGTCTGGTGGAGTATAAGTGTCCTTCAGTTCGGCGTTTCACGAAGAGAACTTCAAATTCTACAAGATGGAAATCGAGGCAAACGGCTCTTCGGAGAAGAACCAGGTCCTCCAGAAACGGCTTTTCACCCCGTTTCTTCTGAAAGCTGTTCCTCCCATACCAACAGACGACGAACGTCGAACGTATCCCACATATACAAACCCGATTCTGTGGTTTTTGTTCACATGGTTGATACCGGTGATGGAAACCGGCTACAAACGTACTTTGGTCCCCAATGACATGTACAAGTTGAACGAGAACATCAAGGCCGAACACATGGCTGACAGGTTCATGGAGGTATTCCAACGCAGGTTTCTGGAAGATAAAGAGAAGCACCGCGCAGCTAAGGCTAAGGCCAGAGAGGCACAGACGCCGGGTTACACCGAAGACCCGGAAAACGACATGGATGATTATGTTCCGGCAGGATCGCTTGCATTCTACTCGATGCTTGAAACCTTCAAATATCCGTATCTGCTTGCAGTGGTGTTTTGCGCCTTGAGTCAGGCGGGCCAGACATGCAACCCTCTTTTGACAAAAAAACTCATATCTTTTGTGGAAGCCAGAACTTTTGGCTTGGAGTCTTCCGTGGGAAAAGGTGTGGGCTATGCCATTGGAGTGTCATTCGTTGTGCTTGTTTCCGATCTTCTCAATAACCAGATGTTCTACATCTCCACTATTATTGGTGGACAGCTGAAAGCTCTATTCACGAAGTTGATGTTAGACAAGTCGTTCAAACTCAATTCTCGTAGCAGGAAATTGTACCCCCCCTCTAAAATCACCTCTATCATGAGCACTGACTTGAATCGTGTTGATAAGGGTTTTGGCTACTCGCCTTTGATCATCACCGCGCCTGTTCCCATTGCTATTTCCATTGGTATTTTGATCCACAATTTAAAAGCCTCTGCTTTACTCGGTATTGGTATCATGATCTTGGACCTCTTTGCATCCGCTGGACTTGGAGCGTTGCTTTTTATCTACAGAAATAGAGCAACAAAGGACACCGATAAACGTGTGGGCTTGATGAAAGAAGTTCTCAACAACTTGAAGATGATCAAATTTTACTCGTGGGAAACAGCATACTTGGCCATGATCAAAACGGTCCGTAAGGGAGAAATGCGCAACATTCTTAAAATGCAAGTGACCAGAAGCACAATCATCTCCATGGCTGTTTCCTTGTCTTCGGTAGCTTCTTTTGCCTCCTTTATGCTTCTCTATGGAATTGCTTCGCCTTCGCTGAGAAATCCAGCGTCAATATTCTCTTCAGTTGCGTTGTTTTCCACTTTGTCCCTGGTATTCATCCAATTGCCTCTTGCTATTGCAGGTGCCACCGATGCGATGATTGGCTTGAAACGAGCCAGTGACTTTTTGACTGCCGATGAAGAAGCTGAAGATGAAGCAAGAACCACTACCGCTTCTGAAAGACTTCTATTGCAGGAGAAAAAACTAGCTCTATCTGTAACAGATGGAGACTTTGAATGGGAGATTTTTGACATACCCGATGCAGATGAAGAGAAGAAGAAGAAGAAAGAGAAGAAGGCCGGAAAGAAAAGCAAGAAGGCTGTTGATAAAGAATCAAGTGATCTAGAAGAAGAGAAATCAAAACCGCAGAAACCGACATTCAGACTCCATGATATCAATTTGGATGTTCACGTTGGAGAATTTGTCGTCGTCACCGGACTGATTGGATCGGGTAAGAGTTCCCTTCTTTGTGCTTTAGAAGGTGCCATGAAACGTAACTCAGGACAAGTGAAAACAAATGGTTCTATGGTGTTGTGCGGTGTTCCTTGGATTCAAAACTCAACTATTCAAGAAAATATCATTTTCAACAGTCCTTTGGACAAAGCCTGGTATGACCAGGTGATCGTGCATTGTTGTTTGGAAAGTGATTTGGACATTTTTCCTGCGGGTGATCAAACAGAAATCGGAGAGCGTGGTATTACTCTTTCCGGTGGACAAAAGGCTCGTGTTGCATTGGCCAGGGCTGTTTATGCTAGATCTGACATTATCCTTCTTGATGATGTTCTCAGTGCTGTTGATGCGAAGGTAGGAAAGAGAATCGTGGACGAGTGTATTTTGGGTCTTTTGAAGGACAAAACAGTCGTTTTGGCGACTCATCAACTTTCCTTGATTGGCTCTGCTGACAAAGTTGTGTTTTTAAATGGTGATGGTACTATTGACGTTGGTACTTTACAGCAGTTGAGAGCATCGAATACCACGTTTCTGTCTCTTGTCATGAGTACTCAGAAGCACCCGAGTACGACTGAAAACACGACTTACAAGTCAGATATGTATGAAAAGCAGTCATTCTCTGAAATAGAACAAGATGGAATCAGCGACTCTAGCGAGTCCAAGGAAGAGATGAAGAAAAATGATGGAAAATTGGTCGTTGATGAAACCTCCACAATCAATGCTCTTGGCTTTAACGTTTATCGCCGTTATATTGGTGCTGGGTTGGCAGGGTTTAAAGGGGGCTGGATCCTACCTGTGGTTGTTGGTTTTACGATACTCGCCGTTTTTTTCTCCATCTTTACGAACACCTGGTTATCCTTCTGGGTGTCCTATAAATGGAAGGATAGATCGGACGGGTTCTATATTGGCCTCTATGCGGCGTTTACGTTTTTGGGTTTGGTCACCTTGGGACTTGGTTTCCTGGGTGTTATTTTTGTCTTGAACAATGCCTCTCGTTGGTTAAACATCAGAGCGGCGGAAAGAATTCTTTTTGTTCCCATGTACTACATGGATGTAACTCCGATGGGAAGAATTATTAACAGATTTACGAAGGACACAGATGTCCTCGATAATGAGATGGGTGAAAGAGTCACATTAATATTGTACTTTGCTGCATATTTGGTTGGTGTCATCGTCCTTTGCATTATTTATCTTCCCTGGTTTGCAATCGCAGTTCCATTTCTTGTTTTCGTTTTTGTTGGCTTTGCTAATTTTTACTCTGCATCTGGGCGTGAGATCAAAAGAGTTGAATCCATTCAAAGATCTCATGTCTACAATAACTTCAATGAGACCCTCACAGGTATGGATACTATCAAATCTTATCAACGGTCGGAAATCTTCCTTGAAAACAATGTTACCAAGATTGACAGGATGAACGAGGCATATTACTTGACACTTGCAAATATGAGATGGCTCGATGTGTCTGTTTCGATCTTGTCTACAGCCTTTGCTCTTCTCATTTCTTTCCTTTGTATTTTCCGTGTGTTCAATATCAGTGCTTCATCGGTAGGTTTGGTTTTGAACTATGTGCTACTGTTGTCGGGAATGTGTTCTTTGCTTGTTGTTGTTGCTACCCAAACCGAGCAAGACATGAACTCAGCGGATAGAATCATTGAATACGTCTATGATCTTCCCCAAGAAGCTGCATATGTTGTTTCTGAGACTACTCCACGTCCTTCATGGCCTGAAAAGGGTGAAATCAAGTTTGATAAGGTGAATTTGGCTTATCGTCCAGGTTTGCCCTTGGTTCTTAAAGATTTCACTGCCTCTCTTAGACCAACTGAGAAAATTGGAATCTGCGGCCGTACTGGTGCGGGAAAGTCGTCTATTATGGTTGCTTTGTACCGCTTGGTGGAGTTACAATCAGGTTCTATCAGTATTGATGGCATTGATATCAAGTCACTCGGTCTCAATAACTTGAGATCTAAACTCTCAATAATCCCACAAGACCCGGTACTTTTTAAGGGAAGCATTCGAAAGAACTTGGATCCACTTGGTTTGGAGTCAGATGAGGTACTCTGGGAAACTTTGCGCCGTGGACATATCATCAAAAGCGAAGAATTGGAAAATGTGAAGAAGCAGACCGATCCTAACAAGATGCACAAATTCCACCTAGACAGAGAAGTTGAACTTGACGGTGAAAATTTTTCTCTCGGCGAAAAGCAATTGATTGCTTTTGCGCGTGCTTTGGTGCGTGGTTCCAAGGTCTTAATTTTGGATGAGGCCACATCGAGTGTTGATTATGCCACAGACGCCATTTTGCAAGAAGCCATCATCAAAGAGTTCAGTGACTGTACCATTTTGTGTATTGCTCACAGACTTAAAACGATTCTCCATTACGACCGAGTGATTGTGATGGATCAAGGAGAAGTTGCAGAGTTTGACACTCCTTGGAACTTGTACAATAAAGACGGCCTATTCCGCCAGATGTGTGAAAAGGCTGATATTCACGAAAGCGACTTTGTGAGTACATGATAACTTTACGAAAGTGAACATTGGAAGCTTTTTTTAATTTTTTTTTTTTTTTCTGAAAATGCGTTCTTTTATATTTGTTGAACTATTTTATATATTTATGCCTAATGAACGACCTTATCTTATGTTTGGTTCACGAATTAATATTTATTGCGGAGATGCGGAACCGTAAGGGTTACGCGATGATATATTCGTCATCCATTAGGTTATATATATATCATTAAAGCAGAAACAGTTTCCAGACCTTCTCTGCTTGGAGAAAGAATAAATTGCTTAGGAGCTGCAAAGACTAGTGACCGGGACAATTAAAGAGGGTAGATGAAAGTCTTGTCCTCTAAATCGGTCAAGTCTAACGTCGCCACGTCGACTGCAACCTTCTCTCCGGATTCGTCTTGAACATAACCAACCCTGTCGCCATCTTTCAAGTTCGCAAGTCTCTCCTTGTTTCTTCTGCTTAAAATGAACCATGCAACACCAAGAAGAGCTGGTGCAATGGAGAACGAAAGCACAATTTGCACAATCCACGCAGGGATATAGCGAGGAGCATCTTTGGCTTGCCAAAGTTGGGGCGAAATAATGTTAGCCACCGAATATGCGCACAATACCATGGCGTTTCTAGTAATTCTCTTGGTGTAAGAAGAACCAGCAGTGGATGAGGCCAAACCAAACACACAAATCCACGAAACACCGAACGACTGCGAAGCCATGCAGATGGCGGCAAGCATACCGATGGAGTTGTTGATGTCGAGAGAAACAGCCACCACAGAACCGACCCATGCAGGCGCAAGGGACCAAATGGCAGTCAAGAAAGAAGTGTTTGGAAAGATGTACATGATCAAACTAGCGAAAACAGACCATAACACAGCGTAACCAGCACTAGCCACAGTAACCAAGGTAGAGTCCAAGTTGGAGATGCCGCCCATTTCCTCATAGAGAATAGTTTGTTGGTATGGTAAGTTGTTGGCCAATTGCTGGAGCAAGAAGTAGCCAACGATAAGCCAGGAGATAGGGTCCCTGACGGCCTCAACGGCGTGATGTTTCTTAAATTTCTTTTGTTCGATGGTGTTGAGCTGAGTACGCTGCACACGGCGAATAACCCACACTTTCTCCTCCAAAGTCAAGAACTTGGCAGTGGAAGGGTTGTCTGGGTAGAAGAACCACACTACCACTGCCAAAAGCAAGGTGATGGCACCAATAATGATGTTCAAAAGACGATATCCCTCAAAGCTCACGTTAGCGTAAATCACACCGTAAGCAATGAAACCAATAGGAATAGGAGAAGCCATACACGAAGCGTAGAAGATTGGCTGCGTAGTGGCACGTTCGTCCTTGGTCATGAACATACCGTTGGTAGTGGTCAAGATAGGAATGGCCAGGGCCTCGAGGAACCCAAGGAAAAACCGGAGCGCCATCAAACCAGAATAGTTGTAGGCGGCACAAATCAAGAAAATGTGCAATGTCCAGAGAATGACAATTGCAAAAAGGACCTTGCTAAGAGGGAACCGTTGCACAATGTAGGTGCCGGGGAGTTGGCCGAGGAAGAACCCGACATAGAACAAGGTGTTGATGTTGTTGTACTCGTTTTGGCCAATATGCGTGGTCTCCCAAAGACCAAGAATGGAGGAGTACGACAAGGTGGCCTTATCCATGTACATCACCATGTTCACGAGAAACGTGATTCCCAACACGTACCAAATCACCTTGCGGGCAAGTTTCTTTTCTTGTTCTGGGGTAATTTCTGGAACATCCTGGTCATGTGCTCTCATGAACACCAACGTGGCGTCGGCTTCATCGATTCCCACCAATTTGCCATTGATTGAAGAAACGTTGCTAGACACTGCAGCTGCGTCATTGTCAACAGTAGCCACCTTCTCGGTGCTATTAATAGAGCTCATTTTTGATGCTTGAAACGGTGGCTGGAGATGATTTGAGATCTGAACTCCAGTGACATTGCCGAAATCCGGGCCTTTTGTAGTACTTCTAGCCACGATATACCTGACGGTATTACGTTTGATCACGGGATCTGCAAGCGTGTATCTTGCGGTTGCTTCCGTGCACGTCGCCCCGCCGTTATAACTGTGGGTGACATTGGAAGTAGCGGATTTCAAGGACAAAAAGCCACCAAGACTAGCGAAACTAAATGGGTCTGGTGTTTTGGCTGGGTGGTCCCTTTCTCGCGGTCAAATTTGGTTCGCTGTGTGTCGTTGTCCTGAAGACGGTGGCAACGTGACACATTTCTCACGTTTATCGTGGGAATCAGCAAACGGTCCAGAAATGGGCGCAAACCTGAGCTTGTGGCAAGAGAACTGTGGCTCGCAGTAATGCGGCAAGATCAGTAGTACGTCGTATGTTGAACTACACTATTGCCTGAGTCCTATTGTCTAATTGGTTGCTGTCCTTTCCTTTTTTTTTTTGACATCTTCGGCGATAAGTGATTTGCATGTGCTAGGCGCAGGTCGGTAAAAAAAATTTTTGAAAAGCGCATAAAAACTGTGGCTCAGGCGGCGATGGGATCTAAGAAAGAGAATTGACAGGCGAGCGTTGCGTGACGACACGGATCCCCTGGATCTGAATTCTCCACATTGTTTACTTCTGGTAGTCACCCTCTTGGAACTTTCCTCTACACTACTATTTTCGGCACTAACAGCGCCTTACCTAGCCGTACCTTCCTTTCCAGGAAAGTCGCGCCCAGGACCGCCGATCCTGAATCGCCGCTGAAAACAAATAGTACAAGAAGTACACTGACGTGCCGGATTGGTGGGTGAGGATTGACCCTTTTGGGAGAAATTTCTGTTTTCAGGCGTACCTGGCGTAATTGTAATGATCTGTACTAGTGGCCATAGTTGTGCATTAGGATTCATTAAGCCTCCACGCATCCCAGAAAGATTCGGAACCAGCGGGTCCAGGCCAGCGCCACAGTTTGATATTTATACTTCCTCAAACTTTTTCTGCTCACACCTTTTTCGACCGTTACTTGCATATGCCCTTTTGGGAAAGTAACTGCGACGTTAATTAGCCGACTCTGCACTGTTTACGGCTGAACTGTCCCTGTGCAGTATTTTTTCAAAAAAAAGCTCTCGGTGTTATTGTTCCGTTGAAAATCAGTCACCACTACCCAATCTTCCATGAGAAAAATAATTTCTCGCAAACAAAAGGCTCCACAATATCTCTAGGACAAGAAACTCTCCAAAGGGGTCTTCTGAAAAACGCAGGATGGGCGTGTAAATTGTTCGAAACGTAATTCCCGCCCAACCTGCACGGTTGTGGTCTTGTCTATATTCGCGATTGGCCGTTGAAAATGCAGAAATACGGCCCAAACGCCGAAAAACACTCATTGGCTTGAGATTATCTTTCACCTTTTTGTGTAATCGATTCTCGTTGGTAACATAACATCCTGGCCTCTTTTCTTATGAGCCCGAGCGGAACCGCTAATTTCTTTTTCATAGCCTCTTGAATTTTTTGCATTTCTGCCCCCGAAAAACTGCGTGTATCTGCACAAAGAAGGTCTGCAGGTTCTATTGGAGCGTGCTCTGGCCCAATTTAAGACTGGAGCATACTCTGGTCACGGTTTGCGTTCGGACTTAAGCAGAAAACAACACTGTGGATTATTAAGCCAAGCTTTTTTCCAGCGGCTCGCTTTTTCATATCGGTAAGGTGTCACCAGTGGCCTCAGCCAATTCCCAAACTGCTAATGTCTGAGGTTGATTTTTCAGTCCATGGGGTCGAAAGGTAGACAGCCGAAAACTTTTATTTTTCGGTGTGGTTGTACCGAAGCAGACCTGTGGGGTTTTATGATTTCGTGACTGTTCTTTCAATTTGTAAATGATTGTTCCCTCAGTGTGTTCACTGGAGTATCAAACATTAGAAACAACGGCTCAAACATATTTTTCATAATGTGGCTTTCCCTAAGGTTACTTAGTGAGCTTCGGCATTTGAACATAGCAAGCATATTTTTTGGTTTCTTCAGTGACTACACCGCGTTCCAGTAGTTGAACGTCCCCTCCCCGCTCTTCGCGACCTTTCTTCTCGCGCAGACAAATGCCATCCAGAGCCAATGGTGCCAAATCCTCTCAGACTAAGTCACATGCGCATTATTGAAGGTAAGACGGCCTGTCTGACGCCTCCCCCTAGTCAATCGGAACTAATTCTAATCTAGTGACTGTTCGCCTGTGTTGTGTGTACTGCACGTAATTTCTCGACATTTAAACAGTTAGCCGTTTCCCCACTTCATTAACAACATTTTCGCTGGTCGATCACTTCAGTCGTTTTGCATCCTCTCATCATAGGTAGGAGTATATGAAAGCACTAACCAGAGGATAAACATATACATTCCAGATCCATACTTTGCGAGAAGACTGTCCCAGCGGATACATTCAATTTGCACCCACATAGACAGTTGAGTCTCCAGTGGTGTAGATTGACCTTGGGCATCCGAGATTGACCTGCGATAAACAAGGAAACATTGGCTGGTATTCCAGGAACAGCGGTGGCATAGAGTGTGGCACTTCCGGATCCAGCAATTCCTAACCTTCACGTACTAGCATTTTCCCCAAACGCCGCCCACGACTCCTGCAATTGGCAACACTATGGACTTCCTTTTTCCTCTGGCCCAGGTGTTTGGCGGCTGCTGCTGCAATGTGTTCTCGTTCGAAATCCTACTAGCCGAATCCAAAAGGTTCCTGCCACAGCCGCAAGTTGGCCACGTTGTTACGCTTGTACAATTCATTCTCGTGTCCCTTGTGGCTGTGCGGCCGCTTCTTGTACGCCGTAAAGGTCTCTGGGTGCTCCGGCGGCCCCATATTCCTCTCCGCAAACATGCGGTGGCTGTGGCGATTTTTTTTGCGGTGCTGGTGATCAACAACTCCGTATGGCGCTTTGGCGTCAGCGTGCCCGTGCACATCACTCTCCGGCTGAGTGCAACGGTGGTGACGATGTTGGTGGGCTATATTTTCGGCGGAAAACTGTATAGCCGGAAACAGGTGGCCGCACTGGTGTTGATGCTGGCTGGGTCGGCGTTGGCGGTGAATGGGTCGGGGCCCGGTGCGGGCAATGCCGCTTCGGGCGATTCCAGCCCCAGCTGGCAGTTCTCGATCGGGGTGGCACTTCTTGTGGCCGCACTGGCGCTCGGAGCCTTTCTCGCTCTCTACAATGAGAACCTCTACCGCAGATACGGACCGCATTGGGAAGAGACGTTTTTCTTCTCACATGCACTTGCACTACCGCTCTTTGCGGTATTAGGAGACGGTGTTGTGGCAGATCTCGTCACGTTGTGGAAAGCTGAACCTCGCTATTCGCTCGCCGCAGTGTCTGTGCTGCGACCCGCGGTCTACGTTGCTCTCAATGCCGCAACTCAAGTGGTTTGCGCTCGCGGGGTTAACCAGTTGGCCGGCCGCGCTCTGTCGTTGACTGTAGCAGTGGCTCTTTTGGTGCGAAAATTCGTCAGCTTGGTCATCAGCGCGGTGGTGTTTGGAAATCGGTTTTCGGCGCAGGGCTACTTGGGGTCGGCTGTGTTGGTGGCAGGAACCATTTTGTACACCATGGCATCGCTCAAGAAGGTGAAGGTGGCCTAAAGACGGCGGCAGATGCAAATCGGTAAACACCGAAAGAGGCCACGGTGGAGGAGCAAAGGACTAACCCAATAGAATACTCTGCTAGCATCTCCATTCGTTTGGCGGAGTTGTAGTGCCTCGAGTCAGATCACCACCAAACTAGGATCCTGGCGCCGGAGGAAACACCTCTCACTTCAGTTTCCGATTTCTACGGGACTAATGGCAAATTCTGGAGTTTGTCATGATCGAAATTACGCTCTGCTTTTCGGCGAACGGGATCGGCACAAACACGTCTGCCATCGGGGCCACAAACACGGTACAAACACCAGTACACCTCAGTGATAAAACACCCATACACCATGTATATTAGACCCGTACATCCTGAATAAACACACCCGTACATCCTCTATATGCAGTGTGGCCATCAGCCGCTTCCTAACCGTAGTATCTGTACCGGCCACACTCCATGGGTGGCTACCCGGATAGCTCCACAAAACAGTTTGGTGCACAAATATATGTCAGTGCACAGATACACACCAGTGCACAAAAACCGGCCAGTGGCATGGAAGAAGGTCGATTCCTAAACTCACGTGAGAAATTCCCCACAAAAGAATTGTCACAACGTGCTTTAAGAGGCCGCGATCCAACATCGCGCTTCCTGCAGGGCCATCTTACGCTTTTGTGGTGGTCGAATAGTGATCGCTTCTTAGCCGAGACCAATATCATTGGACTTGTTAAATTTTTGACTGAGCAGTATTGCAACACTCGCTTTCGCTTACGTCACATAACTACTGTTTGCACTACTTCAGTGGACTATACGTCATACTAGTGAGCTAGACTGACTGGAAACCGCAACCTCCAGTGACTACCACTGCTACTGACTAGAGTACGCTAGTGCTACTGCTACTGCTACTGCTACTGCTACTGCTACTGCTACTGCTACTGCTACTGCTACTGCTACTGCTACTACTTCTACTGCTGCGTATCCAGTCGTATCTATTGAACTAGTCACTACCTCAAATACAGTATGACCCGCTCGGTGGCTCTTCAGCTATGTCGGCACTTCAGCCTGTCCGCGGCTCGTCTCAACCGCCTCAATACCATCCCCATTGACAAAACCCGCAACATCGGTATCATTGCCCATATTGACGCGGGAAAAACCACCACCACAGAGCGTATGCTCTTCTACTCCGGAAAAACCGCCCGCATCGGCAACGTTGACGAAGGCGACACCGTGACGGACTACCTTCCATCGGAACGGCTGCGCGGCATCACCATCCAGCTGGCAGCTATCTCCATTCCCTGGAACGGCCACAAAATCAACGTGATTGACACCCCCGGCCACGCGGACTTTACGTTCGAGGTCACGCGCAGCTTGCGGGTGTTGGACGGTGCTGTGACCATCTTGGACGCGGTGGCGGGCGTGGAGGCCCAGACAGAGAAGGTGTGGCGGCAAGCGGGCGCGCTCGGCATCCCCCGCATTGCCTACGTCAACAAAATGGACCGCGCCGGCGCAGGCTTCAGCCGCACCGTCAAGGAAATTGTGCAGAAGCTCCAGACCCGCGTGGTGTGCGTCAATTTGCCCCACTTTGTGGCAGATAACGGCGACATGCGCTTTGCTGGTGTTCTTGACGTGGTGCACCGCAAAAAGTTGGTGTGGGACGCCAATGATACTTCAGGTCGCACCCTCCGCGCTGAAGAGTTGGCACCCGGCTCGCCCGAGCACGACATGGTGGCGCGCAGCCGTGAGGCCATGGTTGAGACGCTCTCGGAGTTCGACGATGACGTGGTGGAGGCCTTCTTTGAGTGCGAGGACTACATGGCAGTGGCGCCCGAGGTGCTCCACCGTGCACTTGCCCGTGTCACTCGTGCCAACGAAGTGACCCCTGTGTTGTGCGGCTCCAGTTTCCGCAACTTGGGCGTCCAGCCGGTGTTGGATGCAGTGGTGGGCTACCTTCCATCTCCGGTGGATGCTGGGGTCCCAGAACTCACCTCTTCTGCCCACAAGCGCACAGGAAAGAAAAAGAAGAAGCAGACTCACGAGACTCGTGCGGTGGAAGTTCCCATGACCATGGGGCCAGGCGGTGTTGTGGTCAACAATAACCGCAACTTGACAGTTGCGCTTGCATTCAAGGTCATGACCCATCCGGCCCGTGGAGTGATGGCGTTTTTCCGAGTCTACTCCGGCAAGCTTGCGGCCAACACCACGGTGATCAACACCCGTACCGGCAAAAAGCTCCACCTTCGCAAGCTCATGTTGATGCACGGCGACGTGCCGCAAGAGGTGGCGCACATTGGTGCTGGGAACATCGGCGTGGTGGCCGGCACCGATGACGATATTGTTACAGGCGACACGCTCGTATCGCACGGCATGACGCAGTCCAAGACCTTCTCCGAGATGGAATCGCACCTCCGGCTTCACCCGATTGACATTCCGCCGCCGCTCTTCAACCTGGCGATCGAGCCGCTTACCGCGGGCGATGCGCGCCATATGAACGAGTGCATCCGCGTTCTCCTCCGCGAAGACCCTTCGTTGCAGGTGCACGTGGACGAGGACATGGGCCAGACGGTGTTGAGTGGCATGGGCGAGTTGCACCTCGAGATCGTCAAGGACCGCTTGGTCAACGACATGAAGGCCAAGGTGCGCCTCCGCGACGTGGCAGTGTCTTACAAGGAGACGGTGGTGCGGCCTTCGGGGGTTCCTGCTCGTGTTGTTTCAGCCGCCTCTCCAGACGTGTATGTGGATGTGGTGTTGGACTCCTTTGAAGGGGAAGCGGCCGACTCGGCATTTGCCGACGAGGACGGCGCTATTCTTTGTCACCACGACAACAACATCGTGGTACTCGACGGTGCCGCCACGCCGCCGGAAATGGCCCAGGCTGTGGCCGACCGCCGCTGGAAGTGCACCCAGTCGTTGGAAGAGCTTCAGGACCTTTTGGTGCAGGGCTGCGTCACCGGCCTCCAAATCGGTGGGCCCATGTTCGGGCTCCCGTTGCATTCATGCGTGGTGCGCATTGTGCGGTGGGGGTTCCCGGTAGACGACGCTGCGGCAGTGGCGACGTCCACGTTGCTTGAGGTGGGGCGTCGTGCCGTCTCCAAGGCGGTGAACACGCTTGGGGAGAATCCGGGCTCCTTTGGCGTGTTGGAGCCGTTCATGTCCACCAAGGTCTACACCGACCTGGACGACTTGGGCGATGTGGTGCACGACTTAAACAACCGGTGCCAAGCCACCATTCTTTCGATCGACGATCAGGCAGCCGACCTCGACGGCCAGAACTGGGCGCATGATGAGGCGGAAAAGCTCTACTTGCCAGAAGACTACACGATGCGGCACAGCGTGGCCTCCGTCAAGAACAAGAAGATGATTGTGGCGGAGGCGCCTCTCAGTGCGATGGTGGGCTATCTCTCGCGGTTGCGGTCCATCACCCAGGGCCGGGGGGCGTTTGACATGTCGTACGAGGGCATGAGAAGAGCCACGCAGGCCCGCCTCGGCGCCATCAAGAGCGAGGTCTCGTTGTAATTTCTTGTATATATCAATAGAATCTTAGAGTCTGGAATCGTCACTAGCCCTGTCACCAACTTTTAGGGTCAGTAGGATGAACCAAGATTAACGGAAACTAAAGACTAACGAAGATCAAGAATGCTGGTAATACCTCCCTCGTGTCAAATACTGTCACAAGATTCTCAAGGCAGATACAGCCCCTGTGGTTACAGACATCTATCACCTGTGGTGGTAGTGCTCTCAATGCAAACTGGCACCATTACAGATAGTAACCAGAAGTGGTAGAGGTGCAAAGCGGCCTAGTATCGACTCATGGTGAGTGACAAATGACGCCACTGCTCAGATCCAATATTAACCTAGCTAGAATTGTCGACGGAAATTCAATCAAGAGGTTCTTCTACTACAGACAAGTTTTTAGATTTGCACCGGGGATCTGCAACTTACTTTCCGCTGCATCCTATAAATATAGCCACTTTCGTTTCTCTTCCTCTCCTCTCTTCCTCTCTCCATATCCGCACTGTGATCCGTCGTCTCTATCTCCACACCTCGGTCGTGCGCGCCCCACTCTCCACAAAGCACTCTGTGTCACGAACATCCTACCCACCATGTCCGACTTTCCTCTGCCCGCCATGTCGTTGGACAGAGTTTCGCCCGAACCGGAAATCGCCGATGTTGCGTCGTCCGGCTCCTCGTTCGTGCCCGTGGACGCCAATGACGCCATCCAGGTGATTGACGAGAACAAGCACTTTAACCGTCACATCTTGGACTACATCTCCACCCGGTCCCGCTCCGACAGCGAGTACCGCATCATTTCTGTGTTTGGATCACAAAGTACCGGCAAATCCACCTTGCTCAACCACTTGTTCAGCACTAACTTCGACGTGATGGACGAGGTCAACCGCCAGCAGACCACCAAGGGCATCTGGATGGCGGTGAGTCCCGGAGTCAGCAATCTGCTCGGGAACGAAGATGCCGTTTCGTCCGACAACATCTTGGTGATGGATGTGGAAGGCACAGACGGCCGCGAGCGCGGCGAGGACCAAGATTTCGAGCGCAAGGCGGCGCTTTTTGCCTTGTCCACCAGTGAGGTGTTGATCGTCAACATGTGGGAGTCGCAGGTGGGGTTGTACCAGGGCGCCAACATGGGGTTGTTAAAAACCGTGTTTGAGGTCAACTTGTCGCTTTTCGGCACCTCCAAGCTCCACAACAACGACCACAAGGTGCTTTTGCTCTTTGTGATCCGTGACCACTTGGGCGTCACGCCCGAGGCGTCGCTCGCAGCCACCATCACCCAGGATTTGTTGAAGATCTGGGACGGCTTGAGCAAGCCGGCTGAGGTGGCGCACTTGGCGTTCCACGACTTCTTTGACTTGGCGTTCCACAGCTTGAGCCACAAGGTGTTGCAGAAGGAGAAGTTTGTGGAGGACGTGCGCCGCTTGGGCAACCGTGTGGTCGGCACCGCCAGCGCCGACTATCTTTTCAAACCAAACTACCACCACGACATCCCGATCGAGGGCTGGACCATGTATGCTGAGAACTGCTGGGACCAGATCGACAACAACAAGGACTTGGACTTGCCCACGCAGCAGATCTTGGTAGCCAAGTTCAAGTGTGATGAGGTGGCAGCGCAGTGCTACGACCAGTTTGTGGGGGTTGCACGCGAGTTGGAGGCGGCCGCGGTCGAGGCAACCCAGGCCACTTCGGATGTGGACTACAACGATGTGGGAATGTCGTTCCGCGACATGAAGGAAAGCGTTTTGGAGGACTACGACACGGGCGCGTCCAAGTACAACAAAAATGTGTACCAGCAGAAACGAGCGGTGTTGGCAGAGAAGATTGACACCAAGTTGCATGACGTGTTTTCTGTGTACGCAAACCACTTGGTTGCAACCACCATCAAGTCGGTGGCAGCGGGCTTGGGCAAGAAGACGAGGTCTGGCACTTTTGTCGAGGCAGTGGACGGTGTCAAAAAATCTGCGCTTCTGTCCTTCTCTGCGGCGTTGGCGCTTCTCTCGTTGGACGGTGCATTGGACACACGCGCACACGACACCAAGTTCCACCAAGAAATGGACCGGCTTGTGGCAAAGCTGCAGATCCAAGAGTTGAATGCAGTGGTGTCCAAGGCGTTGAAGAAACTCAATAACGGCTTGAGCACCACGTTTGTGGAGGAGATTGCAAACCCATCCGAACTCACGTGGGACCACATTATGGCCAAGTTCCATTCTCTTAGCCAGCAGGCACTCGAGAAGTACGAGACGGACGAAGGCGACTACGACTTTAAGGTGGGCACGCTTCCAGCATTGAATAGTGCCACCGCGCGCACGTTCGAGTTCAAGGCGTGGGAGCTGCTTGACACCTTGATCCACAAGTACATTTCCAAGGACAACTTGTTGACGATCTTGAAAGACCGGTTTGACGACAAGTTCCGCTACGATGAGAATGGCGTGCCGCGGTTGTACCAGGATACACGCGAGTTAGAGGGCAGTTTTGCCGAATCCAAGGCGTATGCGGTCAAGGCTTTTCCTGTTTTGACGTTGGCCAAGTTGGCAGACGGCTCGGAGGTGCTCCCCAAGTATGATGTGCACAGCAAGAGCTTGAAGCGGAAGTATGAAAGCGTCCGTGATGTCGACGATGACGAAGAGGACGCAGAGTGGGAATCGGACGATGACGATGACGACGATGAAGAGCGCCGTGAATTCGGAGAGATTCTTAGTGAGGCCGAAAAGGCCGAGGTGATGGCCAAGTTCAAGCGCGAGGTCGATGCCAAGTTTGTGGAGACTAAGCGCTCGATCATACAACATGTTACCCAAATCCCCTACTACATCTACTTGGTGATTTTGGTGTTGGGATGGAACGAGTTCATGGCGGTGTTGCGCAACCCATTCTTCTTTACGCTCTTGCTCATGGTGGGCGCTGCAGTGTACGTGATGTACCTGATGAACGTGCTCGGGCCTGCTGTTGCGGTGGGGCGGCGCATGACGCAAGAGGCGGTGACCATTGGCAAGGATAAGCTCCGGGAGTTTTTGTTGGAGGAGCCGGAGTTCCACGGCCGGAATTTGAGAAAGGTGGCGGAGCCGGAGATTGAGCTTGAAGACTTGGGGGACAAGAACAGTGCGGAATCCTGATTATGAGTTAATACCAGTAATACGACAAGTGTCGAGGATGTGTGTGTGGTGTAGTGAGGAACCAAGAAGCACGACGGTGCAACGTTGTATTGCGGCCACGGTAGCAAAACATCGACAGCGGCGTATTCATTGGCCACATGACTATCGATTGTTTGCAGCTGACTATCGATTGTTTGCAGCTGACTATCGATTGTTTGCAGCTGACTATCGATTGTATCAGTGCAGATGTAGTGTGCCATCACCTTGGAAGCTGAAATTACCACCAGTCGTAATGTACAACCGTCCAGTATCCAGTTGGCTCAAGCACTGCTTCGGTGGCAGCGTCTGAATCCCCCAAACTCGCTGTAACATGCTCCGTTGGATGTGGCTGCGTCGCCAATCATTGGGAAACACAAGACTGTGCGAGTTCGTCCACTGCCCCATCACAGGTTGTGCAACTAGAAGGGCGTTGGCGCGCAGTCGAAGCATCAGAGTACCGTGCTACAGTTTGGCTAATTGAGGCATCCCTGTCTCCCTACGGTATCACCAACAGCCCGTGACAGACGTGCACACTGGGGCACATTACACGATCGTACAAACCTGGTGTGACTCCAACTGGGCCAACGCCACCATGCACACCGACCCCCACGTTGCATTGCGTCACGTTCCCATGGCGACCCACGACACATTGTGCGGACCGAAATTCTCTTGTCCCCATTCCCCTCTCCGTCATCTCCACACCCTGTACAGTGAAGAGGTGAAATTGCCCGTATCGGTGTAACCCACCTGCACCGAGCCGCGGTCTGGCGCCTCCTGCACTCCCACCGTCAACCGGTGCCAGTGGAACATGGGCCCTCTCTTACCCCCGAGAGAAAGCCACTGCCGAGCCGTGGGCTCGATTCGCACAGCGCCAGTCCCGCGGGCCTGGGTCTGCGCCGCCGCCAATGCAAATTTTTCCCCGTGCCAACGTCGCGTGTGGCATTGTGGCCCACTGCAACCTCACCCTCGCGCACCACGTTACATACGGGGCCCGGGGCCGGATGCAACACCGCGCCTACAAAATTACCACTGCAACATCAGTGCGGGCCAGGTGCACCTAGCTTATCTACCGCTCTTTCGCCAGAGGGTAGGTGTTCCTGTTGCTTTTCACCCATTGCTCACCATCACCTCCACTCTCCTCCAACCACCACCCACCCAGTCGCCTACTACACCACGCTACCACGACACTACCTATGCTTCTGATGGAATCCAAGTCTGCCAGTGATATGCTGCTCGGGCTGAGCCCCAGCACGTCGGTGCTGGACCAGGAAACACCCACGGTGTTGGCGGCGGCGCTCACGGCCTTCTCCCGCAACGTGGATCTGCGCAACTTGCGGCTGCACGCCGAGGAAATGGGCCGCCAGTTTGACGAGGCGCTTCTGTGTCCCACCGCCATCACCATGCTCCCCAGTTTTTCGGTCGAGCCCACGGGCAACGAGACGGGGCATTATTTGGCGGTTGACTTGGGCGGCTCCACGTTGCGCGTGGCGGTGGTGTCGATAGGGACCGCTGCAGCCACAAACACGGCCACCCCAAACGCCGCAGCCACAAACGCCGCAGCCACAAACACCGCAGCCACAAACACGGCCACGTCCACGCCGTCTTCGTCTGTGTCGCCATCGCCCGCGGTCTCCCTTGTGGCCAGCCGGCACTGGGTCGTCGACGACACCCGCAAAACCGTCGACACCGCGTTCTTCCGCTGGATCGGCGGCTGCGTCGCCGACGTCTTGGCCCAGGCGCTGCTCCCGCCCGCCACCATCCCCACCACCATCCCCGCCGGCATCACGTGGTCCTTTCCTCTCGCCACCGCCGCCCACAACTCCGCCCGCATCTTGCAGATGGGTAAGGGCTACACCGTGTCGCCCGACGTGGCCGGCCACGACTTGAAGCAGCTTGTGGAGGCCGAGATGCGCCGCCGCGGCATCGCCGTCGACGTGGGCGTGATCCTCAACGACTCGCTCGCGGTGTACGTCGCCGGCCGCTTCTTCCACCGCACCGCGCAGTTGGCGATGGTGCTCGGCACCGGCTTCAACATGTGCTGCCAGCTCGACATGCTGGACCGCGTCGACGCCGCCAAGCGATTGCCGGGCCAGCGGCGCGTGCTCTACAACACCGAGGCCTCGCTCTTTGGCGCCAACTTGGTGCCGGCGTTGGCCACGTGCTACGACTGCGCCGTGGACCGCCGCTTCCGCGCCCCGCTCCTGTTCTCGCCCCACCTCCGCGTGGACCCGGCGGACAACCTGATTTTCCAGCCCACCGAGCTCTTGGCGTCGGGCCGCTACGTGCCGGAGTTGGTGCGGTTGGTGGTGGCGGACATGGCGCAGCAGGGCGAGGTGTTTGCGGCGCAGAAGCGCCTCGATCCGTTGTACGTGCCCTACGCGGGCGTCACGGGCCAGTTGGTGTGTTTGGCGTGCGACGGCGCGCCGGACGAGGCGGTGGCGGCGGCGTTGGAACAGCACTGGGGCTGGGCCGAGCACCTGGTGTGTGCGGCCGACGTGGCCAGCTTCCGGCTAGTGGCGCAGGCGGTGCTCCGGCGCGCGGCGTACGTTCTCCTGGTGGCGATCGTGGCGTACCTCGACCTCTTGGCCCGCTGCAACGGCGCGTTTGCCCACGACACCGTCACCATCGGCTACGTGGGCTCGTTCATGGAGTACTCGGCGTGCTTGCGCCGCATGGTGTGCGAGTACGTCAACGACGACGCGAAACAGGCTCACGGGTTGCACATTGAGTTGCAGCTGGTGCCGGAGAGCCTGCTTGTGGGCGCTGCCATTGGTGCGGCGTGCCACTAAAAGCCCTGAAACTACAAATATATGAGGACTGGCTTTGTGTTGTAGTGTAGCGACAGTGGCCGAAGGGTCTTGTCGACATGTAGCGGATGCAAGGCACAAGCGCCAGCAGCCCCAAGTTTAGCAGACTCAATTGCCCGATCTGCTGCATCTGATGATCGCCGTGGTTGTCTCAATCTATTGATAAACACCACTCTATATGACGACGTCTGTTTCCACCTTGCATTGTTCATCTAGCCCATACCCACGCCGCCGTTGACTACTGTTCTTCGACAGTTTGCCACAAAGCCACCATTACGTAGTCCAGGCCTCTGTCCGGAATAAAACGTGTATTGTCACCTCCCCCGCCCTCATATCACTACAGCCCTTGTCTCCATATCACAGCCCTTGTCTCCATATCACAGCCCTTGTCTCCATATACAGCTCTTGTCTCCATATACAGCCCTTGTCTCCATATCACTACAGCCCTTGTCTTGCATATTCATTCGCTACTCACCAACTCCGTTGTCTGCAACGGCTACAACTTGGACGTCAACCCCGCAGCGGCGTGGTCACACACCACCACCACATTGGGGTGTTCCTGGAGGTACGACAGCGGGTAGCGGGGGTCGCCCGACCGGCCGTGCAATGTCTTGTCGAGCGCAAACGCCTTGGCCGCGCCCGTCACTATTAGCACAATCTCGTCCGAGTTGTCCAAGATGGTGGAAATGCCCACCAGGAGCGCATGCTTGGGCACCTGGGCCTCGTCGCCGCCAAAGAAGCGGCAGTTGGCCTTGATGGTGCTCTGCACAAGCGACACGCGGCGGGTGAGCGAGTGGCGGGTGGATCCGGCCTCGTTGAACGCCAAATGGCCCTCGGGCCCCAAGCCTCCGAGAAACAAGTGGATGCGGCCGAAACGGTGGATGGCCTGCTCGTAGTCGTGGCACTCGCGGTCGATATCGGGCGCGAGTCCGTTCAAAATGTGGATGTTCTGCCGCGGAATGTCCACGTGGTTGAACAACTTGTCGTACATGAAGTAGTGGTACAGCTGCGGGTGCGAGGGCAGAAGCCCTTCGTACTCGTCCATGTTGAAGGTGACCACGTTGGCAAAAGAGACTTTTCCCGCCTTGTACGCCTGGATGAGGCGGGCGTAGATTCCTTCGGGCGACGACCCGGTGGGGAGACCAAGCACAAACGGTTTCTGTGGGGTAGGGTTGAAACTGTTGATGCGGGACACGATAAGGTCGGCCACGTACGCCGAGGCGTCGTCGGCGGAGGAGAAGATGTTCTGTTTCATGCGGTCGCGGGGTTGGAGCTGAGAGTTGCCAACTGGACTGGGAATGGGAATGGGAACTGGACTGGGAACTGGACTGGGAATGGGAACGGGAACCTTAAAAGTGGTGCACCGGGCGGTATGGGGCTATACCGCGGTGCAACGTCGCGGCGTGCAACGTTGCAGCTGCAACCTCCTATCGCGCCTCCTGCAGACGGCGGGCGCGGTTGCAACTGCGCCGGTGTGGTGACCTTGCAATGTCCCCCCAGTTATAACTACCGCTTTCCCGGTTCCGCCGGCAACGCTGTTCGGTCGAGTTTCTTTCGTCTCGTTTCTCGCACACGTTTCATTCTGCCTGGCTCTCAACTCTGTCTGTTTCTGGTCCGGTCCCCGTCTTCCGCCCACGTCTTATCATGATTCTCAATCTCACCAACTGCCGTCTCTGCGATAACGGCACCCTCACCCCAGGCAGCATCTACATCGACAGTGCCAGCGGCAAAATCGTGGAGCCGGTTGCGACGGCTGCAAAAATCGATCTTGGCGGCAACATCGTTGCCCCAGGCTTCCTCGATGTGCAGAACAACGGCGTCTACGGTGTCAACTTCAGCACTCTCGACGAAACGGCGTCGGCGGCCGAGGTGGCCCAGTTCCGCGGCTTTTACCGCGACGCCATGGCCAAATACCTCCGCACCGGCGTCACCGCCATGTGTCCCACCGTCACCTCCAGCACTGCGCCGGTGTACTCCACCATGCTTCCGCTCTACCGCAAAACCCGCACTGCGGCCCAGTGCGACTCGCTCGGTGCCCACGTCGAGGGCCCGTTCATCAGCCATGAGAAGAAGGGCTGCCATCCCGAGCACACGTTTGTGGACGCAGTGCACCACCTGTGGGACGAGATCTACGGCGAGGACAACTTGCGCCGCAACGTGGCCATCGTCACCGCGGCCCCGGAGATCCCGGGCGTGCTAGACGCCATGGAGAAGGTTGCCGCCACCGGCGACGTGGTTTGTGCCGTTGGCCACACCATGCTGGACCACTCCACGGCGCTTGCAGCCGTGGCGCGCGGCGCCCGCATGGTCACCCACTTGTACAACGCCATGCCGCAGCCACACCACCGCAACGCGGGCGTGGTGGGCCTCATCACGTCGCCGGAGGCGGGCGCGGCCACGCCTTACTTTGGCATCATTGCCGACGGCGTGCACGTGGCGCCCTCCATGGTGGTGTTGGCATACCGTGCCAATCCAGACAAGTGCGTGCTTGTCACTGACACGATGCACTTGTTTGGGTTGCCGGACGGCGTGTACAAGTGGGGCGACGAACACATTGTCAAGAAGGGAACCGCGCTCAAGTTGCAGGGCACAGACACCTTGGCAGGCGCGGCCACCGACTTGCCCACCGGGGTGCGGAACTTAATGCACTGGGCAGACATTTCGTTGGCCGAGGCGGTCAAAACCGTCACCAACAACGCGGCGGATGCGTTGCGCCTCACCACGAAGGGCTACTTGACGCCCGGCTGCGACGCAGACTTGGTGATTTTGGACGATGCTGGCCACGTGCTTATGGTGTACAAGTTGGGTGTGGAGGTGCCACTGGCCGAGCGCGTAGCGTTGTTGTAGCGTGTTCGACGCGTTTGTCATATTAATATCATTTGCACGTATAGACTGGGGTGTAAGCAGCGGTGGTGGCCGGAGTTGCCTTGCGTTTGAACAATTCGAACATTAAGCGCCCACTACGGTTGAAATTGGCGTTTCGCTTGGCCACGGGCTGTGCAAACCCATGTAGGCACTTTGCTATGTAATTGGTTTGCGTTGGGTTTGGCATTCCCAATTCTTTTTTGCTCATATACCTTCTGTGAGATTTTGGGCCTTAATCTACGCTTACGCTTGCGCCGTATCCGTATCTCGACTTTCTTGGACATCCAACTGCCTGCCGGTATGGTGGAAAAAAATTCACTACGTCTCCCGAGAATTCTTTTACCTCCTTTTATTTTTCCTCGACCTGGAATTTGCCTCTAGGCTTATGTAATTTGTCATCTATTTGCAGATTTGAATAGTAAATGCGAATAACATGCACCCACATGCCAAAAGAGGAACGTAGTTATCTCAAATTGCACTTTTTTATCAATTACTCAATCACACCAACATACTCAGCCCATCACATCCAGCCCATCACAGCCTACAAACACAAACAGCCATTCCGGTCAACCATCCCAATCAACCGTTTCTACCAGCCTTACTCGATCATATCAGTTCTATACGCCGCAGGCGTCGGGCCCGCTCGGGCGGAAATTGCCCAATTAGGAACACCCGCACACTTGCGGGCTTATCCCTACAAAGCCGATTCGGTGCTAACGCCTTATCAATCTCCCTTCTTTGACCCAAGATGTCGTTCCGTACATTTATCCGGCTGTATGCAACCGAATCCCTTCCCAAAATCAACCATGCCGAATACGGTCTCCCCAACTGGCCTCTGACAAGGAAACCCACTCCACACGAAATCTTCAACCTCACGGGAAACTTTCCCAACAGAAAAGAGTACGAAAAAGAGCTAAAGGCCATCTATCAGAAATTTGTAAAGCTCTACCACCCAGACCGCAGCGCAAGCCATGATGTGGTTGACCCCAAAGGAGTACCGTTGCTGGCAACGCAAAAGCGACAACGATTCGACGACATTCAGAACGCATACGATATCCTAAAAAGCTCCCGACAGTCCGCAGCCTTCAACAGGGCCCAGAACACAAGCTGGTCCGACTACCGGCCGGGAAAAACAGACTCGTTCAATGCGTACCGTATGGCCAACGCACATCGGGCAAAATACTCGTATCAGCAAGACCCAAAGTTCTGGCAAGCAGGAACGTGGGAGGATTACTACCAGATGCGGTACGGCCGCAGTGCTCCCACGAGAGAGGAATGGGAAAAGAACAAGTGGTCGATTCTCTGGAAAGTGTTGGCAGTGGCGTTGGTGGTGGTGGTGCTCCAGATCATGCTCGCGGTGGAGCGCACCGCCGAGTTCAATCGCGAGATTCGCTTGATGAACTTGAGAGCCAACGCCGATCTCGCCAATTCCTATAACAATTACGACGAGGGACAGTCACGGTTTCAGCGCATTCGCCGGTTTTTGTTGTACCGCCGTCTGGGCATGGAGAACCGTGACCACAACGACGCCAAGTTAGAGGAAAACAACATGTTGACGAAATACGCGCAACAGAAGGTGGCTGGCTTCTCTGACTCTGCCTAGTCTATATTGTTCGATATCCATTGCGTCAGTAGCTCCAAAGAGCTACAGTACACATTGCAACCACGGTGCGGGTTTTGCGAGACATGGCATCCGTCCTAAGAAACCCCGCCGCTTTTTTGATGTATCTGATCATCAAAAACATTGACAATCCTACAGCTGGTGTTTCACGTCTACCGGTTTTTTGCGGACTCATCCTCAGTTCACTGATAATGCTGCGAGCCAGAACAGGGGCAACCAAGACATGGATAACAGGAAAAGACAGGTAATGTCAATGGACACCAGAAATATTGGGAAATATCATCACTAGCATAACAATTATTTACGTCCAATATATTCTCAATACGTCTCGACTCATGTAATTAAGTAACCGGGGTCCCATCGCGCAGATACGGCCCAGGGCCGGTTTGGGCACGTGACGGCCCAATCGAGAAATTCCGCCGCTTTTGTGATTGCAGATTACCCCATATCAGAAGCATACCCAACATGGACTTCAAAAAACCCGAAACCGTTCTTGATCTCTCTAACATCCGCGAGACATTGGTGCGCATGGAGGAAACCATCCTCTTCGACTTTATCGAGAGATCGCAGTTCTACTCGCTGCCCAGCGTTTACGAAAAGAACAAGTTCCAGATTCCAGATTTCGACGGCCTGTTCATGGAATGGCTTCTTTTGCAAACAGAAAGAACTCACTCGCAAGTCAGAAGGTACGAAGCTCCTGACGAAACTCCATTTTTTCCCGACAAATTGCTCAAACCAGTGTTACCTTCGGTGCAATACCCCAAGATTTTGGCCAGCTACAGCGACGAAGTCAACGTGAACAACGAGATCTTGAAGTTTTACGTGGAAAAGATTATTCCAGGATTGGCGTGTAAAGCGGGAGATCAGGAAGAGAACTTTGGCTCTGTTTCTGTATGTGATGTGGAGTGCTTGCAAGCGCTCTCCAGAAGAATTCATTTCGGCAAGTTTGTGGCGGAGGCCAAATTCCAGTCGGACCGCGAGCTCTACAAGAAGCTTATTTTGGCCAAGGACGCAGAGGGTATTGAGAGAAGCATCACCAACGCTGCGGTGGAGCAGAAAATTTTGGAAAGATTGAAGGACAAGTGCATGACTTACGCCACCGACCCCAGTTTGAAGTACTCGCAAAAGATTCAGCTGAAGGTTGCTCCTGAGCTAATTGTCGGATTGTACAGAGACTACGTCATTCCTCTCACCAGAAAAGTGGAGGTGGACTACTTGTTGAGAAGATTGGAAGACGAGTGATTCTGTCGGGGAACTCGGACCTCTTAGAGAATAACAATATAAATTATAATAGAACAGCCAACCACCCGTGAAATTGCAGATGAAGAATTCCCGATTATAGCAGGTCGGAATGTTTTGCATGTGATGATTGAGTGCTCTATTTGTACAGACGTGCAAGGTGGATTAGTGCATTATCCACGCGTATTTGCGTCAATTCTTTGCCCACAGGACCAATTGTATCCATGACTATAGGTTAACGGTGCTGTATTTTTTTTAGTGGTTCTCGTCTTCCCACTTTGTGCGCAATCGGAGACCCACTGTAGAGACACAAAAAAACAAGTTATAGTATGGCATGAATTCTTCAACCTCCACCTTGGAGTTGATAGTTGTCATCCGCAGAAAAAAAAAAAAAAAAATCTGAAGGGGAAATAGTAAAAAGAAATCACATTCGGCCGGAAACGCGAGAACGCTTCTGGAGTATTATTATGTCCCCATGTGGTGACACGTTTTCTACGCACAGTGCAGGTATTTTGCACCCAAATGTTTCTACACCCACTATAAATACTGGCCGGGTATTATCGCAGGATTGGGCAAAGGAAGTTGTTAGAATCCAGTTATGCAAGAAATTTTCTTCGATATGGGGCTCACCCACATGTTTTTGGGCGGATCCGCCACTTTATTCGCAGTGGTTGTGCTCTCGACCAAGATCCACCACAAATTAACCTCGCTTTTGGTTTTTGCGTGGGCTTGTTTCGTCAAGCCTCTATTGACCAAAATCAACGCCAAGCCTAACGAGCAGCAGCAGGCGCTTGAGCAATTCTACCGCAACCAAGCGCACGTTTACGACTCGACCCGCCAATTTTTGTTGAAGGGAAGAGAGGAGTGCTTGACCTTAACTGCGGCCCATATGAACACCTCCAAGAAATTGGTGTGGGTCGACATTGGCGGTGGCACCGGCAAAAACATCGAGATGATGAACGACATTGTGCCGTTGGCCAAGACATTTACTGCAATTTACTTGGTTGACTTGTCTCCGTCTCTCTGTGAAATCGCCCGCCAAAGGTTTGCTGGCAAGCCTTGGGCCCATTTGGTGAAAGTCATGGTTGCAGATGCGTGTGACTTCACCATTGACTACGCCACTGCAGACGTAATTACGTTTTCGTACTCGTTGCTGATGATCCCAACTTTCAACTCCGTCATTGACCACGCGGTGGATCTTTTGGAGAAGGACAGCGGCGTCATCTCTTGTGTGGATTTTGGCATCCAGAGCCAGGAAACAAGCTTGGGCCGCATCGATACCGTGGGAGGATTGGTGAACAGAAACATTCCGTGGCTTCTCCGCAACTTCTGGAGAACATGGTTCGAGGCAGACAAAGTGTTCTTGGACTCTGCCAGAAGAAACTACTTAGAGTATAAATTTGGTACTCTCAAGGCTTTGAATCAGTACAACAACACCTTGGGCAGAATCCCATACTACATCTGGATCGGATGCGACAAGAACAGATGCCAGCTGTTGCTTCACCGGATCAACTGTCTTGCAACCGAGTCGCCATACCTTGCGCCCTCTGACGAGACCCAGCGGATCGAATACGATATCCCTGTTAGCAAGGGCCATGAAGCTGCGTTGAGCAACCTTCGCAAGAACTTGCCGTTTCCGTCAATCTACTACCAGAGACAACCTTGGAGAGTGTACTTCAACGAGATCAACCCCCAGTACCACCAATTCCGCAATCAGTTCATCTATGCGTTTACATGGGAAGATCCTCGCGAGGACCACAAGATCCTCAACTTTTCCAGCAAAGACACGGTGTTAGCCATTACCTCGGCTGGTGACAACATCCTAGCCTATGCGTGCTTGCCAGACCCTCCAGCCAAAATCCATGCGGTGGATTTGAACCCAGCGCAAAACCACCTTTTGGAGTTGAAGTTGGCCGCGTTCAAGAGCTTGTCGCCAGAGCAGATCTGGCAAATGTTCGGCGAGGGCCGCATAGCCAATTTCCGCCAGATTCTTCTCACGCAAATGAGCTGTGAGATGTCTTCCAATGCTTTCCAGTGGTGGATGGATAAAGGAGAAAAAACCTTCAACGGAAAAGGGTTGTATGATACTGGATCCACCCGGTGGGCGTTGAGATTGGCCAGAGCGGTGTTTACCGTATTCGGCATCAACAACGCAGTGGACGAGCTATGCACCTGTACCACGATCAAGAAGCAGGTGGAGATTTGGAACACCAAGATCAAGCCGACTCTCTTCAACCCTTTCGTAGCTACACTTTTGGTGGGCAACCCGATTTTCTTGTGGAAAGCCCTTGGCGTCCCAGCTAACCAGGCGGAGATGATTGGAGATTCTGTATTGCGCTATGTGGTGGAAACCTTGGACCCTGTTGTTCACCGGCTGTTGATTTCTCTGGACAACTATTTCTACTACTTGACTTTGAAGGGCCAATACGCCCGCAACAACTGCCCCGACTACTTGACCGAGAAAGGTCGCCTCAGACTCACACAGAAGCGAAAGAATGGAACCGCACCAATAGACAACATCCGTGTCCACACAGATACGCTAAACTCTGTGTTCACTCGGCTCAGCAAAAAGTCTATTTCTATAGCCATCATCATGGACCACATGGACTGGTTCGATCCTAAAAAGGATGATGCCGAAACGGAAATTTTGGCAGTCAAGGCATGTTTAGCTCCTCACGGACGGGTAATGCTTCGTTCCGCGGCTCAGTACCCATGGTACATCAAAACATTCGAGGCAAATGGTTTCAAGTGCAAGCCTGCGGCAATTAGACACGCGGGCGACTCCATCGACAGAATCAACATGTATGCATCGACTTGGGTGTGCACCAAGATCGAAGAGCCTGTTTTTGAGCTTGGCCGTCGCCGGATGAGCAGTTTGAAGATCTAAAATGGGTTGCGCCATCCACCTTTTAGTAGAGTTAAACCATATCGAATGTACAGAACAAAACCAATAGAAGCAGCTCGTATCTGAATATTCAAGAATGATAGCCCCAAAAAACTTTTGTAAAAGCTCATTAAATATTAATTTCCATGATAGAGCAAAGCAGCAGCAGGAAAAATGAGGTCGTTCTTGTCATGCATCATATAAAGAACACTCCATAAACCCGCACATGCAACAGTTGAGAATGCACCAGAAATAACTCTGTAATTCTTTCTAGCGAAACATTTTTCCATCGCCCTCCCCCAGCGTCCGCCATTGCGACAGAAACGTACCACTATTTTCTAGTCTGTACAACCTCCATGCTTCTCGAATATGTTCTGGTTGGAGAGGCATACGACGGTCGCCACTGTACTCCAATTTCTTCTCTGGAACCTCCATTATATCTTCTCCTGCGGCTAACTTCTTGATCATTTCACGTTTCTTCTTTTTCTTTGCCTCAATGTCCAATATGAGTTGTGCCTTGTTTTCTCTCTCTTGTACTTCGAATGCACGTGTGATAATGTCACCAAGCAACAGCTTGGAAAGACCAGCCATCACCACTGCTATGTTTTGCGGAATAGAATGGCCTAACACACTGTTGCATACCTTTTTGACTCCTGGCTTGTTAACTGTCATTCTTCTGTACGCTTCAAAACGCTCCATTTGATCATCGGTGAAAGAAGCAACAAGCAATCGACGTCTTTCATCTTCTGTCAAGGGCTTGTTCTCCTGACTCTCCAACTTGCGGTATTTGGCCACAAGTTCAGGGTCGTCGATATCGGAAAGATCAGACATTTCGTCATCTTGGCGATCTTGGAGTTCGGCGTTTTTCTTTTCCTCGAGAGGACTATAAAACACTCTCCAGATCAATTCCTCATCGTCTTCGTCCAAACTTATATCGCTGTAGTTGTCCTCGGAATCGCTCATGGCAGAAGGAGTAAGATGTTAATGTGAGATGGTTCTCGACTGCACAAACACTGAATTGTAGGACAAATAAGCAGATTGAGTATGTCACCGGAGAAGGTAGAAATGAAACCAATTTCTATTTGTCATCCATGGTAAATTTCTAGCCTTATTTTTCATTCATTCCTATATTTCTTCTTTTTTTGTTTTTTATGTGGGGACTGTTTTGTGGGCGGACATTAAATGCTATGTACACATGCGTCTACTGTAAGATACTGTAATTCTTTCTATTTATGCCACTCACCAACCTGTAGCAAGTATTTGTGCCAGTCGTGTTCGTCTTGCGTGAGGATATGATCCACGAGCTTGGCCACCTTCATAAATTCACTTTCGCTGAAGTTTTCCGTTATGCGATCTAACTCTTCCACAATACCAATGAGGGTGTAGTATTTCATGGCACTTTCACACTGGATATTCAAGTTGTCCGCATCAAGAGCGGGAAGTCCCGCTGTTTCTATGATTGCGGAAGTAGCAGACTCAACAAAGGAGGTAATATTGTACGTTGAAGAGGTCAACTGTTGCTGTTTTTTCAGTAACTCTGTACCATAAAGAACCTCTTCTTCTCTGAAATTTTCCACCGGGGCAGATGACATATGGTGTATAGGCACACCTTGTATAACATCGACGAATCCTAATAAAGACGTCAGGTAGACGAAGTTAAGTGTACATGTGGCATTTTTGGTGAGATCAGAACGGAGACGGTTTTTGGTCACATCCACCGGAATGAAGCTAAAGTTGAAGTTCAAAAACGGATACAATCTCTTTTTGAGATCAGCAAAATGGCTGCTGATCGCGGTAATGATCTCGTTTGGGGTATTCCCCAGGTCTTCAGCCGCAACAAAGTTGACTTGCATAACAGGCTTGTAGTCGGAAAATGAGGCGTTCTTGATCTTCTCGGCTGTGGCAAAGTCTACCGCAAGCAAATGGTCTAGAACTGCTTGGGCCACAAAAAATGGCATATCGTTTTTGTGCACCGCATCCAAGTCGTAGCTCATAATCACTTTGAGCGCGTAAATGTCGTGATAAATGGCCACCGAGTTTGAAAGTGCCAAACTCACCTCATAAGTTGGTTTCGTTCTGTCGGGCACCACCGGAAGCTCTGTTTCTGTGGCATTCTCGGTTGTTCCTGTGGATTCACTGTCCACAGTGATGATCATCGGTTTGGATTCGACGATTTGAACGGAATCTTGGGAGTAAAAAGTTTGCGAGAGGTCATCGACCAAAGTGTAGCGAAACGGAATATTTTTTTGCTGGAGAATGTGGTCGAGTTGCAACTGAGCCGCAGCCACAAGATCAGGAAAACGGAGTCCGGTGTTTTCAAACGAAATGTGAATGTTCTGATTGACGGGGAAGTTTTCGGCCACAAGCAGCCGGAGCGATGCCGCCAGCTCCTTAGTCAATTTCGGGCGGTTTAGGAGAACTGATCCAATCCAAACTATAAGCGCCACTATGGCGGAGATTGTGAGCATGGTAGAAGATCTGTAGTGTCAGAGGCGAGTCTCTTATCCTATGGTTCAGCGTATGTGGTTCAAAGTCTAGTTCACTGATTGCACCAAGTACAATTCTTCTTTTCGTACGATCTTTCTCCTTCAGATCACTTACACCTTCGTTCGATTACTTTTCTCTTGAGAACCGTGCAGGCGTCACTCCAAACTCCATCGCACAGCCTTTTCTGCCATGAGCGTGCCTTCGGTTCCAGTCGAGATCCAGAATGTTCCTCAAGTCCAGGAACAAGAGTATGTTCACGATGTTTACAACCAAATTGCGTCCCATTTTTCCAAAACCCGCTACAAGCCATGGCCCATAGTGGACCAGTTCTTGAAAGCGCGAGAAGATTACAGTATAGGACTAGATGTCGGCTGCGGCAACGGAAAGTACTTGGGAATCAACGAAAAGTTGTATATTGTCGGATCCGATCGTTCCGATGGCCTCATCGACTGTGCTCGCCGCATCAGTGACGGGAAGTACGACTTGGCGGTGGCTGACGGGCTAAACTTGCCTCACCACGAGAACCGGTTTGACTTTGCCATTTCCATTGCGGTGATCCACCACTTTGCCACGGAGGAACGCCGTGTCGATGCCATCAGACACATCCTCTCCAAACTCCGTACGGGAGGCCAGTTTTTGGTGTATTGTTGGGCGTTGGAGCAGGAGAAGTCACGGAGAGGGTACAAAGAGGGCGACGACCAGGATATTTTAATTCCGTGGGTGTTGCAGAAGAATGTCGGGAAGAAGAAGGTCAAGGGAGACAAGAAGAAAACGGAGGAGAAGGGAGAGAAGGAGAAGGAGGAGAAGGAGGAGGAGGAGAAGGAGAAGGAGGAGAAGGAGGAAGAGCCTGAAACCAAGTACAGATACTACCACTTGTACAGAAAAGGCGAGTTAGTAGAGAATGCAGAGAAGGCCGGCGGCCGGGTGGTGGATCACGGATATGAAAAGGACAACTGGTGGGCCATTGTGGAGAAAACCACGTAATAGAGATGAAAATAAAGGTACAGAGGTAATCGGCACAGTTGTAATCGGTGCAGAGATGGTACGGTGGTACACGGGAACATAAATAGGTTTGTAGAAGAAGGAGCAGTAACTCAGATCAATCCAACCAAGCCTAACTTTGCGCAATCCCAAATTAATGTCAGCTTTATTTTATGCAATGATTACACCGTCTTGAAGTCTCACATCAACAAACCTGCACCACCATGCTTTCTCCCCAAGCAAAGCACGACAAAATCATCCGGGCCACCGATGTGGATGCTCTCAGCTGCAGGTACAGTGCTAACAAAAAGGGCTATTTCACTCCTCCCGATGTTCATATCGACGCCTTGCTCCAATCCTACCAAAAGCATCTTCTCTACTGTGAGGGCTACACCCAGCTCTCGGCCGGCCGCCTTCTCCGCTCGGCATTTGAACCCAAGTTTCCGTTGATCAACCGCGGAACCTACTTGCGGACCGAAGCAATCAACAAAGTTGTGCAAAGGTACGTCCAGGCCCACCGCAAATGCCAAATCGTATCGCTAGGTGGAGGTTCTGACACCAGGTGTTTCCGAGTGTTGGCAGAATCGCCCACGGTTGTGTATACGGAAATTGACTTTCCAGAGTCGACCAAGATCAAGAAGTTGGCCATTTGCGGCTCCAAAAGCCTCCAGTCTATAGTAGGCGCTTCACTTGAGCCGGTGACGGTTTCCGCAAAATCTCAGTTTGTCGACATGGACATGGATCTCCATACGGATCGATACCATTTGGTGGGGCTCGATTTGCGTACTCTTGCAGGCGAAGGTGCGGCCAAATTGTCCTTTCTAGACCCGCTGGTTCCCACCTTGGTGATCAGTGAGTGTGTGCTCTGCTACTTAAGCCCGGGCGACAACGAAAAGGTGATTTTGTACTGGAAGAAGGCTTTCGCACAGTCCACGTTTGTGATTTACGAACCAATGGCGCTAGATGATGCGTTTGGCGAGACCATGGCCCATAACTTACGCCTGCGGGGCATCGATCTCCAGGCGTTCCGGGAGTATCCTGATTTGCGCTCTAGAAAGCTCTTCTTTGAGCGTCTTGGGCTTAAAGCATCGCTTACAGATTTGGCCATGGTGGGCGGATACTCTGGTCGGAGCCTGTGGTTTGATACGGCTGACCAACAGCGTGTTGCCCGTTTGGAAATGATTGACGAGGTTGAAGAGATCCGCCTACTTCTCCAACACTACTGTCTAGTATGTGCTGGATCTGCAGTGAAGGAGATGTCGGCTCTTGACTGGGTGCTCTAGCCTTTTACAAGTGGACATGGTGCTGCTTTGATTTGCCCGATAAGACGGACCTGATAAGCCTAGTAAGAGCTTGATAAGACCAGTTTTGATTAGATTGGCTTTGATTAGACAAACTTCGACAAAGCTGTTTCTTTGGCCCGAGCTAGTATGTCATTCTACATTGGGTTTTTTCTGCGGTCGACATCTCTGTCAACCCCGCCTAAGTGCATGCCAGCAGGCGTTTACTGATCAGATAAATTGAGTGGAGCAGGCTGGCGGCATGCAAAAGTACACCCAATAAAGGATCAGTAAAAACGTTCTCGTAGTTACGACTAAAAACATTATTGCCGATAAAGCCCCTTGAACTCGTCAACGCAGTATCGGTACCGAAGCACACGTCAACCGCACTGCGAATGGTAGATTGCGCCTGAATGGTCATTCTATCTAGCACTGCGCGCTGATAGCTCTTATACGCCATATTGCGAAATACCAAAACACCAAAACACCAAAACACCATTCTACTACTCCACAGAATACTGGCTCCATAGACGCTACTCCTATCCTGGGCAAATTCTCTGTACCTTGTGCTCTCTCCCTTCCGCATTCGTGTACTGCTTGAATTTCTGCATCAAAAGCAACCGTAGCGCCATCGACATCAAGCACAATACAACACCCCGTTCCTAAACGCCTCCAATGGAAGAAGAGGGAATTTTCGGCAGCATCGAACAGGATAACAACCCGCTGCTCTATGGAATCTCCAGAGGCGGAAATGCGGGCTCTTCTGATCCTCACGGCGTCTCAGTTGCGTCAGAAACGACGCAAACAGAACCAGAAGCCGCCTTGGGCTTCAACTCCACCTCCTTGGTCAACAGCCAGCTCGGGCTTTCCCTGAAAATCCGTCGCATGCTCAATAGCACGCGCCTCCGTATCGACGTGATTCTGAGCGAGCGGCTTCTCAATTCCAATGTGGTGGTGTACTTGATAGAAATGCGGCTTGACAAGCTGGACGACGTGATCATCGTGAAACGGAGATACTCCGAGTTCAAGTCGTTGCGCGACAACTTGGTAAGGTTATTTCCCACCCTCATAGTGCCTCCAATTCCAGAGAAGCACACCCTCTTGACCTATTTGGTCAACTCCATTGACAATACCAGAGAGGTGTCGATCATCGAGGTGCGCAAGCGGTGTTTCCGCAATTTCTTACGTGACTTAGTGTTCGAGCTGAATCCGGCGCTTAAAAATTGCCCGCTATTGCACAAGTTCGTTGATCCCAGCTACGAAATGTGCTGGGAAAATGCTGTAAACGAGCCACCTGCAAGTTTGATCAACCAGAACTCGCTTTTAGCAAATCCCAATGACCCCACCGATCAGAACGGGCTCTACTTGCTTCTCCCACTGGTCAATGGCTTCGACTTGGACTCGCCCGATAACTTGCCGAACTTGAAGAAGATAAACGAGGATATTCACAAATTGCATAGCGAAATCAATCTCTACGAGCGGAAGGAAAGCGGATCTTTGGAACCAGTGCAGGCCCTGGCAGCATTTGACAACATTCCTCTGGCGTTAATCAATTATGAGACCAACTTTCATCTGAACATCCGTGTGTTGCATGACCTAGAGCGAATCAACGCGCGGTCCGTGAAGAACCTTAAGCACATTATAAACATTTTGATAGAATTGGGCGGAAACTTGAACAACTTCTCTTTACAAATCCACGAGGTGTCTCGCCCGGAGAGCAATCAACTCTCCTTGATAGTGGAGAAGTTTGGGTCTACCATCGACTCTAACTTCTTGGGTTTCGAGCATTTTGTTCAGAATCATGCCGTTCCTGACTGGCAGGAACCAGTTGACCAATTTACCCAATACTATTTTTCTGCCCTTCAGTTGGTCAAGTTCTACAAGTATAAATTAATCCAGTTCAAGCTTCTTTACAAGCTAAAGTTTAACAAGGTACAAGAATACTCCAATGCAAATAACAATCAACAATCTGTCAAGAGCTTAAAGGACTTGAATATAAATAGTCCTTCCATCAACCTGGCAATCAAAAGAGTTGAATCCAAGCAGACCCGAGCTGGCGCGCTCAAGCTGAAGAAATCGTGGTATGGTCTCTTTGGTGGAAATAAGAGTCCCCAGTTCAATTTACCGGAAGATAATTATACATTGAGAAGACAGCAGCAACTAGAAGATGCTGCTAGTACCACGGCAGAATATCCCCCAACTGACATCAATGGCCATCACCAATTTAAGATCAAGCACATCGAACAGGAATTGGATAAGCTAGACCAGCTCATCGCTCTATTCAATGATGATATGGCGAAGCTCACGGAAAATCTAGAAATCAATTTCGATGAGTACATGGTGAAAATGGAGCGTAGATGGTTAGAGGTCATGCTCGCATTTATTCGCAACGGCAAGCAATTATTTGCAGAGAACTTGTCAAACTGGGAAGATTTTAAGGGTTATATTGATGAATCATACACTGTGTAAACCTAAAAAGAACTTACATTATATTGTCAATGTATGTCTTATAGCTGCAATGGAGATGTGCGACTGTTGAATTCATGATAACCTAATGCGAAATAAACACTTCGCCCATGTCACCAACGATGAGCAATAGACGCAATTACATGGGCAAACTAACCATGTAAAACTTTGCCACTATGATATGTGGATTGATATTGGCTGTGCAGAAAGCACTATTACATCAGTAGAAGTTTTGTCCGTGCACGACTTGTATCCGGTGTATCTGTCGCCACTACAGGAATGCTCAAGTATACCTAAAGACAAGCACAAATGTCGGCAATGGCCATCGATACCGACGTCTCCACCGTCTTGTCGACGTTGAGACTGGAGACAGAAAGCTCTGAGCTAATTCACATCATCTACCAATTGGAGGATTTCTACGAGAGAAAGTTGTGGAACCAGTTGACGTTGGCTTTGGAGGAGTTGTACAGCTTTCCCGAGAGCAAACAAAATGGATTCAGAAGCAAGATCTTTACCCAGTTCTTGTCCACATTCCAGAAGAACCTCAATCCGATCAAGATTGTTGACTTTTTGTTGCAGTCTTTCGAGGAGCCTCAACAGTGCTTGGATGAGTTGAAGGAATTAAAGACCTCCATGGTTGCGGAATTGACGAAGAAACTCTCCTCTAGAAAACTCGACAACTTGGACGAAATCATCAATGATGAAGACTTCATTGTTTACATCAACTTGCAGATTGCCCGTTACTCGTTGCTATTGAACGATTTGCCACAGGCGGAGGACATTTTGGAAAGTTTGACCAGCAAGTTCGAATCAACTTTGCAAAACGAGTACAGCTCTCAGATCAACGCTGCATTCTTCTTAACCAGATGCCAGTACTACAAAATCCACCAAAACTATAACAAGTTTTATACTAACGGTTTGTTGTACTTGTCCTCCATTGACACGAGCTTGTTCCCGGAAGAGAAGGAAGCGTTTTGCTATGATCTTTGTGTGGCAGCTTTGTTGGGCGATAAGATCTACAATTTTGGTGAGTTGATTCTTCATGATATCTTGGCGTCCATCAGCTCGGCTGATAGCCAGTATCACTGGTTGTACAATCTCATCCAGTACTTGAATGCTGGAAACCTGACCAAGTTCGATCAATGTATCGCTGAGTGCAAGGAGAAGACGCCATTGCTTGCTCACCACCAGGAGTTCTTGCATCAGAAAATTGTGATCATGTCGTTGTTGGAATTAATATCCGTCAAGCTGACCACTAGCAAGATATTGCTGTTCAAGGAGATTAGTTCGGTGACTGGAACACCGGAGGAGGATGTCGAGTTTTTGATCATCAAGTGTTTCTCTTTGAATTTGATCAAGGGTTCGATCAACCAGATTGACCAGGTTTTGCTGGTGACATGGTTACAGCCAAGAATTTTGAACTTAGACCAGGTTAAAACTTTGTATGATCACTTGGTGGACTGGGATAGCCGGGTGGAAAAATTGGCACTCGATGTTCACAAGAATGGTGGTACTGTATGGGCCGAAGTATAGATAAATGAAAGATGTCAGTATGTTCAGAATACCTATGGCTCTACGCAATGGTACACACTGGTTGAAAGGGCAAAGTTATCTATGTACTCTTAGGATCTACTCCGATTTCTTGCTTTTTTTTCCGTCGTAGTCTTCGTGGTCTTCGTTGTCTTGGTCCAAGTCGTCATCGCCGAGCTCAAACAAGGTGTTGCTAGCTGTTCCTGCTTGCGCTGTTTCCGACTCCTTGTAGGCTGGAGGCAGAGCCAGAGGAATGTTGTGGTCCCGCAATTCAAAGCTGTCTCTTTGGACGTTTTCGTCATCGCTGTGGCTCATCAACGACAAGTCATCTAACTCAAACTCGTGATCGTGCTGGTATCCACCGTTTCCGCCTTGTTCTTCGTCTCCTTCGACCGTGGAGAGCTGTTGCGACACTGCTAGCATGTAGCTTGCTTCTGTAGGGCGCCACAACCACGAAACTCCAATAAAAATACCAAAGAACACCACGCTGGGCCAAAAGTCATACAAGAAGTACGATCCTTTCCACGCCTGCTCAATTGTTTCCGTTGCGGATAAGTTGGTCAAGATGAACACCGAGAGAACCAAGCCTCCGACAGTCAAAAGCACAGAAAATGCAATGATGCGGAAAAGGTTCTCGTACAATTGCAATTTGATCACTTGGCGTTGTTTGTGCAAGTTGGCAGTAGTGGTTTTGATGGACGACAAAATCAAGACGTAGTAAGCAGTTAAGGTAATGGCCACTGGCACAAAGAAAGCGACTGTCCACAAGCTCTGGGTCGAATTGCTGCTCAGTAGTTCGCTTGCACTGGTGACAGAGCCGTTGAACGAGGAGTAGTAACTTCCTATCAAGTATATCATAGACGCAACAAAGTGGGCAGCTGCCATGATTTTGCAGTTAGTCATGACCTTTCTGGGGAGTTTGATCACCACCACACCGTATCCGAGACTAATACACATCAACAAGAAGAAGGAGAGGGTCATTTTGACCGCATTCATGGAGGACAAGAACACCACGTAGAACTTGATGAACAAGTTAATGGTAGACGATCTGTTGACCAAGTCATAGTAGGACCACACCACAAGCGTGTCGAATGTCAAAAACGCCAACATTGCCAACAAATACCGCTGCAATGGCAAGATCTGGTTCTGCTTTCTCTTTTTGTAGAACTGGAAACCAAACATGGCCAAAGTCACGGCATAACACACAGTCAAGATACCGTAGGCAGGCAACTTTGGGATTTCCGATGCACTGAGCTCACCAAACGCATTCTGGAAGTTCACGTACCCGTGCAACTTTTCATTGTTGCCAGTAGCTGTGGCAATGCAGTAGTAGCCGGTTTTTTCCACGTGATACGTCAACGGTACTTTTCCCAAGCGGTCAATTTGGCCCGTGGCGACCGTCGTGTTCGAAGTGTCACCATCGGTCAAAAAGTTGCCCCTCTGGCTGTCGTCACAAAGCCCCAACTCGATAGCTTTGCTGGAGCAGATATAGTAGCGGTAGTCGCCAGACACTTTTCCCACATATTTGAGATCCTCGTACTCAAAGATGACGTAGTGGAAGTCGAATCCGTCGAGTTTGACCTTGTCATTCTCGTCATACTTGTTCAGTCCGTACTGGGTCACTGCAATCTCGATATGCGGCGAAATGGAGCCGCCCCAGTCGCTGCGGGAATACATTCCTTCGCAAACTTGGGTATTCTCATTGTCGATTGAAACTATATTGGCCCACGCCGTGGCGGCTAGAACTGCTATGGGGAAGAATTGCATGAGAAAGTGCCGATCTGTCCGAGACCTGTGAGGGTTGAGAGTGTTATAAGCCTCCCTTTCTGTGTGCACACTGCCCGCTACATCTGGCCCGCACCCCACAACGCTGGAGGAGGAAAAGATGTCGTGTGATAAGTGTGTGGACAAAAAGGGGAACTTGAAGAGAAGGGATTTAGAGAAGGGGCATTGACGTGAAGTGAAAATCATCTCATTCAGAATTAGAAAAACTGTTTAAATAAATATGTGGGTAAAGTGGGACTGGCCGCAATTGGTGAAGATAGTGCGCAAAACGAAAGTAGCTAGTGGTAAATTGGAGAAAAGTGACAAGTTGTACATTAGAGTAATAAAGCAGAGCCTCGTGTCACAGTAAATGATCAGAGGGTTCACGTGATCCTTCTTATTCTTCTAGCCCTTGGCGTTTCGCCACAGTGTGCAACACTATGCTGTTTATTTCTAAACCGTGACAGTTACGCCGCATTCAACTCCTCGAGTCGCTTGACCAACTTCACCTCCACCTCACTCCATTGATCGGCCAATCCGCGATAAAACTTGATTTCCTGGTCGCACAACTCCGACATCAGTTGCCGCAATTGCCTCTTATTGAATTGTTCCCAGTTGGGGTACTCCTCGTTGATGATGCGGCTTGTCAAGTTGTTCACAAGCTGGGTCTGGGTGGAAATTTCTGCCTCAAGCTGCTGGATCTTCTGTTGTGCACGCACACGCTTGGCGTCAGTCTGAGACGATCCCACGTGCGACGTTGCCGAGGTGGAGAGTGTGTCTTTAATGAGCTGTGTTGTGTTGTTAACAATACCTCCGCTGGTCTGACCCACCAACACCGGGTTGGGAGCTTGTCCTACGCGGGAATCGGCCCTGCCCAATCCGGCCAATTCTGACCTTGCCTTAGCCAAGTAGTCGTTGAGGACCTGCAAGTCGATGCGTTTGTTGTGCTGGAACTCAATTAAGTCCGAAAACCGGGCAATATACTTCGCACAGTCCTTCAATGACACCAAAAACGACTCGTCGATATAGCGGTGCAACTCGGCCCAGTTCTCCAGAAAGTACAGGAGTGATTGAGAAAAGACACGGAAGTTAGTAACCATAGGATCTCCCAGCTCTAGTCCTAGTTCGGACCCGCGCGTAGAGTCTGCGACAGAAGTGTCGCCGCGCGTAGAGTCGCGTGTGATATCGGGTTGCTCTGTGTCGTTCAGGTGGAAACTGTGGTTTTGCACAGCGGCCAACTTGATGATTTGGCTCAGAAGCTGCTCGTAGTCGGTCTTCAAGTCGTAGTTTTTCTTGTTGAGACGCGAGAAGAGCTTGTCCAACCGGAGAAGGTTCTCGCAAATCTTTTTCAATTTGTCACTAATCTCCAAAATGTCCTTGTTGGTCTCGCGCTTATGTTTGGACGAGGTGAAAAAGTTCATCACTGTTTCAGTCAACATTTCCTCGTTGGCTACTTTGCCAACTAAGGACGACTCATGGTCGTCGCCGCCCTTGGAAATCTTCAAATTCTTCGTGAACGTGGCCCACTCGCCCGAGTCGCTGACAAAAAAATGGAATACGCTCAGCTGAGAGAGCAACTTGTGACTGCAGATGAACGAAACAAAGCGGTCAAGTGAGTTCAATCTCTTGTGCACAAAAGCAGTGCTGAAGGTGTCGCCTGTCAAGTACTTGAAATTCAGCTTTGCCGGAAGCGGGGGCACAAGCACGTGAGGAAAATCGCTGGTCAAGCAGTCATGCAAAAACCGAAAATCGCCGTAGCGTCTCCTCACCTTTACTGTGATTTCTTCTTCATCGCCAGATACGGCGGAAAGTCGCTTCACCTCAGGGTGGTTGGACTCGGTGGTAATAAGATATGAAATGTATGACTTGGAGTTGCTGTCGCGATCGCTGAGCGGCTGGCTCACACGCAGACGGATGTAGTATTTATGGAATTGCTCCTCCATGCGTTTTTGGTCCACCAATTCGACGGGAATGGGAGTCAGAGGCACAGGGGAGGATACCAGGGGGTTTTCAGCCACTTTGGGCTGGACGGGCACTTCAGTCGCCTCAGAAGTCTCGTTAGTTTCTTCAATTGCTTCACGCATGCCATTATCTAGCTTGGCATCAGGTTGATGCGTTTCAGCGGTTTTAAAGTCTTGTGGGGCGGCGGTTAGCAGTTCCGATCCGATTCCACCATACTGAGGCAATTCTGGTGCAGCGGGATCCGAATTGCGATTCGAGGGCTCTGTTGATTCTTGGGGGTCATCTTCAGCCATACTGGACGACTTATGACTGTGTTTGCTCACGCCAGAGTGTAAACTAGTATTGTCGTGTACTACTTCGGTGGGGCCAGAAGGTGAGCTAGGATGCGAAGGGTTTGCAGGGAAATTTCCGGATTGCGAAGAGTATGGCGGAGGGGTTTCCGTTTCTCTGTCGTCTCTGTCCAATTGGACCGATGTGAAGGGATCGTCAGACATGGGGTAGAAGGAAGTGTCGCAGTGAGGATGTTTCTGCTTTATCAGTGATACGCGCACGACCATGATCATGCTGGTATGGGGGTGGTTTCTGGGGACTTTTGGTTTACTTGGTTTCGGAAACTATTATCACTTTCTCTCTGGTCGTGGTATTTGGGCTTGAATAATCTGTTTCAGCTCCGGGTGTGGTGTGCTGATTTTGTGTGGCTCAGGTTCTATGTGACGATTGCTGGGGTGCTGGGTGCAGATTCAGGTTGCGTACGAGGCAAATACACGGTGCATTCCAAGGATTGTTCTGTTTCTGTTTATAACTGGCTTTTTTACTAACAAGTCTATGCTCGCTATGCTGCTCTGTGTGTGCCGTGACAATGTGTCCTCACCATGTCACTTTCACCATTACGTATATTTCATTCTCCTGGCACTTAACCCACTAATGACCGCACTAAATAATCCACTTCACTGTCACTTCTCTGCCTTGTAGACTAGTTCTTCGTGGCGAATATCGATCCTTATCTCTTATTGTCCCTTCGAGTCTACGCACATCTTTCATTTTCTTTTTTTTTTGGGTGACTTCTCCTGTCTCTTGCTACGTAATTACAACACCAACCACACACTTGCGCCCACAATGGCCGCACCAATCACCGCAGTGATGATTCCCGCACCAGCCTTGTCTCCCGCATCTAATTGCAACGGCGATGCTTCAGTCGCAGCCTGCTCGTAGCCAGCGGCAGGGTTGCCCAACGACGAACCCCCGGTGTCTGCAGTCATGGGAATTTCGGGGAAGTCGGCCACACGCAAACTGTTCATGATGTCCAATGCACACATCTGCTCTCCCAAGCCGTACACTCCATCCCACGAGCCGTTGGTCCAGGAAAGACCACATGTGTGGCCATCGGTACCTCCAGTGCAAGAGTATGCGGCAGCATTGGCCAGGTCCACTATCCACCGGCGAATGGTGTCATAGGTGTCGGGCACAAGCACCGAGGTGAGGGCAAGGAACCGCGAGAAGTACGCCTTGAATGTCCGCTGGTCATTGTTGCAGGTGTAGCTGTTCAGAGTGGGCGACAGGCAGGCGGCCTCGTAGATGATGTGCGCATCAGCCGACTTGTTGTACACAAACACCAGCGCTGCTTGCAACAAGTTTATCGTGCGGTTATACCATTTTTCTTCCAACGTGTAGTTGTACAAGAAGGCGCACCCGGCCAACATAAGACCCTGGTTGTAGGTCCACTGATAGCGGGTGACGTCGGAACAGTTGGATGTCTGGATGCCGTCGTAGACATACCACCAGCCTTTCTCTGTCAACAAGTCCACATCGTACATCCAGTCGAAAACCTTCTCTGCCCAGTCCACGTACGAGTCGTTGGAGGTGTAGCGCGCCAACCGGGCGGCAATGTGGAACAACGCACCGTTGGAGACGGAGTTTTTGTAGTCGTAGCCCGAGTTCCACTGGAAAATCTGCCACCGCAACCCGCCGCCGCACGAGCTCTCGTCCCACCGCGAACTCATGGTGTTGAATACGGCCTGCGCCAACGACAACCACGCAGCACGCTCGTCGGTGGGGTTGGAAAAGTTTTTCTCGGCTGCAGCCATCACTGCGATTCCCCAAAACGACTGATCATCATTTCCCTCGGTGGTGGACTGGTTCAACGGAATGTAGTTGTAGTCATCTCCCACCTGGTACACAAGCGCGTCTTTGACAAGTTCAGTGTAGGTGTCATTTTCCATGTACACGCAGTAGTCGATCATGGAGCCCCAGGCTCCGCCGGCTTCCCACCAGTAGTATGGCGCGCTGAACATGCCAATGGTACCTCCCACTTTGGTTCCTTCGTAGTAGTCAAGAAGACCTTGTGCAATGAGCGCAGCGGAGTCCTTGATGGTTGTCACGTTCCAGGTATTTAGGTAGACGGCCTGGACGGCAGAGATGAATGCCGCAACAGCAAACAAAACTTGCATTTGTGATTTTTGCTTTTGCTTTCTCGTTTCTGGAACTCTGATTCCCGATTCGGTCCAATTCTGCCTCGGCCTGTTTTTCAGTAGGAAAGGTTATATCAAATGGCTCCAACCAAGCTTAGCAGCAGTTTTGTCTAGATGCGTTATTTCGGTGAATCCCAGTGTAGGTTGGAAATCCTACGTGTTTCTGGTGATAGGAGGTGAGCTGTTTCCGTACTAATTTTTTTTCTCTCCTGTGCAATTTGGCAGGTACGCGCGGGCACGATCTGGGGGTTGGGAGCCCGGGTTGTGGCAGTGATGAGATGTGACGTCGTATCTGATAATTCCGGCTGGAGCAAAAACTAAATTTGAGCCTGTCAAAAATCAGACAAGCCGTGATAAACATTATGGAGTTGCAGGATTTTTGTGAATGTAATCAATATCGCAATTGCCATCAGGACTCCGATTTAGGATGCAACCTCTATGAACAATCGCGCACCCCCATATCAGCATCCCGGCTTGTATGAATCCAGAATTGGTTCATATAACTTTCTTTGAATAATCCCCCGTGGGCTTCCAGTCACTCTCGTAAATTACTATCCAGCACTCGTGTGTGCTGGTACATACAGCTTTCATACAATCCGTTCTTAAAAATACAAATAATCCCAGGTGCGCGACCACAGCCGGCCCGCAGGTATACTCGTCCGGACAGATGCCATCGGCCTGTCTATTTTTTTAAGTTCACTCTGTGAAATCTTACGCGGCAAACGCAGGATCCAAGTCATCTGGGTCCTCTTCCTCGCTTGAATCGTCGCCCAGATGCTGATCCTCGTCGTCGTCCGACTTGTCATCCTCGGATTTTTCGTCTTCCGACTTGTCACCTTCGGACTTGTCCTCTTCATCATCATCATCATCGTCATCCTCTTCTTCTTCAGGTTTATTACCGTGGGATGACAGTGTGTTATGAAGACCGTTTGACAAGTCTCCGTTAGACTTTGCTGCGGCTGCGGCCTCGTTGTGGTGGATGTTACCGATTTGATTCTGCAAAAGGCCAAAGTCCTTGATAAACTGGTCTGCACTAATCGCCGTAACCTTGAGTTCGGCGTATACACGTGCAGGGTCGTCGTCAAATGTGAGGTTTTTAGCCGCCATGTCGTCGCTGAGAGCCTTCAAGAACAGCACGCTGTAGTCGGCCACTGCCTTCTTGGATCTTTTCTTGATAATGATTAAGTTTGTCTCTATGAGGAAGAGCATCAGCAACGACGCAGTGCCCGTTTCGGTGGAGGCACTGTATGACTGTTTCAACGGCGGGGTCAAGGTGTAATGGTATTTCTGGCTCACCTTGGACACTATGGGCGAGGTGTTGTTGATCTCATCCACGTTGGAGGCAGTACGGGAAAACTTCAACGGCGTCAACGACGCGATCAACGGGTCGATGTAGATCAGCGTCAACGAGTCCATCATGGCCTTGCGGAACTGCTCCTCGGAGCGGATGGCCTTGCTGGTGTTGAGCAGCTCCACCAAGTGCAGCGCGAGCTCAGAGATAAAAGTCATGGCCTCTGCATCCTTATCGTTGACCACCTTGAGCAAAAAGTCATCAAAGTCGGAGTACACGTGCTCTTTCTCGTACGGGTTGGAGTAGCACAGCTTGCACAACCTGTACATCATGCTCATGTTGTCGTCCGCATCCAACGCATCCGAACAGAGCTCGCACGTCGTTGGCGCCGGAAGCTTCGCCCGGTCCCCTTGCTGCTTCTGTTTGTGCTGTCGGTACTTGTTTTGCTGGCTGTTCCCGCCGTGGGTCGCACCTGTCTGTAGTTCGGCACCATTGATGGCAGCAGCAGCAATCGCCGCAGCCGTGGCCAGCGGCAACGCGCCGCCCATGCCTGCGGGTACAGCGGCGCCCGTCTGCGGCAGTTGGTAGCCCGATGCGGCCGGAGTGGCAGACATCGACGACGTGCCGGGCGCCGTCGCAGCGTAGGAGTAGTTTGCCGCAGGTCTAGGCCCCGGGGTAGGCGCGCCATATTGGGAAAACGCAGACGGCTTTTGCATTGCAAACTGTGCGTTGTACAGCTGCTTCAGAGGGTTGGCGATTCCCGCGTCGCGCGACGCGTGCAAATCGGACAAGAGCTGGTCGGAGGAGAAAATGTCATCGTGGATGAAATTGGCGTTTTGGCTCTGTTCCTGGAACTGGCGCATGCCGTAGCGCATGGTTTCCTCCGCCAACGGCTTGCGCAGCTTTTTCTTGGTGCGCTCGATGATACGGCACTTGGCGCACGTTTTGTACTGTTGCACTTCCGGCGGCTCGTCGTCCATTCTTCTTCTTTTGCACCGCCGGCATCTTCTTACGTCACCTTCGTAGAGCATCATCTTGGGTACGAGCGGTGTGTGGGGGGTCTGTAGGGGAAGGTTATCGGTGGAGTGTGGGGTTCTTTCCGTAAAGAGGCCGATACGGTGTTGTTTAGAAAAAAACAAAAAAACTTATATCCTGAGGTGTTGTGTCGCGCACGACTTCCACCGCCAGCCTGGCTCCAATCTACGGGGGGGTGGCGCTTGCCACGTGCACGGACAAGGCAAACGACGGTCACGGTCTTGCCACATGCTGACTAAGCGGTCGGTGTGGTGCATTTTTTCTCTCTGTGTTATATTTTTTTTGGCATGGGCGGTGTCCTCGCTTTTTGGGCCTTTTCGCGTCTACGTCGTGATTGCCGATTTGCACTTGTGCCACCTCGCTTTCGCGGCCGCTATCGCCCGCCAGCACAGATATTTGTGGGTCACGTGCGTCGGGCGCCCGCCTGGCCACGGCGCGCGTGGACCGCTTCCAGAGCTCGAGGCACAGAAATGGCTGGAGCTGAAGGGATTGCAATTGAGAGCTGAAATGAGAAAACACTAGGACAACGAAGCTGCTACTGTTATTTTATGCAGGTTTTGTGGCTTTTTTCTACTGATCCAGGTTTTTTTGACGTTTCTTGATGCAGTTTGTTGAGTGTGTTCAGGCGCAGTCTTATCTTCAGGGTGCGGCTGAGCCTTCAGGCTATATAATATCGCGCCTGTCATTTTACAGTCATCGCTGGCACTTGTCTAACATATTTCATCTACGACTCACTTAACTCCCAGCAAGCCTTTTAGGTCGTCTTCTGTGGCTTGTAGTAACTTGTTAGTAACTTGTAGTAACTTGTAGTAACTTGTAGTAACTTGTAGTAACTTGTTAGTAACTCGTAGTAACTTGTAGTAACTTGTAGTAAGTTGTGGTGATTTGTAGTAACTAGTTGTGCGGCGTTCATTTGACCCTCCTCCTGTCAACTCATTCACCTTTAAATTTACACTCTAGCATTCGTTGCATTGCGCTGAAACGTTCTGGATTGTATCTTGTCTCAAAGTACCATCTGCGGTCTGATTACCTTACACCCCGAGGCTCAGCTCGTATTCGCGTCTAGTGTTTGCTTTTACGGTTTCTATTCTCCTTCCCTACCTGTCTCCTGAATGCATCCAAAATTACATCTTTAGTAATCCTAGCTACCGTACAGAAACTGGAAGAGGAATCCGTGGATAACAGCTTATCTAGCAGTTTTAGGTTCGTCACGTGCATATACCTGGAGGCAAAACCTCTCATCGCATCTGTGGCCACTTGTATTCCTTCTATGGAGACACCATCGGCCAACTGTCTAAATCATGATGTCTTGAAAATAATTTGCAATTTCTTGGAACAGAAAGAACTCTCTGTCTTCAGCCAAACTTCCAAAGAATGGAGATCGGTGGCCTTGAAACCATTGTACTCGCGGCTTTATATTACTGAAAGAATATCCAAATCTACCAGAGGTGGAATCCAAGGAATCAGGAATTGTTCCATTGTTTCTAATAGTCTAAATGATTCTGACTGCCCCTTGAAGAAGCTTGATCGCTCCCTTGGAAATTCTCTGTTTTTGTGCTCTTTGATCGAGGAGATATATATTGATGACACGGTATTTGTTCTTTTCAAATTGCAAGGCTGGATTCGGCGTTTCTTTTCTAGCAGGCACTGCAACTTGAGGAGTGTGTTCTACGGTAACATTCCGATGTCTCATTTTCTAATAGGTTATGACAGTTTGTGCTCTGTTTACCTGAAAGCATCTATTTTGCGACTGTTGACCACAATTCAAATCAGGAATATACCAGACCTAATTGGGATTTGTCTGTACGCTCACGATTTGCTTCAATTGAGGAAGCTTTACTTCTACTTGACCGACAAATTCTCCATCGAGTCCACTCCATTTAGTGAAGGGGTGGCTCTCGCATTTTCTAGGATCACGCATCTTGTTATTAAGTCCTCTTCCAAATGTGATCTATTATTTATGAAGCATTTGCGCGATGTGTATGGCCCGCTCGTGTTTCCTTGCTTGAAATCATTATCATTCTCTCACTATCATAGAGATTTAATCAATCCAAATTATGAGGGAAGAGAGTTTAAATTGACTTTAGATGATTTAATCCAAACAATAGACATCTCTTGCCTTGAAGAACTCAACTGCAAAATTGGATGTTCTCGTATTGCTGTCGTGCAAGAACTTGAAGATGAAGGCCATTTTGAAACTATCTATGAGAGAGAAGAAGACACTTGTTCTTGTCTAGTGCTATTTTGTGAAAGATTATCCACAAGTCTAATGGGATCATCGGTCAAAAAGATGTGCATTGAAAGAGTGGGTGATCCATTGGTATCGAATCCATATGCCATTTACCACTTCAAACGGCATTTGGCAACTTTCCTATCCAAATTGAGAGGCAATCACAAAATAAGATCATTGGTTTTAGATCTAAAGACAGAATTGTTACCTCCCTGGAGAGGTCATCTAGACAATCCCTCCTTGGTTAAATCCATGAATTACGCTAACACCCTCTTCCTTCAGAACGTTAAAGGGCTTGAATTAAAACGCATTACAATAGTTGACTACTTCGAAAGCTTTGTTGTTTGGAAGAAAAATATAATGCCAGGAAATGTGGAGTTGATGGAATTTTGTGCCAATCACTGCTCACAATGCGAACGAGCATATGGAAGTCTCAAAGAATTTGTTTCTGTCAATTCGAAAATCCAATTCTATCTTGATCCAACGTACAATAAAGGCCTATCTGAGTTCTTCTACGATATATTTTACGTTTTGCTCTCCATCAAAAAGAATCCAATGTTTGCATATGTGACGCATCAAGAATCCGTTAAAAACGGCAATCGGTCACATGGACGCAATTTGAGTTTCTCACAAGAGGACGATTATATACCTGCGCCAGATAGAATAACCCAGTCATTGGTACAAGAATTGCTAAACGGGGGATTTTCTCTCCACGCTTTGTTTTGTCACGATACTTACTTGGATCTTGTCAACTCTCGTGGCCCACAGCGTGGTAAACGCAAAACTATTCCTTGTAGCTGCCGAGGGGATGAGTTGATGCGGTTTATAGATCTTCTCGAGCATTCTTCACGAATAGAATACGAATAGAATACAATAAATTCGAAGTGAAGGATGATATACGGCTGAAATGTTAATTCGCAGTTGAGGTGAAAACACTAATAATAACTAGCAAGCAACATTCCCAATTATACTGCACAGAGAAAAGTCGGCCCTGCGTTTTGCCTATATGCATTACGATAATACTCCTGGACCTGCGGCTCCGTATGTCGGATGACATGTGACATGGGCATCAGGTATGCTTAACTAGAAGAAACTGAAGCCTCCTATAAACTGCTGTTGAGCTCACCAGTCCCTCGTAGACTTGCGTATGTTCTTTCTCCACTGCTGACCGCTACACTTCTCGCGCAGTCGAAGTCATTACGGCACACGTATTCCGCTGTATATGCACACTGGTCATATGCCATCCGTTCTTATATGCCGCTCTTTACGATAAGAATCCTTATCGGTGAACGAATACACACCGTCGGAATAGCCACCGAGATGGGCAACCTTAAGTCGGTGGCTGTAATATCCAGCTTGTGGTGTCTGGTTTGATCCCCGTAGAATAAAGGACGATGAAGGGTACTGGAAGCGTTATCATGCAACGGACTGTCCATGGGCTATGTGAAACCTGTACATTCTTCTGATCTGTTCCAGGAGACAGTTAGGAGGAATAGGAGAAGCAGAGAAGCAGACTAAAATATTCTGGTTTCAGGTTATGATTATCAAGGAATCAAAGAATGCCTCCTATTTAATTCACGTGCGAATAATGTTTCTGTATTATAAGATTGTTAACTCTATGATCCACTGGCCCGGCTTTTCGGAACAGTTTTTTTTTTTTTATTTTTGCTTTTTTTTAGGCCGCGGACGCCGCGAAATCTCCATATCTCCTATTCTCGGCCACGATAAAAGGAAATTAACATTATAAGAGGACTTCCTGCCTTTTTTTGTTGTTTATTCACTTCCACCTTGGTGACAACCTATTTTCATCCAAATCTCAAAGTCTGTCGGACTTGCTACCTCGTTTCAGGTTTATTGATACCGCTGCCGTATCAGCCGATGCAAGTCAGCTCTTGAGCGTTTTTGTCCCAAAAAAAAACACCTCTTATCCGGACCGGTCATTACATTTAATTTCTTCGTTTAGCCTTACTACATTGTCCTTATTCTGGATACTATAGTCCACGCTACGGTCTTTTTTCTGTGTACTGTCACAGTTTCGCTTTGTCTTTCCCTGACTCCTTTGCTCTTTCAACCCCTCACATACACGGCTCAACTGTTCATGGCCATAAGCAAAAGTCCCAAATACCTGTTTTTTAAAGAAGTAAATCATGGCTTCAGATAGTACACAAGCTCTTGGTGTCTTTGACATGACCTTGGGTCTTAGTTCACTTGACTTGAGAAACCATCAAAAGGGCGACATCATTGACAGCCTAAACCCAATGGAAAGCGAAGATGGATCATCTACATCTCCAAGTGAAAGCTTGCGTCGGATGTCTACTTCATCGGATTCATTTGCGTCTATGAGTGACTCTGAACCGTTGACCATCGATGTCCCTAACCAAAAGAACATCTTTCTGATGCAACAGAACCAGACGTCAGGCCCCCTGATGGACGTCTCGAAATCATTTTCAGCTCAAAATGCATTCTTGTTGTTTTTGGAGCCTTCTCCAGTCTCTCCACCTCTATATGAAACCCTTCCTCCCGGCGGATGTCCAAAGTATCATGTGATGGATACTCCTCTCAAGAATGAAGTTATTCCAGCCTACACTCCCGCAGCCTATAAGATCACTGTTGCGTGTAGAAAATCCGAGTGGCTTTCGCCTTACGAGGCTTCGCTGAACAGATCATGGAAGAATATAGTGGTCGAACTCAACTCCACACAGTTGAACATGTACCAAATCCCCACCATGTTGGAGAGCTCATTTTTGAATTTTCAACGAGATGAGGACACCGATGAATTTCTGGATACAATTCATGTCATGAATGACGACAATTTAATGTCTTCTGTAACGACTGACCGTGATATCAAATTCCGCAATCTCTGTGATGCGATCTGCTATTTCGAACCCGATACACCAGAACACAGGAGTGACCGGCCAAAGTTTTTGAGCAACAAAAATGCAAAGAGCCCATCACAAGGAAAGTTGATCCGCTCGTATTCCCTTCAATATGCAAAGATTGGATTAGCAACCGACTATACGAAGAAATCAAATGTCCTTAGATTGCGCTTAGAAAATGAACAATTTTTGTTGGAGTTTTCCTCTGCCAAAGAGTTGATCGAATGGAATTTGGGTTTATCTATCGGCCGCGATGTTTCTCCTGATATTCAACAAAGAGAAGATCCTCGATACCGTACTGTTCCTAGAAGAAGAAGAACACAGTTTGTTGGAAGTACCTTTTACTATGATGCGATCTCGAGAAAAAACAGGTCCCAGTCAGATTCGGCCTATGACGGGAGATCTCATGGAATGAGAAATCGCTTTTCTAAACTAAAGGGAAAACTTTCATCTCCTACAAGTTTCTCAAATATTAAAGCTGTGACGCATGCGCAAAAGAATGCACTTAAGCAGCAACATCAAGCTAAACAATTGAAAAAAGAAACGAGTTCTGCAAACTCACTGTCTGCTCAGCTGGATCTGAACAGATCAAGGGCGTACTCTACAGTATCTAATTCTAGTTCCTTCACCAATGATAGTGAAGACGCCCCTCGAGACCTCACCTCCACTGTGTTGCCCAATTTCGGTCAAAGTGTCAACGATGATGATTTCTATGGGGAAGATGACATATTGAACATAAGCGACCTCCAGAGGTCTGACGACGAAGAAGAGTTTGAACTTTTAATCGAAGAGCTTCAGGACGAATTCAGTCCTGTGAGCCTAAAGTGTCGAAATGCAATCAACAGCGTATCTGACGAGCACAAGTGGGAACCACCCAGAAAGGTTGATAGTCAAAGGAGGTTCATCAGGAACTGTCTTAAGTGTATCAAGCCTTTACTCTTCGATGAAATGTGGGTCAACAAATTGTTGGTCAAGCCAGCGTCAATCTCCCCATTGAGCCTGATGTATATCAGAAACATCTTTTGCGCGGATTCGTCTAGAGCCGTAAGTCACCTGTCATCTACTCTGAACTTGCCAGTGGGGTCGGTGGTCGACCTCACGAACCTCGATCGCATTGGAATGGCTAACAAGAAGGCCGCAACATCAAAACAGAACGTCCTTACTTTGCCTGAAGTTTCATTGGCACGGATGAAGAATCATAACTTGAGAGAGTATATTGTTGGTCTGCATTCGCTTATTCCAAAGGATATTTAGTATATTCTTGGTATAAAGACTATACCAACTCTATGTATTATATCGATCTAAAGTATGCGAGCATAGTTGTCAAATTTTTTCCCTCTGTAATCAATTGGCCCTATCCTTCATCTTCTCTTGTATTTTTTGTTGCATTGCTCTCTCCTCGAAAGCCTTGATCATCAAGTCACTCACCTGACTCTGGAACATAGCCGATACAGCGTTGTATACCGGGTTTTTGAACTTATACTGTAGCTTGAGCTCCATCAAAGTTGCCAGCTCATTGGTAAACCTATTTTTCACCTCCTTGAAGTTCCACTCATTGCGCAAGTGATCGAACAACAGAATAGTGATTGATTCGGAGATCACCTGCTTGTCCTTCGTACAGAAGATATTACAAGTGAACTCTTCATCATATTGTTTCCATCCCACTCTAATTCCTGCTTCTGTGGGTAGCTTTGATTCCAGGTATTTGTTGATGAAGGATTTGGTCACAAATGGCACAAACTCGTCGTACCGAGACACATCTGACACTATATCGAAAAGTATGCTCGGGGGGACATTGATCTTTTTGGACACTTTATAATTCTGCTGAGTGGTGGACACAAGATTGAAGAAAGATCTCCTACTACAGAGTAGCTGAGGTCTTCTTATGGACAACATGGGTAGCTGGAGTTTCAATAAAAAGCCTTATTCATGGAAACGTGCAGGTCTGAACGTTCCTCATGAGCCTTCTACAATACAGTTTATCATACGTGAATTGTACATTTGCTATGATAACTTTACCTATGTAAACTTGATTTATTGTGGAGACATTAGACAAGTAATCTATTCGGCACGGGTGTAGATAGCTTGCTTGGAGTGCTTCAAGATTGGCTTGATGACACCATCAACTTCCAATTGTCTCAAAGCAACTCTAGCCAAAGAACCACCGATCTTCAATCTGTCGACCAAAACAGAGACAGAAACGTACTTGAAGCCTGGGACTTCCTTCATGATTCTGTCGTACTTCTCTTGGTCCAAGATGACGACGTGTTGGGCCTTGTCCTTAACCTTACCCTTGTTCCACTTCTTCTTACCCTTCTTACCACCGGCCAAAGCAGCAGCAGCCTTGGCAGCCTTAGTTTGTTGAACCTTTGGAGCCATCTGTAAAAGTTAGTAAAAAGTTTTCTGAGGTGAAGCACAGCCGCCCAAAATTGTTTTAGAATGATTCTTCATCGCATAGCAAAGGCAAAAAGTATTACTGCTTTTGCTAAGTATAGGGAATTCTGGAAAACATTTCAAACGAAGAAAATCAGGAAGGGATCGGAATAACTAAATTCCATCATTGGAAATTTTTCATTGATGCTTGGAATACATCAGCAATCTTGTAACATGGGAAGTGGCATAGCAATGGACGACAAGGTATGGATCGTTTGTACATACATTGAATTACTGTTCTTGATAGTTCAAAAAAAGTCCGAACGAGATAATTTTTCTTCATTTTTTTCAGGCCCAGTGCTCACGAAAGCTTCACACGTGACCCACTGCCAGCACTACCGCTGCACCAGCTAGAGCATTATATGCCGGTTTTGTCTTTTTTAGGTGTGCACATGGATTCAAAACTCGCCCTTTTGTGCGTGACTGGTGTTCCCGCACGTGAAATTATTGTTGATTCAGGTCAAAAGCCCTATTTTCAATCATCTCATTCGCGATCACGATCCAACAAGGCAACTGTACAAGAAATAAACCTGACAGATGGCTAAGAGAGGTGCCGAGGAACAGATTACCAAAGACACCTTTGGCGCGTCTAGTGATGAAGATAGGGAGAATGCATCTCCAGCTGTTGCCTCAAATGAGGTTTTATCCAAGCGAAAGATCTTGAAGCCAAAAGGACGCAACTTCTCATTCAAAACAAAGCCAGAGCCGGTTGCTGCTGGAGCTACGAATCCATTTGCGCAGAATGCTGCTCAGAATGAATCTAAATCTAGTGACAGAGAAGCCAAGTTAAAGGCTCTCGGTATAAAGTTTGCCGAATCAATCAATGCCATCAATGTTCACCAACTGGTTCCAGACTTCAGAAGTATCGCCAAGAAATACCTTGAATACTATGAATCTATCGATTCAAGCCGCTCTACTGAAAAGAAAAAAGATGTGGTACAAACTCCTATTTCATTTGGCAATGCGACTGTACCATCATTAGATAAGAAGGTTGTTGCTGAAGTGAAACCTGAGGTAAAGGCACCTGGAAATGTATTTTCTGGTTTTGGAAATGGTAAGTCGGTTCCTATTACTGCCTCTGTAACTGATAAGGAGCCAGTAGCTGTTCCGGAAAATGAAAGTGACAGCGAGAGTGATGATGAGAAAAAGTCTGTCACCATTAAGGGTCCAACCTTCACGATGACCAGCAAACCAACAGTTAAGAAATCCCCTTTTTCTTTCGGCCCAAAACCTGTCAAAAAGCCATCTAGCGATTCTGACTCAGACTCGGATATTGAAATTAAGGGCCCCACGTTTACATTTAGCAAGACTATTGCTGATCCTGTCTTTAAATTGAAGAACGATTCATCTGATGTTCAGCCCAAAGAACCGGAAGCGAAAGAACAAAAAAAATTTAGCTTTGGAGCTGAATCCTCTTCTTCGAACACTAATGCATTCGCTACAGAGAACAAGACACCATTCCTGTTTGGTACTACTCCTTCTACAGATGCAAAGCCTGCATTCCTGTTTGGCTCTAAGCCTGCTGAGTCTACTGAAGCAAAGCCTGCATTCCTGTTTGGCTCTAAGCCTGCTGAGTCTACTGAAGCAAAGCCTGCATTCCTGTTCGGCTCTAAGCCTGCTGAGTCTACTGAAGCAAAGCCTGCATTCCTGTTTGGCTCTAAGCCTGCTGAGTCTACTGAAGCAAAGCCTGCATTCCTGTTCGGCTCTAAGCCTGCTGAGTCTACTGAAGCAAAGCCTGCATTCCTGTTCGGCTCTAAGCCTGCTGAGTCTACTGAAGCAAAGCCTGCATTCCTGTTTGGCTCTAAGCCTGCTGAGTCTACTGAAGCAAAGCCTGCATTCCTGTTCGGCTCTAAGCCTGCTGAGTCTACTGAAGCAAAGCCTGCATTCCTGTTCGGCTCTAAGCCTGCTGAGTCTACTGAAGCAAAGCCTGCATTCCTGTTTGGCTCTAAGCCTGCTGAGTCTACTGAAGCAAAGCCTGCATTCCTGTTCGGCTCTAAGCCTGCTGAGTCTACTGAAGCAAAGCCTGCATTCCTGTTCGGCTCTAAGCCTGCTGAGTCTACTGAAGCAAAGCCTGCATTCCTGTTCGGCTCTAAGCCTGCTGAGTCTACTGAAGCAAAGCCTGCATTCCTGTTCGGCTCTAAGCCTGCTGAGTCTACTGAAGCAAAGCCTGCATTCCTGTTCGGCTCTAAGCCTGCTGAGTCTACTGAAGCAAAGCCTGCATTCCTGTTTGGCTCTAAGCCTGCTGAGTCTACTGAAGCAAAGCCTGCATTCCTGTTCGGCTCTAAGCCTGCTGAGTCTACTGAAGCAAAGCCTGCATTCCTGTTTGGTTCCACTACCGACTCCTCAGAAAGTAAGCCAGCAATTCTGTTCGGTACCAAAAGTGTAAACAGTAAAGATGATTCTGGTGACAAGAAGTCTGGGTTTTCCGTCGGTCCAAATCTGGGCCATAATTCGTCTGCCAACGGGTTCTCTTTTGGATCTGGGGCTTTTAGTGCATCGACTCAGTCTGGAGTGACTACCACTTCTAGTACATTTGCTTCTACGACCGGTTCGCAAGAAAATGCTGGAAAAACGCCATTCCTTTCCGGGCTTAATACCCCCGCTGCCACTGGTACTTTGGGTTCTGATACACCTGAAGAAAAGATTGAACAAGAGGAAACTGGCGGTGAATTCGCCCCAATTGCTTCCCTTGGTTCGGAAAAAGTCGAATCATCTGGCACGGGAGAAGAGGGGGAAAATATTTTATACCAGCGGAAATCAAAGTTGATGTTGTATGATGCTGAGAACAAGGAATCGCCCTATAAAACTATGGGCATAGGAGAGCTTAAGTTATTAAGTTCTAAGGATGGCTCAAGCTCTAGAATTTTAATGAGAGCTGATGGCGGATTGAGAGTTCTATTGAATGTCGCGATCTTGAAAGACGTTTTATATGCCACTATGGGCAACGGTTCTTTGGTGAGAGTTCCGTGTGTGAGTACTGAGGGCAAGATCGAGACATACGTTCTTAAGGTTAAGACGCCGGCGGATGGCAAGGAGCTCTGCGATACTTTGAATCAAGTTAAAAATCAATAAAAGGACTCATTATTATTGAACTAAATACTTAATTACTTTGGCATTAACTCATTTACCAAATGAATGAAATCATGATTATCAACCAGGTCCCTAAATGTTTTAATATTATGCGTTCCCCTCGTTTGTCCTCCCGTAAGCAAAGTCACTATTTCTTCCTTGGAACCAAACAATTTATGTGCCACCATTTTCATCATGGCTAGCAAAGATGTGATCAAGAATAAATCTCTCTCGAAGATCCAAATGTTCAATATCTGCATACTCAAGTCAAAACTGAAAAAGTTCGACATGATCGAAATGAGCGCCGATGGAGCAAAATCGAACATTGATATTCCCCTTAATTTCAAATGTGAGCTCAAATTCGGGCAGATTTCTTCAAGGCGCCGTGAAAAATCATCGAGATAATTCTGCTTTATGATAGCAGCCAAGTTTTCGCCACTTGAACGCGATTTGTATTGTCTCCATCTCATGATGGTTCCGAGTAGCTTATCTTCGGAGAAAAGAACACAAAGAGTTCTGAACACCATAAATTTATCCCTGTAAATTGAATATAGCAAACAGGATAAGTTTGCAATTTCCAGAAAGTATGTTCTTGAGAGAAATTTCTCAAATTCATCCGGATTTTCAAACGTTAATGCAGTAGTATCTTGAGAATATATTAGAAAAGCAACAATTGCGTCTTTTAAATCACAGGTTGCAACGGAATCTTGAAATAATTCTTGTTCGGGAAACGCATTTAATATATCAACGTCAATAGATTTAAACAAATTTGACAACAATTCCTTTTCATTTTGGGAGTTAGCATTCATCAAATCGAAAGATTTTGAAAAATAACTTGTGCACAAATCCTTCAGAATTTTTGTCTCGGACCGAAGAAGCGTAGACCATACAAAAGCCTTTTTGAAATTCGGTATTCCTCTCCAGTACATTTTCCTGCCTTTTTCAAATCCACTTAAGGCATTGATGTCTGTTTCAATCATCAAAGTCCAATATTCAACATCTGCAACTTTCAACTTATCTAATATTTCTAGCTTCTCTAATTTGTTGTTGACAGTCGTACTTTGCTTCGACAATGCCCGGTAAATGATGTCCTCGGATTCTTTTTGATGTTTAATTTTATCATAGAGTGATTTGGGTGGAAGCCATGACGGCCGTGTACTCAGAAAGTACTGCAAAGAATTAGAACCTATCTTCGCCTCAGGTTGAGGTGTATCTTTCTCTGGGTGGTTGTATGCGCTCTGTGGATTCGTGTGATCAATTTTGAGAAACAGACTGAGCAACCTCCTTCTTTCCCGGGCTTCTTGCATGATACGGCATTTTCCATCGGTTCCGAATCTCATACTCAACTCTAATGCGTCATTTGATAAGCTTGTTCCGAAATATGGACGCTTTTCATCCGATACCAAGCTCAAACGACTGTCATAAATGCTTGATGCACAAGTCAAGTCATCACTCACGTAGCTTAACATAGATGATGATCTTTCTGAATGGGATGGTGAAGAAGACGATAATCCAGGGTCAGAAATGAAGGGTTTTCTTAAAGTATTCGTTGTCCAGTCAGCCTGAGAGCTCAAGGGTACGTTAAATATGTCTGCGCATGCATCAATTATGTCTTCATCTGAGTCAATGAAAAGGTCCGAACTTGATTCGTTCGCTGTTTTGAAGTGAAGCTGGGTAATTCTTTCGTTGAATCGTTGTTTTCTCATTTGTAGTCTTTGCGAAGGTGTTAGGTAAGTAGGCATTTTTTCGATGGAAACTAAAACCCTACCGCTAGCATCTATTCTATATGGTGATTTAGAATCGAGATTTTGGCTTAGGCGATTCATCTTGCGGCCTTGAGCATGTTCTTCTAGTGGGATGTCCTCCATTTTCATGAAGAAGGAGCGATGGATATTTTGTTTTCCCAGGAATGATATCGGCAGCAATGAGTCGTTCTCGTTATCCTGTCTATCTATTTCAAGGCAAAGATAAAATTCTGCTGGACTTCTAGGGTAGCGGACCTTTACAGATTCGAAACCCGGTACATATGAGGAGGCCGTGTATTATCGTACTGTACAGGTCTGTAAAAACAGAAAGGTACTCAAGGAGGCGCGTTCTCCCATATCTCCGTCTCATACATATCTCCGATACTCTAGAAATGCATGTACGCAATAAAATAGTATAAGTACTTTTATTTACAAGCGAGTATTGAATAAATACATGGATAAGGCGCACATTTCGAAGGCGTCATCATTCCTTTTTCGAATCTTCCTTAAAATTGAAAAATTTGCCGAGCATCTTACCAATGCGGTTTAACTTAGATGGGTGTAAATCTTTCTCATCAAGAGTCTCGGTAGGAACATCATCGTCCAAATCTAGCTTCCAGTCGGCATGTGTTCTCTTAGCGTTTTTGTCGTTAAACGCGTCCGCCAACGCTTCTAACAAAGCGGTTTGGATAGGTGTTTCTGGAACTAAAGTTTTGACATTCAAGACCACGTCCATGTCACCTCTATTGTTGATGTTCCTATTGATAGGAATACCTTTTTCGGGAATTGTCAACTTTCTTCCACTCTGCACACCTGGCCTAACCTTCAATTTGATGTTTTGACCATCAATGGTGGGGACAACTATTTCGCCACCTAGGGCAGCGGTAGTCATTTGAACGTCATGGTTCAAAATAATGTTGTTCTTTGAACGTTCAAAAACCGGATCCTTCTTAACATGAACTCTCACAATCAAATCGCCATTTCTGGTTTGGTTGTAAGGATCCTTTGTAACGAAAGGGGCATCTCCGCCACCTGGAACTCTCAATCGAGTACCATCGGCAATACCGCATGGTAACTCAATTTCATTTGATTTAGGAACCTCCTCCACTCCATTCCCGTGACAGGTGTTACATTCATCTGCCTTGTTAATCGTGACACCAGTGCCATGGCAAGTGTTACAGGTAGAAGCCATTTGGAATCCACCGATAATGTGCGTACTTTGACCCGTTCCATGACACGATGGGCATGTTGACTTTTTCTTTCCTTGTTTCAAACCGGAACCCGAACAGGTGTGACAAGAATCAACAGCTTTGTAGTTCACGCTCACTTTTGTACCAAAGACCGCCTCCTTGAAGGAAATTGACTTCAAAACTTCGATGTTATCACCCACATGTTCGTTAACAAAAGATCCCTGGCCTCTTCCGCCTCTTCCGTTTCCGCCCGCACCGTTGAAGGCTTGTTTGAAGAGATCCTCAAAGTCAAAACCCATTCCTGAGAAAGGATTACCCTGAGCACCTCCGAATGGATTTCCAGAATGACCACCAAATGGATTGCCTCCACCAAAGGGGTTTGCATTTCCATTAGAGTCGAACCCGGCGGCACCGAATTGGTCGTATTGCGCTCTCTTCTCCTTGTCGCTCAACAATTCATAGGACTCTTGAATTTTATGAAACCTCTTCTCCGAATCTTTTTCCTTATTCACATCAGGGTGGAACTTCTTTACAAGTTGGTAGTACGCTTTCTTGATGTCAGAAGCGCTAGCACCCTTGTCCACACCAAGTGTCTTGTAGGGATCGAAATCAATCGAGGCTATGGCAGAAGAGCGAAACAGACGCAAGCTTGATCTCAAGCTGTACGATTTCGCCAGCCGAAGTAATCCGGGACATCTGTATAAAGATTGAAACATGCTCACAAAATACGCTGCTGATACGGGAAACTGATGATGTGCAATTTTTATGTAGGAGTAAGCTCGCGCTTGAGAAATTTTCTAGAACAATCATGTTCACGTGATTGTCTCAATAGCCTCTACTCATTCTACAGAATGGAATCAATATGAATGATAGCAATCATACACAACTATTCACAGAACTAGTTTTGATAGTTAGAATTTCCGGTCCCACGAATCCAACTTCATGGTACCATTCTCTTGGAAGTTGATGTGCATCTTGAACGCATCCTGCAAAATATGTGGCTCGTGCAAGCACTTACTCTTCTGGGCATAGAAGCAAGCTCTGTCGAAGTATTCCTTCAATTGGTCCTTATAGTCAGGATGAGCACACTTGTTTATGATCTCAATAGCCCTCTCTCTAGGTGCCAACCCTCTCAAATCAGCCAAACCTTGTTCGGTAACAATAACATCCAAGTCATGCTCAGTTTGGTCAACATGAGGTGCAAATGGGACAACACAAGAGAGACCAGTTGGGTCAGTCTTAGATGGTCTAGCTGATGGGGTGTGCATAATGGACAACTTGGCGTTTCTCAAGAAGTCAGCTGAACCACCCAAACCGTTCAACATTCTGGAACCCATAACATTTGTGGAGTTAGCGTGAGCGTAGATGTCAACCTCAACTGGGGTATTCATGGCAATCACACCCAATCTTCTGATAATTTCTGGTGAGTTAGAAACAACTTGGGATCTCAAACAAATCTTCTTCGAGAAGTCATCCCAGTTCTTATCAAATCTATCGAATCCCTCTTCGGTTAATCTGATAGAAGTGGCAGTAGCAAAGTCAAGCGATCCAGATTCGAGAAAATCGAGGAAAGAATCTTGCAAAACCTCTGTCCAGACGTTCAAATTCTTGAAACTAGAAGCCGACAATCCTTCAACAACAGCGTTAGCAATGTTACCGATGCCTGATTGGAGTGGGAGCAAGTTTGGTGGTAAACGACCCATTTTCACTTCATGTTCGAAAAACTCAATCAAGTGGGACCCAATAAGCTCCGAATTGGCATCAGATGCAGTGTTTGGTGGAACCTTGTCACGAGTTGTGGATTCTAAAATTGCCACAACCTTTGAGGGGTCAACAGGAATAGCTTGCAAACCAATTTTATAGTCGCAACTTGTGTGTGGGTATGGTTGTCTAAAAGGGGGGTTAACCGGCATATCGATGTCATGCATACCCTCAAATGATGGGGTAGCAGTGTTGACCTCGATGATGATCTTGTCCGAAACAGAAATCATTTCTGGAGAGCCACCAACTGCAGGACCTGGAACAATGGATCCATCCTCGGTAATAGCCGTGGCTTCAATGATAGTGTAATCAAGCAAATCATTCTCCTTGTTTTTGGTATAGTATCCGTAAGTCAAATCCTGGGGAAACATCGACAAGTGCTTGTCGAAAAACAAAGTTCTTCCGTCATTAATAGCTTTTGCGATTGGCTTTCCAACTTGATGAGGCGATCTGCGCAAAATCATGTCATTGTCCGCCCATCTGGACTCCTCTGGACCTGCTGAAGCACCAACAAATAAGTTAAAAGCAAGCTTTCCTTGCAAGTTATTTTTCTCAACGTGCTCAACAAGAGCCAGAGGAATGACCTTTGGCGCACCAACACCAGTGAAACCAGACCAACCAAGATATTGCCCGTGCTTAAACAATTCGATACATTCTTCTGGTTTCCTCAACTTCTTCAAGTATGGAGCGTATCTCACTCTTTGTTTCAACACAGCAGACATTTTCAGCTAAGGCGTCTTTTACTTAGAATTAGATTGAATAAGTTGGAAATTGTCAACAAGAGTGGGGTAGAGGGGGAATTCTCGTAAAGATGCAGGTTCCTTTAAATGTTCGAGACGATTTTGGGCTCTCAACAAATCAGTGATTGAAAATTGAGCAAGTCTCAAATGTTTCAGGTAAAGTTTGCAAAAGAAATTCTAGTGCGCTTTTGAGGCTTTTAATGCACGGTCTCACGATATGGTGCCAGCGCTGTTAATTTATACGCCCGGCCATACGACATTCACCGGAGTCTACATGCGTTCCTGTATTTAACTTATCCGGTCCGAATTGTAGTTATGGACTGAGCCACGAACGTGGAATGAATATAAAGTTACCTTCTAAGAAAGACTGTCTTTGGAGCTCAGCAGTCATCTTTCTTAACTTTCTTTTTTTTTTTCGTAAAAAATTGACGACGGGAAACTTGGTTTATAAATTTTGATTTTTTTAAATATCCGGAGACAACGGATCCGGCGTTAGATATCCGGCTACGGCACGTGATTCCAACGAATCAGAATTGTCTATCCCGTGTCCCAATTTTTGAGGTATTGCATATACTAAAACGTGCATAATGTGGGGCACATCCTTTGTTTGTGGGGCACATTTCTGGGGTATAACTTCCGAGAAGAATGTTGGTAAAAAACATGTAAAGAACAAATATTCGGCTTTTCGGGTCACAATTATTCTAAAGCTTCCAATTTTAGCGCTTTTTGTCCTTTTAATGTCTTTATAGGGAGACTTAGTTTTAAAGCTAGTCTTGTCGCATAGAATATGCATTTCCTGTCTATTCGCGTTGCCGGGTAGGCGGATAGTAAACACCGATGGATAGAATATGCCGGATTTTCAAGCCCTAGGAACATATTTTCTTGTACCCAATTTTGTATTGTTTCGGTTACTTATAGAACGAATTTACGACCTGCCGGTATTACGAAAAAAGGAATTGTTGCCCGATTTTTGAAGACCAAAAAATCTGAGTAGAGGTAGCTTGCGTCAGAAACGTCTGCTTGGGAGAAAAAACTGTTCCTTACAACAAACTTGTTTTCCAAAGGACCTACTATTTCGCAAAACGCGTCTGTTTTAAAATAGGTTCTTCCGATGAGTTCATAATCTCATTAGAAGATTACAAGCTAGGAAATCGTACGATGAGAGCAGTCGCAATTCGTGAAAAATGTATGTATTCGGTTAATCTTGATTAGAGAAAGACAACGACTTCTCGGTTTCAATTGTGAAGTACTGAGCTACGTTCCGATCCTAAAATTGACCATGCTCGCAGCTCTTCGTAACTGTATCTGCGCGCGCTTCTTCAGTACAAGGAGAACACTAACCCCCTTCCAAAATGTTTTTAAAATCATAAATTATAGCCCCAATTGGTAAAAATAAAAAAGGCCCTCTTTTATTATTATTTCTATATTAATGATTCATTAACTTTGAATTTCGAGTCTTGAAAAGACTTTCTCTCGGGGCCTCATCAAAAGGCTCCAATTCCATGTCTGATGAAACTGGTGTTCTTAACATAATCTTCTCTCTCAACCTATGGTAATTACTGATAACTTCTTCATCAATAACAGACTGCTGGACTGGATCGTCACCGAAGAAATCCATGTCATCTGACAAGAAATCACCATCATTCTCCACTATGAACTCCTTCAAGATCTCGTCTTCATCCGACTCCATACCAATTTCATTCAAACTCTCATCATAAGCGTGAGCTGTTTCCATGGGGTGTACCTCGACTCCCTTTTCGGTGCTAGAGGTTTCTCTTGACGCTTTCATTGACTCAACAATAGAGTTTAACCTCTCGAAGTCGCTCATTTCGTCCACGATGGGTCCCAGTACTTCTATGTCGTCATCAAACATACCCACATTGTAAGCTTGGACCATACTTTCCATATCATCCTGTAACTGGCTGGTGTCGATGTTTAGTTCCCTCACCTCTGATTTTCTATCAGTGGTCAGCAGCTCTTTCTTCTTGGAAATGGTCTTGTTTTTGAAAGCATCCAGAACTGTCGATGGCATCTCATCTTGAGGCGTATGTGCCGGTATTTCCGTCGGTTTAGGGATAACTCCTTCCGATGATCCAGGTATTTGAATGATATTTGCCTTCTCTTGAGAGAATCTTGGGGACTTAGAGGGGTTTTGCATTCTCATCTGCCTGAATTTCGATGATTTTTGTTTCAAATGGCTAGTTTCCAAGTCTTTTTTCAAAAGTTCAAATTCTTTGTCTTCATTTAATTCTATCAGCTTAGGTTTCCCGGTTACTGAATCGATTCTCTGCCTCGTGAATTTCTCGGCTACTCCTTCAGGTTGACCAGTGGTTGGGATTTGAGGACGCTCTTTTTTCTTAACAGTCTGGATATGCCTTTCCACAACATCCATGGAGATCGGGACTTCACGTTCCACAATATTCAGAGTAATAGGGGTTTCTCTCTCAACAATACCCTGGGTAATAGGGTTCTTTCTCTTAACGATATCCAGAGTATTAGAGGTGTCTCTCTCAACAATATCCAGGGTAATAGGTGTCTCTCTCTCAACAATATCCAGGGTAATAGGTGTCTTTCTCTCAACAATATCCAGGGTAATAGGTGTCTCTCTCTCAACAATATCCAGGGTAATAGGTGTCTCTCTCTCAACAATATCTAGGGTAATAGGTGTTTCTCTCTCAACAATATCCAGGGTAATAGGTGTCTCTCTCTCAACAATATCCAGGGTAATAGGTGTCTCTCTCTCAACAATATCCAGGTTGATAGATTTTTGTTGATGCATAGCATCCATTGTATCTCTCATGGAGCCTGCTGAGGATAAATTACCGCCACTTGCACAGTTATGTTTCACATCCATATCTTTGGACGATAGGAACTTAGATTTCCTGGCAGATAATGTTGAATTAGAGGACCCGCTTAGTATCCTATTCTCCATGAATCTCAGTACCGAATGATTGTGATGCTCAATATTATTCAAAGATTCGCTCACGTTCTCGATTTCCTTAATATCTAATCGTTCACTGAATCTGACTGACTTGCGTTCAACTTTCTCCGAGCCTTTCGAGTTCGGATTCTTTTGCCCTCTTAAGGATTGAATATCATTCCACAATCGATCCTGAAGATTAGATGTTTTTGGTAATAGTGAGTATCCTCCGTCATATAATATATCATCACCTGAATCTTCTTCTTCCTCTTCTTCCTCATCAGACTCACCCAAATCATCACTTTCAAAGTCATATTCAAACTCTCCCTCCTCGAATGAAAAGTCTTTTTCATCGAATTCACTGGCGAGCAATTCCAATTCATATATCTGTCTGTTTTCTGAATTCAATCCTGCCTTTAGTTCGTTGGTGGGAAATGAATCTTTTTGTAAATCGCTCATAATTACCAGCTTTAGCGATTCTTTATGCTCACCGCTAATTTTAGAGCTTTCTATCAAATCAATCACTTTAGGAAGCATATAATCATCATCTCTTTTTTCTGTTAAAGACATATCTTCCATAAGTTCTTGAATCTGAGAGGTTTCCTCATCGTACTGGCCAGCTTGAGGATTCTCCACGGTTTGATCCATCATTGCCGATAGGTGATTGCTTTCACCTTCGGTCATTGAATCTCTGTAAATATTATTGGGCTGTTCTGGCTTGGATTTTGACTCCATTTCATTGTCTTTGGGTGCTTCCCCTGGGTGTTTGGGTGAAGTGGCTGATTGTTGACCAATAGAGCGTGACAACTCTGGGTTGCACCCCACTTCTTTCTCATTCAAAGTCACCCTTAAAACATTGCCTTTCTCATCAATTTCTTCCTGAATATCAATGATTGGTAGATCCTCGGGATAAAGATTCTGTATTTTAGGCTCTGTTGCCTCAAGGAAGCTTTGAAGGTGCTTAAGCGTCTCTTCTCCTTGTTTCAAATTCATGCTCTTCTGATTTATTCTATATTCAATTTCCTTTGTGCGGCGTTCAATGAATTTCAGTGCATCTTGCTTGGATTTCGTCGCAAAGTACTCTGCTCCTAGATGAACCATCACTTCATCCTTCTCATAGTTACCCAAGGATAATCTTAGCTGAGAGATATCGTTGACAGCTTTTTTCAACAGTGTAATCTCTTCCTTCAAACTTGAAATTGAGAGCTCTAGTATCTCTTCCACAGACAGGTCCGGATCCATGTATGCCATTATCAGCGGCGAAAATGATGAGCATCGAAATTACGCGAAAAGACGACCAGGTGTAGGTCAAAACAGCAGATGAATTTAAATTCACATGAATATTATTAACATTCTGGTTTTCAGCATTGTATGAGTATAGTCAATCGAATACAATTTCAGAAAGTTCTTCGGATGCTCTAGCTTATCTTTGGCTCCTTTTTTTTTTTTTTTCTCGTGTCAAATTTTGCACTAAAGTGCACAAAATGGCCTGAATTACAAAACCATTTTGATTTTTGCTGTTTAGAGATCAAAACAAAATATTTGCTTGCGGTGTTTACCTTTTTAGCAAATGAATCATTATACATTTTTGCTAACTTCTTTTTTATGCCTAGGCAATTCCTTACTAATCTCTACAACTATTTCATCTAACAACAAATCATATATGAAAGTGTCTCGTCGCTTAAACAACTTGCAGAATATGTTCCTGTACAGATCGCGTTACTCTTTTACCATGTAAACAGGTAAAACACAAAGTAAACATTATGGCTCCTACTGCATTAGAGATTAAAACCAAGGCGCTTCAAAGACTCTTGAAAGAGCGTCAATTATATGAAAATGAGGTTTCAGAGCAAGAAGAGTATTTGAAGCAGATGAAGGCTTCTGATTCTGACGAGTATGAAGTGAGGAAGCAGGAGAAAGTCCTCAACGAATCGAGAAGGATGGTTCCTGAATTAGCCAAGAAGATAAAAGAACACGGTGAAGCGCTTAAGTTGTTTATCGCTGGATATACGGGAGAAGAAGACCTCGGCGTCCCGAGGGAACTTATTCAAAAGTGTGGTCTATAATGAAATTTATTAAATCTATTTTGTATTGTTCCGTATTATGCCCATTGGTCGTCAGTCACATCACTCAGCTCTTTGAATTCTTCTGCTAATTTTTTTTCTTCATCTAGCTCCAGTTTGTCGTACAATTCCTTATTTTCAATCCACCTCTCGTGTATGGTGATATCTTGTTGGGCGATGCCCCATCCATTTCTTGTAGCTTCATTCCAGACAGAGTCGCCTCCAATCTCTGTACTTCCAAAACTATATCCATTTGCTTTATCTATGATTTGTAGCAAATGAATCATAGATCTCTTGTTTTCTACGGACAAAACTTCAAATGAAACAAGGCCATATTGCTCAATGATCTCACCGATCATCTCTGTAAGACGAACGAAGTTTTTTCCTAGAATAGATGGCGACTCCTTCTCTAGCAACGGGTTCAAATATTTGAGATCTTGAACTTCAGTGTAATAGTCCAAACTCATCGGTAATGTGCCATACGATTTCAACATATCAATTTTGGAGATCACATTGACATGAGGAAGATCAAGTTGTAACATTGCACGTAGGCTTAGCAATAAGATAGAGATATATTGCGATGGACTGGTCAAATATATGGAGTCGACTAGGGAAACGACACACAAACGAGCATCGGCAAATTTTTCAAGCTTCTTGAATATCTTAAACAAAGAATTATGGTGTGTAAATAGTTCAACTTGACCAGGACAATCAAATATCAAGTAGTTATTCTGGTTCGAAAGCCTTTGAATTTCTTTGATAAGCACATCAAAACCGTTCTCATCAATACTTTCTAACGCATACATGAGTCCACCATTGGGGCCTAGGTTAAACTCTTCCATAACTTCTTCTATGGTGATATAGTCACGAATATCAAAAGCGCAGTTGGGGTATGGTTGTCTCTCATTGGCGGGATCAAGGTTGATGATACAGCACTTTCGACCTATAGCAGAAAGAAACTGATACATACCATAGCAATAAGTAGATTTGCCTGAACCCGGTGGCCCAATAACAATTTGTCCAAACATTATCACCTATTGAAGTGTTGTGTTCGCAATGAGCACAAGCTTCACAGCCTAGCTTGATTGTTGGTTCGCGCACTTCGCTGAGGGCAAATGCTGAACATGAAAGCTCTCCTACATGATCACACATAAACCAAGAAACCATGTCCACAACACCAAATGATACATCATTTTTGAGTAAGACAGTGTCTGTTTCTCCATTAGTTCTATTGTCGGTCGTTGATCATTTCAATAGAGTTGCGAAGGATAGCAAAAAGAGAGTTGTGGGTGTGCTCTTAGGCGACAACTCCTCGGACATAATCAAGGTTTCTAATTCCTTTGCCATTCCATTCGAAGAAGATGAAAAAAACTCTTCCGTTTGGTTTTTGGACCACAATTTCATTGAATCCATGGGTGAGATGTTCAAGAAAATCAATGCCAAAGAAAAATTAATAGGCTGGTATCATTCGGGTCCTAAATTGAAGGCGTCTGATTTGAAGATCAATGACGTTTTTAAAAGATATACTGCTAATCCATTACTTGTTATCGTTGATGTTCAACCTAGAACGGTCGGAATCCCAACGGATGCCTACTTTGCCGTTGATGATATCAAAAATGATGGGTCAAAGGCCGAAAGAACTTTCGTTCATATTCCATCTTCTATTGAAGCGGAAGAAGCGGAAGAAATCGGCGTAGAGCATTTGTTGCGGGATATCAGAGATCAGGCTGCTGGCAACTTGTCGTTGAGAGTGACACAAAGCTACCAATCTTTGTTGGGTTTACATCAGAAATTGAGGGAAATTGCAACATACCTTGAGAAGGTTTACGAAAAAAAACTACCATTGAATCATTCTATTTTGGGGAAGTTGCAGAACGTTTTTAATTTGTTGCCGAACTTGAATTACGGTGAGGGCCAAATTGATCGGTGTACTAGTGCCACGAGGGCAGATAATGTTGAGAACTCGTCAAATCCTTTAGCTACTGGCTTCACAGTTAAAACAAACGACGAGATGATGATGGTTTACGTCAGTACATTGGTGAGATCAATAATTGCCTTCCATGATTTGATTGAGAACAAATTGGAGAACAAGAAAGTGCATGAAACACGACATGAATCTACTGTGGAGGAGGTGTCCACTTGAAGTTCGCAATTAGTTCAATCAGTGAGATTTGGGGGTAGATTTTTGTAAGTCGTGTAGTTTTAGCCACGCGAAATAAAACTAAAATTTAAATGAACGTTCTGCTATAGGAAGAGACTGATAAGAAAATGTCGGCCAGATTGGCGTTAGTCCCGAAGGTTTGCCTAACATCAAATTTCAACTATTTCTATTCAAATGCAAATAGATTGGTCAAGCTAGAAAGGGGCTTCATTCTGAACCAAATCTTGGCCCTCCGAGGAAAACATAAGGTTTCTGAGGGAAACAATTCGTCATACCCAACCTTCTCTGACAGAAAGGCAACTACTTTAGAAAGTATGGCTACAAAAGTCTTAACATGTCAAGATCCAGACTCAGAACTGTCTCAGAAACTAAATGAATCAATGAAGACATCATCAATTCCATTTCCGGTAGTACCCAAAACTAACTCACACGGTAAGAAAATCAAACTGAAAAGCATAATTGCCCCATATATCAAATTAACAAAGCCAAACCTTACTTTGTTGGTAACTTTAAGCTCAATCTGTTCCTACGCTATTTCCCCAAACTCAGTTTCTATTACCGAGCTCGCATTGCTCACAATAGGTACAGCCTTATGCTCTGGTTCAGCAAATGCTATTAACATGGGAAGGGAGCCAGATTTTGATAAAAGGATGGCAAGGACGTCAAATAGACCGGTGGTGACGGGGTTGGTTACTCCTAACCAGGCATTTCAATTCGCTGCCGCAACAGGCATGCTCGGTTGCACAACTTTATATTTTGGAGTGAACCCTACGGTCGCCCTATTGGGATTTTTGAATATAGGACTTTATGGGTGGACTTATACATCCTTAAAGCGGCGTTCCATCCTCAATACGTGGGTAGGAGCGGTCGTTGGAGCCATCCCCCCTCTTATGGGGTGGGCAGCCTCCTCGTCCCTAGCTCATCCCGGAGGGTGGTGTCTTGCTGCCCTTTTATATGCTTGGCAATTTCCACATTTCAACGCTCTTTCACACAACATCGCAGATCAATATAAAGGTGCGGGGTACGTGATGGCTGCTGCTGAAAATCCTAAGTTGAACGCGAGAGTGGCTTTACGTTATTCTATTCTAATGTTTCCAATTTGTTTTGGATTGAGTCACTATGGTGTGACAGATTGGTTTTTCCAAATTGACTCTGCAATTGCGAATGCATGGATGACAGTGCTTGCTTTCAATTTTTGGAATCAACAACGTAAAAATCATGCTAAGGGGCACATCCCTACCGCAGATGCAATCCAATTGGCAAACATAAATGCCAAAAAATTGTTTTGGTGCTCTGTTTGGCAATTGCCAGTTGTTTTAGTATTGGCGATGTTACATAAGAAAGGCCAATGGGACCGTCTAAACCAATATTTATTCGGGGTTGCAAGTAAAGAGCACACAAAGTTAACTACAATTTAATCTTGCACATAGAAGTATAATCAATGAATTATTCGGTAAAACTTAATGTCGCGGCCATAGTGTATGTGGCACTGAAGTTATGTGTTGAACCAATTGCATATCTTTTTCCATCATGATGACACACTAAAGTGACAGAATAGAAAATTTTACCTAGTTCCTTTGACAGATGTAAAGGTCTAATCTCAATATTGAGCATAGTATTTGCCGATGAAATCGTCCACATGATGCATGACTATTATTAATTTAATCAAGGATTGTTGAATAATAATAGTAATCATTAACGAAGAAAATTATTTTCTGTCACAATGCCAATAAAAAGCTTCTCGTGTAAAATACCGTTTGAAAAAAAAAGCCATAGCTAACGAGCCCCCTACCCTTATACATCCTATCAGACATTAAACTTCCACAGAATTTACCCGTGCGCTATAGAAGATTCTGGTCAAACAATATAATCCAAAACGCGTGCCCCGTCTCATCCAATTAGACCTTTGAACAAACATTAATATAACACGGCCTCACATAACCGTTATGCGATATTGGGTATATCTGTATAGATACAAATCAATTAAATAAAAAAACCAGACTGATAGATACGGTAAAATTACCTTCTTTGCTATCCTATCATTGAATTAAGAATATCTTGAAAAAGATGAAGCCAGGAGTTATCAAACCAAGGGCTTTTTGGAATTTTCGCAATATTCGAATACGGATAAAATATCAAACTTTCGCCGATCTATCACAATTGATTGAAGGAGGACATACAATTATTCATATATAGAATTCATGTATTTTCAAGGAGGAAAATCCAAAACATAATGAATTTCATTCGAACATTCCTACTCAACATTCAAAATGCAAATACTAAGACGTATTTAAATATTCGTGTTAATTTATACGTACTTCTAAATTAATTTGCTGCGTAAAGCAACTACCAAAATGAATAGAATATTTGTGCATATTCTTAATCATGCCCCTTTCTTTCATTCAGACAAAAAGAATAATTAGCAACTTCAAGAACATAATTGATTGAAACCACGGAATTTGTAGATCAACCAGTATTAGATGCAAATAGCAATTTACTTTGGACTCTTTACAAACCAAGATTGTCTACAACATCACCAATAGATAGGAGTCGTAATAAGCATTTCACTCGGATGATACTTAAAAATATTAGACATTCAACTCTTCGTTATTATGTGTATTTTCTTTTCGAGCGCTGAATATGATATGATCTGAGGTATTTGGAATCTTTACCTCGAATTTCATTACTCGCGTACGCTTCATTACGGTTTCAATATTTTTGAGAAATACGAGTCAAACAGCATATTCAGTAGTGTGTGGATTTTTCATGAAATTCACTAGAAGATTTATATCTTTTTTGTACAAATTGTGCCTGTGAAGTGAAAAAAAAGCCCAGATAATAAAATTTGAATCATAGAATTGAAAACATTGTAAAGAAATACGAACTCCGATGTAGTTTTACAAGTACTAAATTGTCTGATTATTATTTTTATAAATGCTCCGAAACAAGAAGCTGTTTCTCTGTATTTAGCTTTAAAAAGTTACCCATAAGAAGTTCGAAAATCTGTGCCAAATAAATATTGGGAAGAAAAACATCATCACCAAATTTGTTTGAGCAAAATAAATTTGACTTCTTCTCATTAGAAGATAATTCAATAGTATATTGGTACAAAACATTAACATCGACAAATAGTTTGAGCATTCTTATTAAAAATGTTATCGCATATGATAATCTACCTGTATTATTACATTTTATGAATTTGTAAATAAAATCTTACGACAAATATGGTGTAAATTTTCAAAACTTATCTTTGAAAATAAAACTTGAACATTCAATAAGGTCCAAATCTCCACATACTGAATTATTTTTGAGGTAAAATTCAATTTAGTTTTAGAGATTAATTAAGGGAGGCAAATGTCGTCTTCAATTATATTTTCATAATGTTTAAAGAAATAGTAGGCATAGAATATATGTACCTTCAACTGTGGCTGATGTAGCAGCGGTGATTTGATTGAAATATCTATAGATCAGAAGAAAATGTTTGTTTGATTGAAACACTGTATCGCCGAAAATATTTTGGAAGGAGGAGTGTCTGTTCTTGAAGGCAAAATCACTGCGGGCGTAAGAAGACGATCTCTGAATATATATTACAAGCAAGCAAACGGTGGCTTATTTCACACCATATGTCACTTCCGACTCGTTAATGTCGGGGTCGATGGCCATTAAGGAACATTTTAGAACACAATTCAATATTTTGCATTGGGGTATGGTTTTATATATTCATGTCTGGATGTTTTATTTTTGGATGAATTCAGTCATTCCCACAAAACAAATTGCACCCTTTATAAAAAAAAAGATATGAAATAATTATTACGTGCTATTCGTCATAAGAAATTTTGTCTTATGTCTAAAAAATTGCTATTATTCGTTTATATTTTGTGGGAAAACGAAAAATGCGCATCATATATTCGTTGTATCGAATAATATGTGTTGGAATAGAAAAAAATACATTAGATTAAATTCTAAATCTTTACATATCGTGGTAGTTTTTTTTTTTTTTTCTTTTTACAACTACGGTGAGGTTTTGATAGAGATCATTCGATTAAATGATTTTTCTGCTTACAATAGATTTATGCCTTGTACATCCTTGTGAGCGTATTAGTTTAGGAAAAGTCGGAGACAAGAAATATCAAGTTGGCGAATCTAGTAGGTAAGAATACTAGAATCTGAAAATAAGTATTCATTTACCGTACGAACTGTCTCAAAATACTGTTTATAATGGTTGCCTTTTTAAAAAGAGGTCAGAGCTTTTCACTCAATCAATGTTGTTGCTGTATCAAAGGATATTCGTAATATCTGTGATTCTCGTTGAAAAGCCCCTGGTTAGCATCTTCTCAAGCTTCTTGATCACACATAATCGGATTGGGCTCTGGTGAATAAATAAAGTCGGGGAACAGGAAAAGGCACCCATTGCCGCCAGCTGTTATCAATTCGGAGATAGCTGCATTCTTATTTTCATTCATTGTTCAGACTATGACCTATTTACACTTTTATTTCATCCGTCTTGCCTTTCACATTCAGCGTGCAAGTCTGTTGCGTGACCAAGGTTACTCAGAGATAGTCGGAGCTAACTATAGAATTCTTCCGTTTGACATCATGTGACATACAAGTACCCGAAGAAGCAACCCAATGCAAATGTGTCGTACAAATACTCATTATTTGAGATTGGCATTCTCGGCTAGTTCACGAGCCTCTATCATGCTTTATCGAAATTAAAGGAAGAAGCGATGAATAAGCACTTGATTTCAAAATTAAGCAAGTGGTTATTTACAGATAAGACTGCACACATTCACTCTGATATATTTTACCAGTGGACGGAAACTCAACCAATTACATACCACAGCGGCATAGTTCGAATTTTGAAATTCAAAATTACGATTTTGTTGGTTCTTCATTTCGAGTATTTGAAAGCTTGACGGCCAATTATCAATTTTTTCGAACGGAATCTCTCTATCGACCCTAGTGATACGTTTCAGAAGACGAACTTAAATTTTACAGAGTGAAGTTCAGATTAGAAGTTGTACATTATATTTCAGATTTTAATACCACGAATACCTATATGGGCTCTATCTTCCGAGGAATTTGTGTTGATATTGAAGCGAATTTTAATTAAAGCGAACGAACGAAATCCGGATATGAAGAGTGCGAGTTTTCCTATGAAATGCATGCAAAGTCTCAGAAGACTCTTCAGTATCCTCATCGCACGATAACGTCGTCAACGAGAATAACCTATTTAGCTCTAGAATTGTTAAAATTTTCTTTCGCTATTGCATCGTTGAGGAGATAATTGGGTAACAGACATCAAAAACCTTTCTCTCTAGTATTAGCACATTTTCAGTTTTGTTGCTATTGTGTAATATAAGGAATTTTTACGAACCACAATATTTCTACTTTCAAGGGTACCAACAGACGAATGTACTTTGAGTAACCATTGACATAATTTGTATCTTGAGCCTGAAAAATGTAGACATCTATATAGTAATAAGTTGATGCGAATGGCTCGGGGTGAAGAAGCATGATCCTGTTGGAAACTATAAAATCAACAAAAAACGCACAGAATCAGTAGTACCGGAACGATTATCTACGATAACGTACACAGAATCACAAACTTATATACTGGAATGAGGAAAGAAGAGGCCATCAAAGATATATTAATTAGAGCTGCTTTATTTTCTCACGTTCATGAAGTCCAGTGTTGATATCGTATTGCTCAGAATGTCGCACTTTGAAAATCTATCACTTTTAGCTCAGTAGGCAGATCTTGAAAAGTAGAGTTGACCTCTGATAGTGGACTATTAAATTTGGGTACCTATGAAATTGTTAGCCTTCGAGAGGGGATCATTGTGAAATCCCTGGATGATCACTGACTTACGACCACCCATCTTGAAAAAGAACAGCTTAGAAAGGAAACATCAAAGTTTCTGGAAAAGGAAACCAATCTAGAAAAAGCGCAGAAACCAAGCTTGAGATTAAGGTAGGTGCCGAAGAATCTTTTCTTTCGCTAGATATGCTAAATCAGATCTATCGTGTGGAAATTTTGCATTTCGAAACACAATAGTACACGAGCGATGCGACATTTTTCCGGAACACTGTATGTACAATTCGAAGTGAGAATTCACGTACAGAGAGTCACTCAATGCACCTACTATTAAATGTTGGGAAGATTTGCCGACCAGTGGCATCAAGGATTACCTGCCGATTGGGTAGCACTGATGAAGCTGTCAATTACGCCTTTCGGAAAGAGATCATCGCCGAAGACCCTGGGCGTTACTACCCTCCAATTCTGTCGACTAGAGGTAATGAGCCAATCTTGAGAGTTCCCGAGTTTGTCAAAAAGTACGCCGGCCTTGATTTTGCTAATCTTGCTGATGCCAAATTTCATGATGCTATACAGATCGAAGGCAAAGTGAAAGCAATAAGGAGGGCTGGTAAGGCAATGTTTTTCATTGATATTGTCCAAGATGATACCAAGGTCCAAATTTGTGCTTCCAATAAATTATTGAAAGATACATCGAAAGAAGAATTTTCAAAAATCCATTCTTTCATACGAAAAGGCGATCATGTGATTTGTGTTGGTCATCCTTCGACCACCAATGTGGGGGAGTTAACACTCAAGGCTTCAAGACCAATCACTGTTTTAAGTCCTTGTCTCAATTCAGTTAAAATGCCAGATAAGATTGTTGATAGAAAGATTATAAATAAGAATCGGGTGATGAACTACATAGTTGATCCAATACTGCGAGACAAGATCAAAGTCAAAGGATCCATTACAAAGGCAATTCGTGATTTCCTCCACCTGGATGGGTTTCTCGAAGTTCAAACTCCCATCCTAGCTGGAGCAGGAACTGGTGCTAATGCTGAACCGTTCGAGACAAAACTGAAAGCAATATCAGATCAGAAGTTACTGCTTCGTGTTGCGCCAGAGTTGTGGCTCAAAAAGCTTGTTATTGGAGGCTTTGATAAGGTATTTGAGATAGGTTCAAATTTCAGAAATGAAGGAATTGATTCCACGCACAACCCCGAATTTCTTTCATGTGAGTTTTATCGCTCTTTTACAAACCTTGCTGAGTTGATGAAAATGACTGAAGACATATTTTCATCCATTCACTCAAGATTGGCACAAGACTCTAAATCTTCGACACTTTTAGCGAAACAAATCGAGAAATTTCAATCCTTTCAGACAAAAAACTTTCCGAAGTTCGAGTTCATTCCAACATTAGAAGAAAGGACGAGTCACAAATTACCTGCGAAGTTAACCACCGAGTCTCTAATGGAATATTATTCGAAAATAGGACTTGAGGTTCCTGCCAATAAGTCACCTGCAAACTTGCTAGACACCCTTTCAGCAAAATATTTGGAGTCCTTGAGTAAGGAACATCCAGATACTCCTGTATTTATTTACAATCAGCCGTCTGTGATGTCACCGTTAGCGAAGTCTACCAATTTGGACTACGGTGGCCGTGAGTTCGAAGTATCTCTACGCTTCGAACTTTTCATAAATGGAAAAGAGTTTGTCAATTCTTACGAGGAAGAAAACTCTCCATTTGCTCAAGCTGAAAAATTCAGACTTCAACAAGAATTAAAAAAGGACTTTCAGGATAACGAGTCCATAATTCCAGATTGGAACTATGTTCAGCAAATGGAATATGGACTACCACCAACTGGAGGTTGGGGTTGTGGGATTGACAGACTCAGCATGTTATTCAGCGATTCCGACAGAATCGAGGATGTTTTGACTTTCGGAACTCTCAGAGACGTTGTACGCCAATAGAATGTAAATAGGAAGAAAGTCTTGTATATATAATTTCGTTGAGCATATGTTTGATCCACGGTTGGTGACCGCGCCTGGGGCGCGGTGCCCAGACCGTTCGCGAATGTTATGCCGATTTTCACAGATTTCATTACGCAAATCTACTCACTAACGCACTGAACGACTTTGGAAGGCTTAAGCGTGACCAAATCCCGATGAATTTTGAGGATAGAGAGGATAAAGATGGTGTGAGGGTCACATGGAATAATGTACCGAAATCGAAGCTTCAAAACCAAAGAAATATAGTACCTTTGGCTACTCTCTACACTCCGTTGAACAACAAGTCTAAGATTTCATGTCTAGACGCAACATGTATATCAAGATGTCGTCAATGTAAGGCGTTTTTAAATCCTTATGTTACTGTTAATCAGCAAACACCCGATATATGGTACTGCCAATTTTGTTCCTTTGGAAATCGTATGTCTCTTACTGAATCCGGAGCATACCCTCTCTCAATGCAACCTGAGCTTTCAACTGTCGAATATACAACAGGTCGCCAATCAAAGCTTCCACCGATATTTTGGTATGTTGTCGACACTTGTTTCGAAGGAGAGGATATCGAAGACGCATTCAAATCCCTTTGCGAGCTGTTGACATTATCGATTTCCTTGCTTCCTTCTAGTTCCTTGGTTGGCTTCATAAGTTTTGGTAAGCATGTTCAATTACATGATTTACTGGACCCTCATAAAAGCTTCTCTTTCAATGGTATCAAAGAGTACTCTTTGGACCAAGTTCAAAAGATTTTGGGACTTAGCCCTTCGGGAATGGGAAATTCCTCAACGTTAAGTTCTGTCGCGCACAGATTTCTTCAGCTGGTTGAGATTGCTGAATATCAGCTATGCAATATTCTCGAGAACTTAACCAATAACATTTTTCCTCACAATAGTTCCAAGGAGAGGGCTGAAAGATCGACAGGTTGTGCTATCAATGTTACTTCCTTGATCATTGAAGCAATATTAGGGAAAGGGAACTCTTCAGGTGGTCACATCATGTGCTTTGTGGGTGGTGCCACGACGTACGGACCCGGTAGAATAGTTGGATTACCGTTGAAAGAGCCAATGAGGTCACATCATGATATTGAAAGATCTCTTGCGACAAACTTACCAAATATTCTGAATGGAATAACTAAAGTTGATTCTCTGCTTTTCAAGCAAGCTAAAAATTTCTATGAAAAAATAGCTAAGGTTTTGGTGACCTTGGGAATCAGCTGTGATCTTTTCGTGGGGTCGTACGATCAAGTAGGACTTTTTGAAATGGATGAGGTCAGCGCCAAAACAGGAGGTGTTGTTGTCATGTGTGACTCTTTTAGCACCTCTATGTTCAAACAGAGTTTTATTCGTTTCTTCCGCAGAATTGACGATGAAGAAGGTTCAGACCTTGATATGGCCTTCAACGCAACATTAGAATGTCGTACTACCCAAGACCTTCAAATACAGGGGCTAGTTGGTCATGCTAGCGCCCTTCCTTTGCGTAAAGACAAGTTTGTTGAAGCGTCGGTTCTGCCGCAAAAGCTTGGTGAAGGAGGAACAAATGCTTGGAAGTTATGCAGTGTTGATCCTCAATCCACTTACGCAATCTATTTTGATAAGCTTGACTCTCCCCAAATTGGATATGCATTTATCCAATTTTCTTTCCATTATCAGCATCCAAGCGGAGAGCTAAGATTGCGAATCACTACCATTCCACTTCCTGTTATTGCTGATTCGGATGCGCAAAACTTAGAGCTTTCATTCGATCAGGAGGCTGCAGTAGTTGCAATTGCAAGAAGCGCCATTGTGAAATTAAGCACAAATGTTTTAAGCGGAGAAAGGACGACATACAGTCAGACTGATGTGGTGAAACATCTAGACAAGTTGTTAATCGACTTTTGCACTCGCTTCGCGGTTTACCAAAAGGGAGTCATCAATTCCTTCCGTTTGTCTAGCAATTATGCTATGTTACCTCAGTTCATGTATCATTTGCGCCGCTCCCCATTCATACGGGTATTCAACAATTCTCCTGACGAGACCAGCTACGTGAGACATGCTTTCATGCACGAGGATACTAACAATGGCCTCATCATGATCCAGCCATCTCTTCTCTCATACGATGTGGATACTTTCGGATCTCAAGATGAAAATGGAGAAGTGATGAGCGATCCAGAAGCTGTTCTTTTAGATTCTGTATCTTTAGGTCCCACTAAGATCCTTCTCCTAGATACATTCTTTCACATCTTAATTTACCATGGTGAGACAGTTTCGCAGTGGAGGAAAGCGAATTATCATAATACTGAAGGGTACGAGCACTTCAAGGAGTTTTTGGAAGCTCCGAAACGAGAAGCAATGGAAATTTTGATGGATAGATTTCCCTTGCCCAGATTTATTGACTGTGATGAAGGTGGATCACAAGCTCGTTTCTTAATGGCCAAGTTGAACCCCTCCACTAGTTACTCCACAAATCCCAATCAGTCTTATGGGGTGAGCTCCGAAGTGTTGACGGATGATACTAGTCTTCAAATGTTCATGGATCAGATCCAATGCATTGTCGTCGGTAAGAAATAAGCAAATATAAGAGAAATCAAACTAACCCCAACTATGAAAAACTAAAACTTTAGTAATAGGTCTGTAGCTCTTAATTAAGTTAGAACTAAGGCGGGCAATGCTCAAAGATTAGTACTTGCATTCGCGACAATTTTTCAATGATCTTTTCGTCGACTACGAAATGAAAAGGAAGATTAACCCAATCGGATCAATAAATTTTATCGAGCCAGAAAAAGATCAAATAAATTACCTACGATATAAGAAAGAAAGATTAACCGTACGTCATGCCCCTCCTTTGTATATTGAAAATGCGATGACTTTGGACCATTGGGTTGTGACGCTTCTCTTCTCAGAGATATACAAAGAGAATATTATGGAAGTCTATAACCTGAAATATTTTACGTTTTTATTATTTCTAGGAGCACAAGGAAAAGAATATATACCTGAAATCCGTGAAACATGTCTTCAAGGCACCGAAACTTTGATTTTTGTTTCCCTGAATATCAACACAAAAAGCATAAAAGGTCGTTCTATTTCTTATATCGACAATGAGATTTGCAAGTCGCTTGCGTCTTATTTTGATATACTAGATCCATTGGGAGGCGGTGTATATCCTTTAGACTACTTAGTTGTGGCAGACAAAAATTTGAAGGTCCGATGTAAAGTACCCATACAAATTTGCAAGAGTCGCCAAGTTCACCAAAAGTTTTGCATTGATCTTTCTCAGTTGAAAGGGTTTCTTGAAGAATACCTGATCTTTGCATCCCATGACTTGATCGTAAATTAGTTGACTCAGAATGCGCATGAGCTAAGCTCGAGGAAATATAATTTTACCACTATTGTAAAAGAGCAAGTTTTTGCTGCTCCAATTCTTTATATTCATTTCTTTGCTTTTCAATCTCTTCTTTGACCTTTGCGACATAGACATCAAGCCTTGCAAGTTCATCAATTTCATCTGTCATAAGAAATTCCTGGTCTCTTTTGTTTGGGTCTGAAAGCTTATATGGTAAAAGATTCAGTGGCTTCCTTGTTAAAATCTCAAAAACAGCCTCTGTAGGTTCTTGAAACACTAGTTCGTCAAATAGAACGGAATGAACTTCTCCATTTTCTCTTTGGGGCGCAGTAGGATTATATGGATGGAGTTTCAAGCTGTGGAAAATCTGAAAGTTTTTTTCGTTTAAGCCCAATTCTGACCCCGCATGAAAGTGTATCTTGATAATGATTTCAAACTCACCCCAGCCTGTTGCGGTTACCTGATACGGAGGTTTTTCGACAGACCTTACGGGATTTTCATAAGTTTCATGCAATTTGAAGGTAACTCGTTTGATCAAGGGGGACAAGTCCACATTATCGAGGACGGGCCTGAAAAACACTGTCCATTCATGTGTATGGTCAGGTGGTGTTTTCAGCGTCCTTTTCTCTGGACTTAGACGGATAGCGCTGTTACCATATAAAATAGGGACTGAAATTGATACGTTTTTTATTCTTTTGGACATTGTTCAATCTAGAGGAGAATTGATCGCGTACTATTTACTTCCATTTTCTCATCAGTGTGCATATAGTGGCAAGACACACCCTCCTCTACTGCGGAGCGAGAGGCTTCCAATCTGACATTGTCCTGCTTTGGGGCTTTCTCATAGATCCTTGCAATCCAGAACGAGTAGGCGGTGGAGCAGGTCTGTTAGGCGAAGCCGCCGTCGATGTAATGTTTTCGGGCGATTCAACCCTTGTGGATGAGAGTGACAGCGGCTTTGCAGGTTTGATAGGCTTGAGAGTCGCTAAATGTGCGGCTGTGGAATTTGGGCTTAGGTGATTTGCTGAAGCAGGGGAAACCGCAGTAGGGGATGTGGTTAGCGGAGTGGGAGAATTGCTAGGGATGAGTGGGGCAGCATTGAATGCAAGAGAAACCGGAGTTCTGGAACCATTCCGGGCCGGCGGTGGGTTGGGCGGAACAGAATGCGGTTTCAGAGTCTTTGAGGGGAGTGAAGGATTCACTGGCACTACGGAAAGGACAGAAGAATTCCTAGAGCCCGAAGAACCGTTTTCAGTCGGTTCGGGAGCGACGCGCCGACTCATTGGAGGAGGGGGAACTCTTCTAGGCAAATTACCCGAAGTAGATGAAGGGGCACGACTAGGCAACTTGGGTGCCAAGGATATAGTATCATCAAGTAGGTTCATGTCCGACAATACATCTGTGGAGAAAGTCGACCCTCTTGATGTCAGAGAAGAAGAGCTGCTTGCGCCGTACCCAATCTCGTTGTTATCTCCACTCTCAGCCTTGTATTTCTCGAAATATTCTTTCGCCAATTGCTTTTTCATCGGAGAGTCCACATATTTCACCCTTCCTTTGAAAGTGCTGTAGACTGGTTTATGATCACTCTCGAATATATTCATGACACTGTTATAGTTCAAGGAAGTCAACTTGTCACCAACAGTACTTCTATAAAGCACTCTGTCTGTCCACGATGGAACTCGTTGCTTTTCAGAAGTATCGTAGTTTGAAGTTCGCTTATCAAATTTGTAGGTTGGATAAAACTTAATTTTTCCCTCCTGAAAGCCTGAAAATGCACCACCTTTCGCGTGTCTCTCTTGATTCAATTGATCAAATTGCAACAACTCATCAAACGCACCATTCTCAATCAAGTAACGGCACCTGTCGTTTGGAAGATTGATACGGTAATTCAAGTCTCCCATCCAGATGATATGATCATGGTCACTAATGGTAAAATTTCGAGTGAAAGTTAAACCCAGCATAATTGCACTATAGTCATTGTATCTCTCAGTAGTTGCACTTACACCTGCTGCAAGGTGCGACGTCACAATGGCGAAAGAGGTCGAGCCAAACTCAAATCGAATAGCGCAAGCTCCTTTATTCGCCGTTATACCTCCGAAACCTGTTTTTTTAGAAGATCCCGATACGTGTGAAACATTTTTCATCTGAGATCTTTTGACGAAAAAAAAGAGACATAAAGACGAAATAGACTCTGATCTAAGAAGAGAATACTGCTCCCCCTGGGAATTGAGTTGTTCTTCTATCACACGCGCCCAAAGGTTTGGCTTGCTTCCATCGGAATTAAGTATCGATCCAGCATTCAACTCAATGAGTTCTTGTAATCCAATAGCGTAAACATCCGGCAAATCCATATCGTAATTTTCTGGGGGAAAAAGCCAGCTTGCGAGATCCATTCTTGAGCTCGGCGTGGCTGCATTCATATTGAAAGTCCCTGTAAACACCTTGATTTCACTGTAGCGTGTGAAACGTGCTTCATTTTGCTTCAATTTATCCTGAATATATTCATTGATAGGGTCATAAATTTTGACCGGAAGGGATAAGCGGCCATCCCTCCCAAGTAGCAAGTCTATGGTGGACTGTTTTTTTGAATCCACAAAAGTGTTCTGGTACATTCTAGAAACGGATTTCGTCACATCTGAAAGAGCACCAGCAAAATTCATTTTACCAGACCTCGAAAAAGAAGACTTCAAAGCATTTGTACCGGTGTAAATTTGAGATATGGCATCACCATTATCCGCCCACAAAGCGTTATGTTTCGCAATAAGTTCGTCTTGAACGGATTTATGTGGGGTCGAATTTCTTAAATAAGATTGATTCTTGAGAATGTGCTCTAAGATGCATTGGCAGACCACTTGTTCGATTAAATTTGTTCTATCCAAACAATCCAAGCAGTTAACTCTGAAAACACCATCTTGTCTCGTCACAACTTCCCCTACTTTAGCGTCGAAGTCGAACCAACCAAACTGCTCTAACGAATCAAAGAGTTGAGGCAAAATTTTCGACGCTCCAGCAAATCCACCACTCAGCTGCTTTGTTTCGGCATGGAAATCAAAATGCGTATATGCAACTTTGTCACGATGATGTGAACTTTTCAATAAATCGCCATAACGGCGCAGAACTTCGATTTCTTGGGACTTTGTCTTAGATAGCAAATTGACGATGTGGCAGACACCATACGTTTGACAAATATTATCGAAATGCTTCTCAAAGATTGGCTGAGTCGCTTCAACAGATCTTGTAAGAGTGATTTTAGGGTTAATCAAAGTGGAATCTTGCTCCCAGAACGCAGGCACTGAACCTCTGATTTGCGTAAACGCATAAATCTGGTCAAGGGATAAGTTGCTATATATAAATTCCGTCTCCACAAAATTGGCAACATAACCATCATCGTCAATTCCACGGGCATTGAACCTGGTACCCGCTCTTTTCCAAGATTGCTTAGAGATAATAGAGATAGTGTCACCTCGAGAATTGAGAGAAACACTCTTGGCAAATCCGCGGATGACCGTTGTTAAAAATCTATTGTCATCCAAAATTTCAACGGCAGATTCATCTAATGTGGATCTGAATTTTATCAATTCATCCATTAAAAACGAATTCCACATGTATTGCTCCTCGTAATGCTGCATGTTTACGTGGTCATTTTCATCAGAGGAAGAAGTGCCAGAGAAATTGCGTAATTTGCTGTGGTCGACTCCTCTGTTCTGCAAAAGCGAGGTCAAATCAAAATCATTCGAAAAGTAAAATGATCCGTTGGAAAGCAACTTTTTCAACTCGAAGCACGGATGCGGAACTCTTGGAATCGAAGGATCATATTCATCAGGTTCTGAATTTGACTGAATAGGAAATCCATTGGAGTCTAAATTCACAAAATCCCATTCGTTAGACGCCAAGGAAATAAACTCCACAGCAAAAATCTTGTTGACAGATTCATAGGGGACTGGGCGAGCAACATCAGTCATTGCACCAGTAATAACTGCCAAAAATGTTTGCTGGTCCACATTAATCAACCCCAAGCATCCATGTATGTCCCTCTTATAAAGAATGCTGTACTTTTTTGACTTGATTACTTGCGACGTCGGCTCTAGATGAACGGATACGGTAGGAGTTTTGGAATTTGCACGCGACTGAAGTAGACGAAAGACAAGACTATGCGTTTCGGAAACCACAGCAATAGACCGTGGCTCATTACATACATAGACTCTCATGGAGAAAGTGTTTTGTCAATGGGTGGGCTCTGAGAGGATCAAAGATATGCTAGAATATGTAGAACACCAGTACATCTTTAACGTTAATGGGACAATTGTTGCTAACCTGATACATGAAATTTCAACTCTGGTCAAAGCAAGGATATGTACTTAAATATGCAAAACAATCATCTTAATTCATCATGATGTTACATTTGCCATTCATAAGTCTCAAATTTTAGAGTCCGCTGTCTCAATTCTACTTGACGTTGCTGGCCTGCAACGACGTACTTCGAAAACCAGTACACCTCGGCGCAAATACTGAATTGAAAAATTGCCGACAAACTATTTTACAATCCACATTTAAAATGGCCACCAACTATCAACTCACATTGTCTGACGAGTCCAAGGAAAGAATTTTGAAGCTTGTGGACTGGTCTAGAACTGTTGCTCACTACGGTTTTATTCCTTTTATCTTGTATTTGGGCTGGAAGTCTACTCCAAACAAGCCTAACTTGTTCAACTTGTTGAGTCCTTTCCCATCTGCCTAGACATGGTACTTGTACATATCAATAAATTCATGATTACCTGACTTTTTTTAGTAAAGATTTCTGTATCATTATTCTTTGATGGTATTCAACCGAGGTGATTTCACAGAGTTGAACTCCTTGAAGAATATATCATGATCACCTTTTTACAACATCATTCAAACGACGGAAAAAACCTCAATAAGAAGTGAAAGAAAACAATAGCTCTCATGTACGACCAAGTGATTTAATGTTTTCGTTTTCGAAACGTTGAGCGATGGAATATAAGCCGCTTTAGAAGTCAAAGAAGTTCGCAATCTTTCATTACTCCTTCTTTAATGCCCTCAAATTGGTCCGAGCGTCATGTGGAAGCCTCCTCGGGATTCATAGCTGGCTTTGCAACCACAATTGTTACACATCCCCTTGATCTAATCAAGATCAGACTACAGCTTTCTACGAAACTGTCAGCAAGACCATTCGATCTTCTACGAGATGTCATTGGTAATATTAACAGGGACGGAAGAGCCGTTTACGAAGCATCAAAAAAACAAAAACCACTTTCTCTTTGCTATTTGAACCAGTATTATAGAGGAGTGGGACCAAATCTTCTCGGCAACGTTTCTGCGTGGGCTCTTTACTTCTCATTGTATAATGAGTTCAAGCACCTTATGCCCTCAACTGAGGGGACAACAACGTACTTCACGGCCTCCACATTTGCGGGATTAACCATATCCCTAATAACCAACCCAATATGGGTTTTGAAGACCAGAATATTGAGTACGTCGAGCCTTGAGAGAAACTCGTACAAATCCTTGATGGACGGGGTTTCTCAGATATACAAAAATGAAGGTTTGTCCACATTTTGGAAAGGATCCATACCCAGCATGTTTCTGGTCTTTCAAGCAAGTTTGAACTTTACTTTATACAATCATGCTAAAGACTATCTCATACTGAAACTGAAGGCAGAAGAACTTCTGACTGTACAATACATGTATGCGTCTGTATTCTCCAAAACGGTGAGTATGATCTTCATGTATCCGTCCCAAGTTGTCCGTTCTAGACTTCAACGTTATAATTTCGATCACTCTCTGCGTACGTTAGTGAAGGTGGTCAAAGAAATATGGACGGAAGAAGGGAGGTTTAAAGGTTTTTATAGGGGGTTGAGCGCTAATATTGTTCGCGTGCTTCCTTCGACCATCATTACATTTGTTTCCTATGAAATGACAAAGCAATATCTATCCTAAAGCAACTGACGGGAAACTTTCTTGTATATATGATAAACTAGAATTCATTTAGTGATTTTCCCCTCGTATGTTTACATTTTCTTGCGATGGGCCATGGCTGATAGCGACGCGAAATATTATTGGGCTTTACGCGTTGCATCACATTGGGGAAACAATATTCATCATGTCCTCAGAAGAGCCACCTGCAAAAAAAACACGAATCGATAATATATCAGATAATTCAAATGAAAGTAATATCAGTGAGAGTAATGATTCTACACCTGCTCCGTTGAATAGAGAATGGGTTCCCAAATCTGTATCAACCATCACTGAGAAGCTCAAGTTTACTAGCAGCACGTACCATTCCCCAATTCCTGATAATGTCAAAAATAATCCTAAGCAAGGTGTAGTTTTGGGCGTTGACGAGGCCGGCCGCGGACCTGTTTTGGGAGCAATGGTTTACGGAATATCCTACTGTTTGGACAACTATCAAGAGCATTTGAAAAGGAAATTTGGGTTTGCCGATTCCAAGACGTTGAAAGATTCGAGAAGACAGGAGCTTTTTCAGCTTATCGAAGACGAAGAAAACGAACTCCACAAGAATGTCGGTTGGGCTACTTGTACCATGACCGCCAAAGATATTTCCAACGGTATGCTCCGTAGCGCTTTGGGGGCCGGTTCGTATAACTTGAATGAACAAGCACACGACACGACCATCCAGCTAATCAAGGAGGTGCTTCAAAAAGGAGTTAACTTGCGTGAAATATTTGTGGACACCGTCGGTCCCCCAGTATCTTACCAAGCTAAACTCAAGGGCCATTTTCCTGACATTGACATCACTGTTACCAAAAAGGCAGATAGCATTTACCCTATTGTCAGTACCGCATCCGTGGTTGCCAAAGTGACCAGGGATTTGAACCTAAAGTGGTACAATGACAACATAAAAGAATTTATCGGCAAAAACTGGGGCTCGGGATACCCATCGGACCCGAATACGAGCAAATGGCTCAATAGCAATGTCGACAAGGTTTTCGGCTGGAACTACGGTTTGGTCAGATTTCTGTGGCAGACAGCCAAAGATGCTTTGGAACGACACGGTGGTCACAAGGTTGTGTATGAGGCTGAATGTGTCAAGGACAGCGGATATCAAGACGTGGGCGACTTTTTTTCGAAGCCAGCATCAACAGCCCTAGTAGATAATCTGTTTTACGGATCTGAAGTCAAGCTCTAGGTAGGAGCAACAAAATACAAGCGAGGAATTTTTTTTTTGTTATTAATATCTGTAACTGCCCGCTTGGTCTCGCTTTGGCCGGCGAAGCCAAATGCGCGGAATTGGCAAAGATCGGCACCGCGACGGACTTCCACGCCGGACTCTAGTGCCCGACTTAATCCGGGACTCGGTATCGCAAAATACGACAACACAAAAGAAAAGAAGGAGCAGTAATACACGCCAAATCCAAATAAAATCCCAGACCAGACACAGGAGGAACCAAATCCGGAGTTTGGCTGCACACTTAAGGTGAGGGCCACGGCAAGTTAAACCGGAGCACCGAAAAACCCGTCCCTCCCTTACGCGGACATTCACCCCCGAGGCTACGGAAGACAACCATGCGATGGTCCGGGTCCTGTACATCTCAACACCCACCCGAACCCGTCCAAAAACTTCTTCCCTTCTTCACTCTGAGAACTAACTACAATGTCTGCTTTGTTCGCTAACAGAGCCGCCCTCGCCTTGCGTGCTGTGGCCGGCAACTCTTCCAGATCTTACCTTGCTTCTACCTTTTCTTTGCAAATGGCCAGATTGTACTCCTCTGGAAAGTTCCCCCCTCACACTGTTATCAACATGCCTGCCTTGTCTCCAACCATGACTGAAGGTGGTATTGTGTCTTGGTCCAAGAGCGTCGGTGACCAATTGAGCCCAGGTGAACCTATTGCTGAGATCGAGACCGATAAGGCTTCCATGGACTTCGAGTTCCAGGAGGACGGTTACTTGGCCAAGATCTTGGTCGATGCCGGCGCCACTGACATCCCTGTCGGTAAGCCAATTGCCGTCTACGTTGAGGAAAGCGAAGATGTTTCTGCATTCGAGAGCTTCACTGCGGAGGATGCTTCCGGGGCTGCCGCTCCTGTTTCCAAGGCTGAAGAGACCAAGGCTGAAGAGACCAAGGCGGAAGAGCCAAAGGCTGCCGCTCCAGCTCCATCCACCGATGCTGCTCCAGCCAAGTCTGCTTCTACTTCCGGCTCTTCCGTTGGTAGAATTTTCGCCTCTCCATTGGCCAAGACCATTGCTCTCGACAAGGGTATCTCCTTGAAGAACATTAAGGGTTCCGGTCCTAACGGCAGAATTATTGCCAAGGACGTCGAGAACGCCAAGCCTGTTGAAGCTGCCCCAGCTGCTGCCCCAGCTGCCGCTTCTTTCGAAGATATTCCAATCACCGGCATGAGAAAGACCATTGCCTCCAGATTGTTGCAATCCACCCAACAATCTCCTTCCTACATTGTGCAATCTCAGCTCAACGTCTCCAAGTTGTTGAAGTTGCGTCAATCTCTCAACTCCACTGCCGAGGACAGATACAGATTGTCTGTCAACGACTTGTTGATCAAGGCTATTGCCTTGGCCTCCTTGAGAGTGCCAGAGGTCAACTCTGCTTGGTTGGGTGACCAAGGTGTCATCAGACAATTCAGTGTCGTTGATGTTTCTGTTGCTGTTGCTACTCCAACTGGTTTGATCACTCCAATCGTCAAGAATGCCCACACCAAGGGTTTGGCCGCCATCTCTGCTGAAGTCAAGGACTTGGGTAAGAGAGCCAAGGACGGTAAGTTGGCCCCAGAGGAATACCAAGGCGGTACCATCTGTATCTCTAACTTGGGTATGAACAACGCTGTGAACTCTTTCACTTCCATCATCAACCCACCACAATCTGCTATCGTTGCTATTGGTACTGTTGACAAGAAGGCTATCCCATCTTCTGTCAACGAGCAAGGCTTTGTTTTCGCTGACGTCATCACTGTTACTGGTACTTTTGACCACAGAACCGTTGACGGTGCCAAGGGTGGTGAATGGATCCGTGAGTTGAAGAAGATTGTCGAAAACCCATTGGAGTTCTTGATCTAAGGTGGATAGGAACAAAAGTACGTCATTTTAGCCATTCCCGAAACATAAATAGTGTGGAAAATACACTGCACTTGAAAGTATAGGGGACATGTAATCGTTCACAAACAGATATTTTTACTCGCAGATCCAGCCATGCGACTGCAACTGGCGCATAATGTGGTCGTGGTAGAACATCACTTGACTCACATTTGATTAAATTCGCAGTAACGTGTAGTCCTGTTTTGAAGTCGCTTTTGCTCGGACTTTTTCCTCCACCCGCATAACAAAAAGCCAGAAATACAGTTTCTTGTTCACCCTCCTGCTATACTCCCATGACTATTGAAACTATTTATATAGCACGCCATGGATACCGCGCAAATTGGCTTCCGCTTCCCCACCCACCTAATCCTACTGGAATTGACAGTGATCCTGCTTTGGCTCCCCACGGAGTTGACCAAGCTAAAGAACTAGCCAAACATCTTATCGGCTTGCCTAAAGAAGAACAACCGCAGTTCATAATCTCGTCGCCATTTTATAGATGCGTGGAAACGGCAGCACCTTACGCGCGTGAGATGGGATTGAAGGTTGCCCTAGAAACTGGCGTGGGCGAATGGTTCAAAAAGTCGAGACCAGTCATTCCGAAGCCAGGAAACTACGAAACTCACACTAAATTTTTTCCTGATGTTTTGGCTGACAACTCCATTTGGGAAGGTTCCCAGGTTGTGCCTAGTATCGAGGGAGAAGATGAGAGCGATATTTTTGATAGAACCAGCCGGTTTTGGGCAGCATTTTTCCCAATATTCGAAGAGAAGTATCCCGATGTGAAGCGTGTGCTATTTATTACACATGCCGCTTCTAAGATTGCCGCGGGCGCATCGTTGTTGGGTCTATCTTCCGTGCGCGATCCCATTGAGATTAACGGCGAACAAGTGACGTTCCGTGCGGGTGCGTGCTCGCTCGATAAGTACATCAAAAAGGGCGACAAGTGGATCATTTTAGAGAACGGCAGAACCGATTTCCTTAAGGATGGCGAAGAAATGAACTGGAACTTCGCTAACGGCTTTGAAGCTGGTTCAGATGAAGATATCAAGGCTAGAGCTGAGGCTGCGGCTGCTGCTTCTGCTGCTTCCTCTGGTACCAGCCAAAAAAATGTTGAATATGAGGTATGTAGTAAAGTTTGAGGCCGTCCAATTAAATAGAGACAATACTAACAGATATTACAGGAACTTTTTCTTACGGTGGATGTTCCCATTGTTGCACCCACGTACTATGATGAACTGGTACAAGAAAGCCGGGAAGCTAGCGGAATGTCGGAGCAGTTATTGATCAATCCTAGCGCAAAGTTTCAAATCACGCGCTTAGATGAAGCTAACCCGTTGTTCAAAATTTCTGATAATGCCAATGCGGCGGCAGATCCAGAGAGTATCGCATTTAGTAATCTTAGTGCGATAGACGGCCAGATCTACCAAACTAACTGGTCGCGCTTACTAGGTACTGAGTTGATATTCGATGAAAATGGAGAGTTGGTGGGTACTGTAAGAGAGCATTTGGTGGCCGATCCTTCTGTTAAAATTAAACAGAAACCCCAGGGCACAACTAGCGAGGACGGTATGGAATTGGATTCAAATGAGGAGGAAATCGACACCAAAACTGCTTTCTTAAGAAAAGCTATTGCCAATGCCAAAGCAAAAAAGGCCTAGACATGTTTAAACATCAACTGTGTGTATACTATATTGTACAATAGATCCATACCATTAGCAACAGTGGATGATCACGTGCTCCTACAGTGTTGATTACCTCTGGGATAGGATACGTTTTTCGACCAAATGATGACTCCCAACAGCCGCTTGAATACCGCTCTTGCGAAATACAAATTTATTCTTGGGTCCTCATCTCCCAGACGTAAGGAGATTTTGGCGAAAAATCTAGGGATTGAAGATTTTGTGGTGATTAAGTCAACTTTTGAAGAAAATCTTCCCAAAGCCTCATTCAAAGACGTCGACTACGTGACCAAAACAGCACAGCACAAAATTGATAGCATAATTTCTCAGTTGAGTATATCAGAGAAATATGTTTTGCTAGTGGCCGACACAATTGTCTCTTGCGCAGGTGAGATCTTTGAAAAGCCCGAGACTGAACAAACTCAGCTATTGATGATGAAGAGATACAGAGAAAATCCAGATGACATTCGAGTTATTACCTCTGTTCATATCTGTAAATTGGGTATTGGAAGAAACATTGAGACTCACTTGAGTGACCACGAGATTACAACCTTGAAATTCGACTCTACTTTGTCTGATTCCCAATTGCAAGATTATATTGATACCCGCGAGGGACTTCATGTTGCAGGTGGCTTTATGTACCAAAGCAAAGGATCGCTACTTTTTAAGGGCATTGACGGGGACTACTTCAATGTGGTTGGTCTACCTGCGGCTAGAACTTATCGGATGTTGGAAGCATTGGACCTTGAGTGAAGAGTGAGCATGCCTAGCCTGAAGTTGAGAGCGCGCCAGTAGAAAGAAAAACAGAAAAATTGCAAGAAGTCATGGCCAATTATAGTATAGACTCTTTCAATGACTCATATTTTAGAATGAATTTAATTTACCTGGTAGCAGAACTTAGCATGCTTCAAAAGGCGCTGTAATTGTACAATGCGAAACGCTCCATTTGGCGCATGCCTTATGTAGTCCCAGCCTGCACACCGCGGCCTTTTTTTTCCCCGATGAGATGATGAGAGTAACCACTTATCTTCATTAACAATGGCAAAGAAGGCAGCCAAATCTACCAAGAACACCTCTGTCGAGGAAAAAAACAAAAATGCTAAGCAAAACAACATTAAGGAAGAATCCTTGAGCTTAAATGACGTTTCAGACTCTTCCTCAGAGGAAGAATTGTCCAGTGATGAAGAAATAGAGATGGAAGGTCTTGAAACCGGCAGTGAACAAAAAACGGCTGGAAAGGGACACACTGTTAACATTACTAAGGATACCACTGACTCTACCACTAAGAGCACTAAAAAAAGAGGCGTGCTTTACATTGGTAGACTCCCCAAGCTGTTCCAAGAATACGAAGTGAAGAAGTACTTCTCTCAGTTTGGTGATATTTTGAGGTTGAGAATCTCGAGAAACAAGACTACTGGTGCATCTAGACATTATGGTTTCCTTGAATTCAAAGATTACAATGTTGCTAAGATTGCTGCGGAAACCATGAACAACTACCTTTTACTTGGCCACTTGTTGAAGGTTCACGTTATTGAAGATCCAAAGGAAAATTTGTTCGCCAAAAAATTGAAGAACAACTTTAGAGCTTTCGACTGGAGAGCCAAAGAATACGCCCAGTTCCACAAAGCCAAGCCCTTGGAAGAATGGAACAAGTTGCAAAAGGAGTTTGAGCAGAAGAAAGAAGATAAGATGGCCGAATTGAAGACTCTTGGCTTTGACTATGCCCTTGAAGCATAAATGTACATTATAGCATATGATCGAATACATAACACCTCACCTGGAAATTTAGTGTCTAGAATATGTAAGGTGTACTGATGTTGTCTATACGTTATCTTGGCCTAGAGGCACTCTTTGCTCTGATCCAATCACTTATGGGTCCGAGAAAATCAACCCAGCTGGATAAGCAGCCCAGATACGAGTTCCCGGAGAAGTTTTATGGGTTAAAATCTGGTCTTTCGAAACAATTTTACAAGCCACTTCCGGAAAGCATCATTCCTAAACAGATCATCACTATTAACCACTTCTTCACATCTGAGTTTTGTGAGGAACTTATTGCATCATTCAGCAAAAACTTGACTCTTGAAACTACTCCGCTTATAAAAAGTAAGGAGTATGCTGCTAGATTCAACGATAGAATCTCCGTTACCAACTTTGGCGCTGCTGATTCATTATGGCAGTACTTGAAGGAAATCCTACTTCAACGACCGGATTTTGAGGATGAGGATCTAGCTGAAATTCGTCATATCTTTGCAAATGCCCGAAGTTTGAATCCACAATTGAGGGTATATCGCTACGTGAAAGGGCATCACTTTGGAAAGCATTACGATGAATCAGTCATTTGTCCATTGGCGCACGATCCAAAATCTCAAGGCAAAACGAAATGGACCTTGCTTATATACTTGACAGGAGGCAAAGAATTTGAAGGTGGGGATACCATATTTTACCCGGAAACAGTTAGGGGAAAAACAGAAACTCTTAGCGTCCACGCTGATAAAGGCATGGCATTGCTTCATAAACATGGAGATGATTGTTTAAAACATGAGGGTCAACTTGTGAAAAATGGAGTCAAATGGGTGCTAAGAAGCGATGTTACTTATTGACATTGAGACTGTGGGACTCAAAAAACTTGACTGTTGAGCTAAATACCTCAGCCACGCTTAGATCTGTTGGCAGAAGTCGATCACGCACCCATTTGCTAAGTTTCTGTCGAATATTTAGCCTTGAATACCTTTGATCAATTAAAAAGATTGTTGAGTAGTCATTTGCATGCCTTATACTTCTACCAATACTTTGGTTTACTGCTCTCATGCAAATATTTTCGTAAAAGTCCCTTGAAGCGTTCATAGCATCCAGCTGGGATTTACCTTGAGCAAGAAGTGTTTTGACAATATGGTTTCGCTTTGCAATTAAATCAACTGCCATTGCATTTGGATACGGAAGACCAATCACCGCGACTCCACGAGCTAAGTTATCCGAGAAGTTTATTCCTTCGGCCATTTTACCACCGACGACTGCGAAAAGGGCTGCATTTTTTACGCTGGATTTAGCCTCATACGAGTAATTCAGCAATGTCGTCTCCACATCTTGGGAATCTTTTGGTTCTTGAAAAATTGTTTTCAATCGTTTAATTCTGTCCAAAACATCCGTAGTTGACCAAATGGATAAAACGTAACTCAAATATTTGTAACTGGGAAAAAAAATTATTACTCCGTGTGGAACTGAAGTAAATAAATGCTCAATAAAAACTCCCAATTGTCGTACCATTAAAGAGTCGAACCTCTTCTCGAAAGAAAATTCAAAGGTCTTACTGTTAAAACTTTCCACAGTAAACACTTTTAAATTTTCACTTGGTATAAGATGGTCGCAACTGAAAGTCTTGATCAAATTACGTGGTACTTTTGGAAACAAGTAATTCATGAAATCACTCATGGGCTCCATGGTACCTCCACAAAGTAAGACACATTTAGCTTGTGATGATACCTCCTCGAAAACCATGCTTGGGTCCAACAAAATGTATTGAAGGGATACATTTTCGTCATTCTTGTTCCAAATAAGCTGACCTTCGTCAGAAGTATTCGTAAGGCATTCAAAAAAATGGGTAATTTTGAATAATATTGGGTTGGAATGGGATGATTGCAGAATGGATTGGTTTGTATGATCGATAAATGTTTCTATTTTATAAGCAATCTTTGATTTAATCAAAAACTGATTGAGCTTATGTACATTGATCATATCACCAGTATTACCTTGAAAAACGTCTAAGGGATCCACCTTATCTCCAGGTTTATAAGTATGAGGCTTTCTCATAAATTTTTCAACAACTTGACATAGCTTTATTAGCTTAATGAGGTGAATTCTATTTCCGCTGTTTAGTCTTCTTGCAAACTTATTCAAGTATTGCTTCAATCCTGAAATAGCCCCAGAAAGATCCGACACAGAAATGGTCACTGAGTTCATCGATGATAATGTATCCATCAAGTTATGTGCCTCATCTATAACAACAATGGCATTTTTGATATCAAGGCCTATCGACTCTCTCGAGTTCTTCAGAAAGAGAAGCTGATAGGGAAGTGCAACAACTTCTGCCAGGTCAGTGGCACTTCTAATAGCATAATAAGGGCACACATGAAGAGATTTGCCTATCCCTGCCACATCCTCGATATCTCGCACTTCAGTAAAGCAACTATCCACTAAGCTCTTTACAAGCTCAAAAGACAGCTCCTTGGAAGGTTTTGGATAGTATTCACAGGAGCATTTCTTTTTCTGAAGATCCACACAAGCATCGTTTATGGAACTCACATCTCCAAGCCCCCTGACTTTAGGATAGATGCAAAGCTGCTTCCTTGACCCTAAAGTCACGAATTTTGTCCGCTCATTGATTTCCTCTAATGAGGACTTGAAAGAGGTTAATCGAAGTTGATGTGCAAATTGACTTAATTGGGAGTGCGTACGAGATGCAAATATAATTGGATGAGGGCATTTTGGTGGAAAAGGAGATTCAGTATCCCTACCCGAGATACGGTTAATTAATGCCATGTTCGTTGCCGTGAGTCTCGCATTTTGAGCTTCTATCAGATTGACCTCAGAATCACTGTAGTAGTCATCAGGAAGTAATGTTTCTTCGTCAATTGTGTCACCCTTAGTTTTCACCATTTGCCTCTTCTTTTTTTGAACTAAAGGGACTGAGGGAATGTTTTGTTTGAAGTCTTCCAAATGCTTTTCGTAGTCTATTGCTTTACCTTTTGTCCTAGAAAGGACTGATTTCCTATGAGCCGTTTTAACCCAATCTGGTTCATCTTCTGAGCTTTCCTCATTCTCTGAAGTATTTATATCGTCGTCAATGGTGGAAGCGGCATCGTTATCACTTTTGAACTCTCTGAGCCATGTCATAGTGGCACAGATTATAGATAACGTTTTTCCCGTTCCTGTTGGACTCTCAAAAAGCCCTACTTTGAACCCACCGTGGATTGTGTCATAAATTGATTCCATCAAGTCATTTTGGATTTTATACGGTGTGTAGGGATGACTGTAATCTCTAGTCATATGATCAGACCTGAGAGCGAAGATGATCTGCGTGAAGCAGATCGCGTTTGTGCGGAGAACTCTAGGCCTCCGTTACATGCAAATTGAGAAAAATATCTTCTTTTTGTTTCACTGTATTTTTCTCTATTATTCTTCTTTAATTCTTTTTTGATATTTATTCTTAGATGGAACACATGATTGAAGATAAATACTATGTTTAAATGCAAAAAATTCACACTTATCGAAATACTAAATATGGTGCTGTCTCAATGCCTTTCTGTATTGATGTAGGGTTTGTTGGTTGGTACATGATCCACCACACACAATAACCACGATGATATCATCTTTAGTTAATTGGGGAATACTATCTTTCAAGTAATTCAATTGGCCATAGACAGCAGAGACCGCCGCCCCACAAGCTGGCTCAATACATTTTCCAAAATCATTATAAAAATCGAGACAGCCCTTAACTGCCTCGAGATCATCAATTGCGCAGATATGTGATTTATTTGAAGTGCAGTGAAGGAAGTTATCCAAAGCTTCTTGTGGAACGTATGAGCATGCTAATGAAGTGGCAATTGACTTAACGGAATCCAAGTGGATGACTGTGCCTGCTTTCACTGAGGCAGACATGGTTGGTGCTTGCTTGGTTTCGACCAACAAACAGTCGGCATTAGAGTTATTTTTCTTGAGTCCATTCATGATTCCATTGTAAAGACCACCTCCGCCGACCGAACAGACTACTCCCTTGATATTGCGCGCTTCCTCGGGCGAAAGCTGTTCAAAGACCTCATCAATAATTACTGAATGCCCCTCCCAAATCAATTGGTTGTCAAAAGGATGACAGTATATTGCGTGCACGCTCTTGTCAAAAACGTGGATGAGGTCTTTGGCACATTGGCTGGCTTCGTTAATTGTTTCTCCATGAATAATAACTTTGGCTCCTAAACTGCGGAGTTCATCAATAACATGCGGCATTGTCACCGAAGGAACGATGACGGTACATTCCACGTTAAAGAATTTTGCAGAATATGCAGCAGCTAAGCCAGCATTACCTCCGGAAGAGGCCACCACATGTATATTTGATTCGCCATTTGCTTTGGCGTCAAGAACAGATTGATGGACCAAATGACCAATTCCTCTTAACTTGAAGCTCCCGGAGGGCTGCTCCAGTTCAAATTTGAAAAACACCCGACAAGGTAAGTTGTCTCTAGTGGACAAGATTTTGCTTACATCAACTAAGGACGTTCTTGTCGATGGTGTTCCTTGATATTTTCCCGTTTCGATATGAGTTCCACTAGTCTGAACCATTATAGCGTGCTACAAAAGAGGCCGAGTTACAATTTCTGGCCATATATATATGTATTGTTTTTCAAGCACCCCGCCGCATAGGAGAAGTCAAAATGGCGGAAAAGGGAAAGCGCTGTCTAGGTCCGCGTGGCACTTGGGTGCAAAATGCTACGAGGTCAGATGGCGGGACTACAATTCCGCAGCCTTTGGTCGGGATTGCAATTCCGGGTGGTACTCCGCACTCCTCTTTTGGATCACTTCCACGGAATGTTTCACATAGAGTCCTGTTGGATCTTATTTGACGAAATAGCGATAGACTCCTGTCTAGTTTTCGTGATTCTTTGTGTCATTGATTGCCACTTTGGTGATGCTTACAGGACTGTACATGAATTATTTGATTCACCTCTGTGGCCTGAAACCTCCGACAGAAACCGTGATCTTATTGACGGCATTATTGTGGCTAGGTATTTGGGCTTAGTGTACTTTGTTACGTGTTCACTCTCTCTAACAAACTAGGGGTCACCAATTTATACTGCAATAACTGCTTGTATGTTTGTTAAGTGCACGAATTAATGTGGTGCATGTAATTCTTGCTAAGAATCGTGATTCTGGTTTTCAATCTATTCGAGGTATGGCATCACCTATTTTCAGGTCCAAACCTTCATCGGTTCTTACAATAATTGCAGTACTTCGAGGCATCCAATTGGCCATTCTCGGGATCTACCGGTCCCTTCAAAATCCCAAACTCTACGTTACATCATACTATGAACAGGCTTTTGTCGCAATAGTTTTATCTATTGTCATTCAATGTGCATTAAGATCGCCATTCATTCTTTTGAAGCTCTTGGCATATGGGCTTGCGAATAATGTCAATCCGGATCCAATATTTGAACTTGTGGATGATGTTTTTTTCATGATCAACTTTGGCGGCTTCGCTGTCTCTTTCTTCTCGCTCTTCAGTAGGGACTTTGACAACGTGTTTCTTGAAAGCGTGTTTTTCATAGATTCGAAACATCAACTAAATGGACGAGCGGAATCTGACCGTAAGTTCCACCTGAATCTTGTTCAATTGAGACAAGATGGAGAAGAGCAAAATACCTTCTGGGATTATTTGAAGTCGAAATATGCATTTTGCAAACAGCTCGTGATACTTTCTCTCGCTTTTTTCAAGAACATGCTCGCCACACTAATAGTATACTTTGTGGTTCAAGAAAATACTATAGGACCTATCATCTTGGGCGTCCTAACTATCCTGAACTTGGCCAATAAAATTGGTTTTCTTCAATCGATGTTTGTCTTTGGCGTCTTATTGTCTGTACCTACTTGTTATTGTGCGTTATTCTGGAATACTTTCTGGGGGTCAAAGTACTTAATGCCTGATTTGCTTATTCCTTTTTTCTCCCGGGTCCGTTTCACCAAAATTGAAAAAGAACATTGGATCAAATCTCGGGCAGGTGTCCTTTTTGGTTTTAGTCTTTTCATCTACCTAACCGTTTACCAGTTTCCTTGGATTTGTATTTTGATTTATGGCTTTGCACAATCTGCCACTGCATATCTAATCACTAAAGTATCGGATACTCCACCAAACCAGGTCAGTCAGCTCGTCCAATGGAGTACGACGCAATTAGTATGGGACAAGGAGCAAGAAAAACGTATAATTGGAGGAGAGTTTGTTGATGATGTGGGCTTCTTTCCAATCCCAGGCTCTTTCATCTTCACTTAGATGCACTGGCTCAGACCCCAACTTTCGTGGCGAAAGTTCTGTTTCCAGTGTAAATGCAATATGCAAGAGTTTGGTACAATTCTTGTAAGAGAATTGATTTAGCATCCTTATAGAACGAATAGTTAAGTAATTCTAACTCGTCAGACTTATTCAACAAGCCCAATAATGGAACAAAGGTTAGATCACAACGGGGCCACTTATGTCCAGTTGTTGATCTTGCAAACTTCAAAAAGTCATCTGGGATCGAGTCCGCAGCGTCAACCTCAAAAGACCCTGTGCATATTTCGGACGTTATAGAAACTTTTGTCTTCTGTGACGCCGCAGGAGTTCCAAGAATGATCATAAACGTGGAAGAGATATAGCGATCTAAGTCACTAGCTTGATATATGGGGTCTGTGGTAAAGCTGATAACAATCTTGGCCACTTGCTGCCGAATTTTATGGCTAATAAGATCTTGCTCCTCCGCCAATGTTGTAACCTCTTCTGAAAGCAGTTTTGAATTCCTCTTTTGAATAATAGCATTTAATGTCTTGATTAAAGAAACATTCAAACAGTAGATTCTCTGCAAAATTTTGACCTCGTAATTGTTTCTGAAATCTGCGATCAATGAATCAGATAGCGATGATTGATGATTTGTATGTAGAGAAATAGTTTTGGGGTCCTTAAAATGTTTCAGTTTCCATTTTTTCATCGATTCTATCATCTCCTTCTCGGCATTATCCACACCATCAATAACTGCCTGTGTAATGAGTGGAATGTTGCTAATGTCTTGCATGATCATGGAATGTAAAAAGCTAAGAGATGTCCCGCCAATGTCTGGTCTATTCCAAGAGGGAAAAAATTCTTTCAACTGTAGAAAACTGACAGAAAATTCCATTTTTGATTTTATTTCATGATGGATGATATTTTTGGGTGCAATACTGTAGACTGTCACTAGAACTCCGCTGGATGTCATTAGTTGCGTTCCAAAGTTATAAAAGTTGCCTTCTAAATTTTCAGTCCAATAAGGTTGAAAAACCTTAGAGGGTGCTTTGCTCTGCTCTTTAGCGGTCTTCAATTGGTATTTGTACAAAGTGTTGGACACAAAGGATTTCCAAGCCTTTGGCACGGGTTTAATTTCCATAGTCCGATCCAGATTTGCAATTTGAATGGGACACAATTTTCCTGTTTCATAAACAGCATAAACCGATGTAAATTCCAGTTCTTCAAATATGGGTAAACTCGAGATTACACTTCGAAATGGAAGATCAACAGATGCTTTCATCCCATCTTGGTCAGCTAAATAAGCTCCCTTGGTATCAGTAATTATTAAACTTTGGGCTGAATCAAGAAATTTCATCTGAGACACGAGAAATCGAGACGCCGTTTTGATTTCTTTCGGAGGACTCGTACGTTTACCCTTTTCACCGAATGAGCATGCGTGCACCGAATTGTCGTTTAGCAAATAGAAAAGTTGCAGTGAGGTGTGTGACCATACCTGCTTAGTGCAAATTCCGCCACAGTCAAAGTTTTCAAGGAGGGGAAGCCCGTCGCTGAGTTCATGCAATGATATCTCATTCGATTCGTGAGATAATGTGATGAAAAAAAGATCATCCGCCGTCTTTCCAAATTCAAAACTATTGACTTTTAGTCTTAAGTATTGCAGATTTGAGATTATAATGTCTCCTTCGGAAGTCAATCGTTCTTGAGCGATTTTCATTTGATCGAGGAGGCAGGTGAAACTTCGGAACTTCACTGTATACTTGCTTGCATCGAGTGTGTCTCTGGCCAAGACAAGCACTTCGCCCGTATTAAGAAGTACGCCCAAATAGGCGTCCTTTGTGTTGTCAAGTGGGAGAGACCACTTGTGGCCCACAATCATTGGTTCTGCAATACGGCCAAAACTGAACAGAGACTCACCATCTTCGATAAGAATGCGTGAGAATATCTGCAAGCCCAAGGATTCTAGATTGTCAATGTGAAAGATTGTGCGGACGTCGTAAATGGCATTTGCATCTATGGTATTGAGTGATGCCCCTTTCGACGATTTGCTGAAGACGCATTGATGGAGTAAAGGAAGTTTGGGCTCTAAGATGGTGATGTGATCGGAATTGTTTACTGCGATCTGCAGATTCGAGGAGCATTGAACTGGCTCAAGAATACCAGTCCCGACTGTGGCACGCAGAACACGGATAGACTTTATCATTGACACCGGGCTTGTGGTGGATGCTTTTGAAAACACAAAAAATAGAAAGATACAAAAAGTAAACAAACAAAAAGATAGTGAAGGGTGCGAGGTTCGAACTCGCGCGGACAACAGTCCAAAAGATCTTAAGTCTTCCGCCTTAGACCACTCGGCCAACCCTCCAGATCAAATAAAATTGTGCTTATAGTAGACTATGTTAATGCAAAGAACATATGATTGTTCTTATTACTTGTTTGCTTCGGGGATGACAGGACGCAAACAATGGGACATTGATGATACGTTGATTATTCCTCTCTACCCGCATATCTGCCTACACAAAGTACCGTGAATGAGATAATTATTATACATAGTTCTTTACTTGCGGATCGGGGATCCTCTTGGGCCTGCCCCGTTTCCTTTTCGTAACGCCGTCAGTTTCAAGCGATGGATTGGAAGGTTTGCGCCGCTTGAGTGTTCCGTTCACCCGGACTCCCTTAATAGTGACTCCCGTTTGTTCAATAGGGAACTTCCGGGGCCGGCCACGGCGGTCCTTCTTCTCAAGCAACTGCTTCACCGCTTGATCATTCAACGATCCTAGACTGGTACCCTTGGCAATAAATCCGGGTGTGCCGTCCTTGTTTTCGCTCTTGTTGGCCGCGTCTATGCTCTCTTTGTGAAGTCGATTGAGGCGCTTGTAGTTCTCGTGAGACGAGTCGATGTATTGATTTGTGGAAGGATCCAAGATGAGCTTCTTGGGGCGCCCACGCTTCCGTTTTATTCCGTCCTCCATGATCGCAGGCACATACTTGGTTTTGATGGGCACAGCATCTTCGGGCAGCGAACTCAACACCGGGCCAGAAAACTTTCCCGTTTTGTCGGAATCAACCGGTATTGTGCGCTGAGAATCTTCTAAGGGTTTCAGGGGAGTGGAAGATGCCACATACGATGGATTCTGGGGCAGATTTTTCGACAGACTGTCATGCAGCAGCGAAAACACCGTCGGAATTTGCGAGCTGGTCGGTAGCGGAATGTTGTGGCCCATGTAGTTGGGAGTTCCCTTGGTAATAAAACTGTTCTGCAACATTCGGGATTCCTGGGGATAGCGGAGGTCCTGGTGGGCGTCGACCACATCTTCGCCTTGTTGAGGGAAAGAAAGCGCAAACTGGTGGGCCTGTCCCCCTTGGAGCTCATCGCGGGTATTCAGAGGAAGACGAGAGTCCATGAGGGTTTGGTTGGGCCGGAAATGGTTTTGTACCGGCGCAGACTGGTACTGAAGCTGGTACTGCTGTTGGATTTGGTGCTGCTGGAGCTGATGCGTTTGGTGGTTTTGGAGGTTCTGGTGATTTTGGAGATTTTGCATGTTCTGGAGGTTTTGCATGCTTTGGTGGCTCTGAAGGTTCTGGTGACTCTGGAGGTTCTGGTGACTCTGGAGGTTCTGGTGACTCTGGAGGTTTTGGTGACCCTGAAGGTTCTGGTGACTCTGGAGGTTTTGGTGACTCTGGAGGTTTTGGTGACCCAGGAGATTCTGGTGACCCTGGGGATTCTGGTGACCCTGGGGATTCTGGTGACCCTGGGGATTCTGGTGACCCTGAAGGTTTTGGGTCAGAAGATTTTGGTGATTTTGGAGCCCTGGCTGATGTGCTTGTGTTTGTAGCTGCTGTGCTTTCTGTGGTTGCAGATGTGACGGCTGATGCGGAAGCGGTTGGTTTTGTCCCGTCAGTAGCCTCTGCTGGAATTGCAAGTTCTGGTGCGGTAACAACTTGAGCGGCGATCCCATGATCAAAGAGCCGTTGGGAACAAATCGCGAGGGTAGGGTGGAAATTTTCAGAGACTGTGTATTCTGAAACGTTTGCGGGTTTCGGTTCCCGTTGGAGTACAGCCGCGTCTTCTGCTCGTACATTTGTCCAGGCATCTGCTTGTTTTCAGAAAGATCCCCATTGGCCCCAAGGGTACCAGGTGCAGGTATCTGTTTCCCCGGATAGCTGTATTGGGTGTTCATCGGGTGAGTTCTGGGCTGGGGACGGTGTCGAAAACGGCGGTTGTAGCGGGTGCTTCAGATAGTATATGAAAAAAAAAAAAAAAAAAAAAAAAAACCTTGATGTGTGAGATTTGGGCTCCTGTATGGTGTGCTATCGCATGTTGGTTCCACCGGTACTGATGTTCTTTATTATGGGGCCAGAGCGGTTACGCGAGCCGTTGCAGAAGCAATTTATACCGTGAGAGCATTTTGTGGGGGTTATTGGAGGAGGGAAATTCCCTTCGGGTTGACCCGCCGTGTGGTGCGAGCAAAGGTTACGAGGAGTAGACTTATGCGCACTCTGGGGAAGAAGCAGGTCGGTATAAAATAATCGAACAAAAAAAAACAGAATATAGGGCGAAGAACAAGGAAAAACACAAAAACAAATACGCGCAGGGCGCACCTGCGCAGTTTACGGCGCAACACGCACACCCCCGCGCACCAAGGTTCTTCGCTACGGCTAACGTCTCGATAGTTTGCATTGCAACACTAGGTACTATAAATACACCACGGTGCCTACGGCAGAGTGTAGAAGGCCGATGTGGCCCGTTAGGTGTGAATAATCAATTGCTTGGATGGGATCTGCGAGAGCAAGGCATCCTGGAAAAACTCAACAAACTCTTGCGAGTCAGTCAACTTATCGTTGTACTTGATGCCGAAGCTCACCACGGCCGAAATAGGCGAGGCGGCCTCGAATGTGGCAGTCGCAGGCTGGCTCACGCCCAAAAGTTCGTCAAAGTCGTCGACAAACTCGCTGGAGACGCCCGAGGCCTCCCCAATGAACTGGTACGACACGTCAAACACCTCGAATCTGTCTTGCGACACTGGCGCAACAAGCAAGTCGTCAAAGATATCGTCTTCGTAGAGAGTCGAGGCCACAGGCGCTCTGGCATACTCGGGAAAGCGGGTGGCATACGTCTGTCTGGTGGCAGCCTCCAACGCTCTCTCGAACGCAAATTGGAACTTCTCCCGCGAAACGCCGTCGCCAAGTTCAGAGGTGAACTCGACACGGAGAATGTTCTTGGGTTTCGCCGGAGGAGGAGTCTCCTTGGCGGGAGCCGCAGCCTTTGGCGCCGCGAGCTTGATGTTGGACAAGTCCAAGTGTTCCTTGTGCTTGATGTAGTTGGTAACCTTGGTCACGGCCGATTGGTCAATGGTTCCGAGGTACGCCAAAACGTCTCCGAGCAATATTCTGCCCTTAGGACCAGAAGCGGGGATCTGCGCGTACGCGTCCTCGGCCGAGATGTTGTGCTTGTGCAACAACAGTGCCACACTGGGGAAGAACGTCTGCTTGGGGTTGGCGGGGCCAAACACGCCGTCTCGCAGGGACTCGGACTTGGCCGGGGACTTTGGTTCCGGCGCAGCTTCGGCCTTGGGCTCAGGCGCCGCCTCTTTTTTGGGTTCCGCCGCCTTGGGAGCGTCAAGCGCAGGCTTGGCCATGGTGGCCAAGTCATCTCCCTCTTCGGCCAAAAATGCAATTGGTTGGCCCACCGGAATGCCGGTGGCACCGTCGTTGACCAAAATCTCCCACATCACGCCGTCGTCGGTCGTCTCCACGTCAATGGTGGCCTTGTCTGTTTCCACCTCGAGCAACACATCGCCCGCAGCAAATGCCTCACCCGGTTGGAACTTCCACGAAACAACCCCGCCCTCGGTCATGGTGGGCGACATGGCAGGCATGCGGAAAACCAGCCCAGCAAGGGCAGCCGGGGTCGACGAAAGAGGTCTGGCGATGTTCACGGTTCTCGCCAACGTTCTGAACATGGTTGGAGAAAAAGCGGTGGTTCTGGTAAAAACCGTCTTGCACATTTCGGACTCGCACCACCGAACGGGCGCGACACATCCGATAAAGGGCCGGGGTCTCAACTGATGCCACAGAAGAGGTTTGGGCCGCATTTGGGGGAACTTTGGGGTGTATTGAATTTTGAGTGTGGATGACAGTCTCGGCGACTTCACGTGTATGTTTTTGGTCTTTTTTTTGGCGTAAGTCTAGTGGTGGGTTGTTGTTCGCTAGTAACGCGAGCCTTAACAATGAGATCCACACACGATATACTCGTAGACGTAGACATTTCACTGCCACGCGGCAGAGGCTGCTCACCAACGGCGATGATTGAATGATGGTCTCCAAAAGCACGGGCTTTTCGATTATCGGCATCTTGTCTCGCTATTCCGATGGGGCTCTCTTCGGAAGGCCGAGCACGGCAATACAGCTAGGTTGTAGAGCCAGACACCGCTCTGGGTATCCTAGTACATCAAAGAACTTATATATACAGCCAACCTTGACCTGGTTTGGCTATTTGATGTAACATTTACCACCGCTTTATTTTAGTTTAATGCAGCTACCTCCCTACCAATTGCCTAGCTATGTCGCGTATGGGATGTGCAATGTTACAGTGGAAAACGAGGCCTTCCCGTTATTAGGTACGATTTCGAGAGCAGCTTTGTACAAAAATCGTCAATAATCTGGTGCGTTTGTCTTCTACCTTCGTGACTGCCGGGGAATGCCTTCTGAGTCGGTTCGCCCTGTTGATTGTACATTTGCAAAAATCGTGGGAGGCATCTCCGTGGGTGCAAAAACGACATACATCGACTAAAAATCGAAAGCACCACTTTTCTCCACATGAAGTGGACACCTATACCATGAACTTCGAAAGATTACGTGACATTCGTATCAACATTTTACTTCTTCAATATCCTCGATTTATTCATACATTACTTCCCAAATGTTCCATTCGTCCGTCAACCCGTAGCAACGTCATGGGAAGACTAGCCCTAAGCAGTTCGCAAAGGGATATGGCCACCACAGAAAGCTCGTCATGAATCACATATGTCCATTAAATTCGATCGTACGAACCTGTGGTGAGTCAAATACAGAAAAGTGTCACGTCAGCTCATTTAGACTCCCTTTAATCCGGAATCGGTCCCGGGAAACACCGAGGCCACCGAATAATTCACATCAGAAATCCATTGATAGGTTCCAAAAACACCTTCCGCCATACTACTGCTAGTACACCATCCTCGAGCAAACACTCGTAGAAAATAGTAAAATTGCTCCTACCATCTGACCACATTTCGCACGCACAGCCGCTCCGGTTGTGCTACCTTCGGCTTCACTTTCCACGCAGGAAAGCCGTGGTCGCATTGGTATGATGTAAGAGTAAAAAAGCCCGTGCCGTGCTTCCACAGCATGAGGAAGCTGAGTGATGCAGCCAGGTTCCAGAAGAGCCAACTTCTACAGAAAATAAAAAACCCCGCCCTTGAACCCCAGAAATTTATCCAGTCACGATCCGCCCAGTTCTCCACGGATTCGACACGGTCGCGCGCAAACCTCTGCATCCGGTTTTCTCCCACTTGTACCTGCTCAGTATCAAACACCGCAGGCTCTAACATCATATCCCACCGCCCCTTTTCTCCCGCTTTTCTTCTACTTTCCGGGATTCTACTTTTCGCGCTCACATCATACCCGGTCCAGCGTTGCTTCACTTCCTTCGCTTTAGCTTCAGTGTTCACAGGCACGCCAAGTGAAACAAGCCATTACCACCCAAACTATCCACAAATACCATGCTACGCGGGCCCACGCTAGATCGACAAACTAGCTGGCTCTCACGGGTAAGGCATGTTCTAGCCAAATACATGAAATTCATCGGCCCCGGCCTCATGGTCTCGGTGGCATACATGGACCCAGGTAACTACTCCACCGCAGTGGCTGCGGGCGCCGGGTACCAGTACAAGCTTCTCTTCTCGATTTTTGTGTCAAACTGCTTGGCGGTATTTCTCCAGATTCTTTCGGCCAAGCTTGGCGCCGTGACTGGGCTAGATCTCGCGGCCAACTGCCGAGAAAACCTTCCTCCGCGACTTAACTTGTTTATCTATGTCCTTGCGGAAATCGCCATCATCGCCACAGACTTGGCAGAAGTGGTGGGAACCGCCATTGCATTGAACATTTTGTTCGGCCTCCCGTTGTTTGCAGGCGTCCTAGTCACCGTCACCGATGTGATTGTGGTGCTCATGGCATACAAACCCGATGGCCCACTTCTCTTCATCCGCATCTTCGAGTCGTTCGTGTCGCTCCTTGTGGCCGCGACCGTGGTGTGTTTCTCCATTGAGTTGTTCCAGGTGTCGGACGATCCGGACTTTCTGGTGCGCGAGGTCCTCAAGGGATTTCTTCCCAATGACAAGGTGGTGGACATGAGCGACCGCGCGGGCGGCAGCGGCTTGTTCTTGTCGTTGGCTATCTTGGGCGCCACCGTCATGCCGCACTCGTTGTACTTGGGCTCGGGCTTGGTCCAGGCGCGCCTCAAGGACTTTGACATCAAGCACGGACTCCACAAGGAGGCGGAGGAGCCCATCGACGAAGACTCAGTTGGGTCGAATGACATCACTAGCGAAGAGTATGCCCGTGTTGTGGGCGCCAAGCGCCGCTCCGAGCCACTTCCGTACCGCCCGTCCATCCACGCCATCAACGACACAATGACCTACACCATCGTGGAGTTGGTGGTGTCGCTCTTTACCGTGGCGCTTTTTGTGAACGCGGCCATTCTCATCGTCGCGGGCGCCACGCTTGGCGGCAGCTCTAAGCGTGACGACGATGCCGACGACTCTGACTCCGACTCGGATGCCGATGACACCACCGGAGACTTGTTCACGATCTACAACCTCTTGACGACGCACCTCCTGCCCACAGCTGGGTTTGTGTTTGCACTCGCGCTTCTCTGCTCTGGCCAGAGTGCCGGCGTAGTGTGCACTTTGGCCGGCCAAATGGTGCTGGAGGGGTTTTTGCTGTGGAGCTTTCCTCCGGCGGTGCGGCGCTTGGCAACACGCGGCCTCGCCATTGCACCTTGCTTGGTGGTGGTGTCAATTTCTGGCCGCACCGGCTTGGCAAAGACCTTGAATGTGCTGCAGGTGGTGCTCCTGGTGTTGCTCCCGGTGGTGATCGCGCCGTTGATCTGGTTCACCTCGTCCAAGCGCATCATGCGCGTGGCCAACGTGGTACGCACGGGCGACGAGGACGCCACACTTTACGAGTACGCTGACCCGGACGTGCTGCAGACACTTACGGTGGAAGCGGGCCACAAGGTCCCCTACAACCTGTCGGAGGCCGCCATCCGACTCCAGACATTGCGCAATGCCCACCCGTGTGCGGTTTGGGACGACTCGGACGATGAGAACCAGGAAACGCTCAGCTTGGCGGCGTCGCACGCTGTACGCAACCGTGCAGACTCCCTCTCGGCCCCGGCAATGCCCGTGTTGGCAGAAACGTCCGAATCGACACTGGACGACGAGTACGTCGTGCAGGGCTACATCGACATGAGCAACGGGCCCGTGATGACGGTTGCGGCGGTCCTTGTGTGGGGCTTTCTCACTTTGCTCAATATTTTCTTGTTGGGCAGCATGTTGCTCGGATACAATGTGCCGATGTAGTGTATAGCATAATGAGACATGATCTCAGCATCAAACGGAGGACGTAGGTGAACTTGAGGAACTTGCTAACGATCGGTTGAGGACTGGTTTTTGATGGGTAAAGATGCAACACCCGTACTTAGGTGACATAACGCGCACTCTAGATGTCTATATTGAAGGCAGCGATTTCGAGGGGCAAAAATTCCATAGCTTCCCACCCATAACTGAATTCTTACCTCCTACTAATTCTCACGTCCGATCGAGTTATAGTGTGCCTGTGTCCTGCGCGAACACTTGTCGCACAAAAATCGGCTGAAAACCTCCTCCACCATCATGGAGAGTTTCATCCAATCCACCGCAGACCTCTTTGAGGCGTTTCCATCGGCCACAGTGTCGATCACATACAAGAATGCGACCAAGAAGAAGCCGACCGACTCGAATGCCACGAGGAACACCGCCAAGTTCAAGGTGTTTGAACCACACACCGGAAAGTGTATCCAGTACAAAACGTCCAAATCCAAAGAGTTGTCGCGGTTATTGACGTACCTCGGACCCCGCGGTGTTCTGAGCATGAAGAGAGCACACGAGGAAGAGGAGGACGAAAGCAAAAAACCAAAGTTGATGGTGGGTGTGTCCAGTGTGATGGCCAACACCAAGTTCGAAGAGACTGAGCCAGTTGTGGTGGTGGAAACCGAGACCACGACGGTGCCGGAGGCCGACAAGAAGGCCAAGAAGAAGAAAAAGAACAAGAAGAAGTAGTCGGCGTAGAACGGTTATAGCAATTAATACATTGGAAGGACATATACACACCTCGATACCCGAGTATCCTCATTAGCTCTCCTGTTACAACACAGTCGCGCTCCCTATACCCAGCCTAGCCTCGGAAAATACTCTTCAATCGGATGATGAGACCCTCGCGGCGGCGGGGCTTGCCGCGGGCCAGAGCAGGGCTCAGAGCCACAGTCTCACTGTCTGGCTGGAAAGGCCGGCCAGAAATAGAGCTATCGCAAGACTGACCGCCAAGAGTGGTAACTTCAGCGTCCAGCGGCCTTCTGACAGCTGAGTTGGTAGGGGTGATGTCTTCGGGGGCGTTGCGACAACTCGGTTTATCCGGATCGGTGCCGGGAGGGGAGGTAGATTCGGTGGCTTCGGTATCGCCGTGAGAAACGTCCGAAACGTGCTCAAACGCAGAGTCGGAAGAAGGCGGAATGGAAACAGCAGCATACGAGGACTCGGCCGTCAGCACCTGCGTGAGTTTGTCCTCCACCGATTCGTCCGCAGCCCCACTTGGCTCGGGGTGGTAGTTTGCCGTTTCAGCGTCCTGTTTCGGCTCCTCGAGAAACTCCTCGACCGCAGTCAACTCTGCCGCGTCGAGGTAGTTGTTTGTGTTGCCAAACTCGTCGTGAGTCGTTTTGTACGAGCCAGACGTGACCCACTCGCCATTGACAACAAACTTAAATAAAATGGTGTCGAGAGCAGGGAGCTTCACCTCGGCCTCGAAATTGCCGAAATGGTCAGGCGTCAACACACCGTCCGTTTGCAGCCAGTTGTCGAAGTTGCCCGTGACGACAACCGATTTTGTGTCGGGGGAACCGGGCCTGCGGTTAGTATGGCGTTATATTTAATATTATGGGGAGCACTGCTATCGGTGGAGTGCGCCCAGAGGCAGGTTCGTACCATGTGAATTTGTAGGTGTAGTAAGTCATATATAAATCAATAGCAGAATACCAGAACCGTTGCGATCTGAAGAAGAGTGTGGTTTGATTATGGTTTCACAATCCTTTGTGATCTCGGCACTGATCTGATAAGGGAACACACGCTGCGCGTGGTGCGTTGGTACTGCAGACAGCCCGCCCCGTGCGTTCCCCATGCGGCGCGTGGGGACGGGAGTGGATGTGGGGAGTGGATACGGTTCCGGCTCAGGGAAAATGGGACAAGTGAGACGAAGCATAGGATTGGCAGCAAAAGCAAGAGAATGGAAAAGAAAAATGTACGCGCAAAACCGGGACGTGCAAAGCTGCGCAAAATAGTCCCACAATTTTTTTCGGTGCTCCGTCTGGAGAATAAATGCCGCGACTCCTTTGTAGTCACGTCAGCCTGTACTTCGCAGATGGGCAGACCAGAGTTTATTGATGTATACGAAAATCGAGACTCGGGTGGTCCGGGTGATTTTGCGAAGTCGTATTAGGAAATGAAGATAACACAACACCATGGACGATAGGGCAATGGAAGACCTCGAATAGATATTCCACCAATTGTAATTGATTCGCAGACTTCTGATTCATCGAGCATCCATCTGGTGTTTATCCAGCATTAACCATTATTGATACAGTATTCCGTCTGTGTACAGTGCCCTACCACTTCTTCGCCTCCATTCCCTCAGGAGGACTCGTCTCGAAGTGCTTATCCTTGGCCTCGGACCAGTCGGTTGTGAGCACAGTGCCGTTGGACTCCACGTACGACTTCATCATCGCCCGCTTGGTATCGTCATCCACGTCCTTGTACAACTTGGCAAAAAAGTTTTCTGGGTTCTCGTCTTCCTCCTCTTCGTTGACGTTGAAGTTGGACCAGTTCACCGCCTTCTTGGACGAAGTAGGATAGCTGAGCCCTCCACCGGTGCTGGTGGCCACCGGAACAGAATCGGTGGTTCCGTCGCCTTCTAGCGTGGCCCACTTGCCTGCGGTCACCTTGTGGAGCGATATTTCCAACTTGGTGCCAAAGATTTTGTAGCTGGACCGGTCCACATCTATGGTGCCGTATAATGGATCCAAGTTGTAGTTGTACTCGGAGTTGTCGGCGCCGGGAAAGCTCACAGCCACACGGCGAGGCTCAAACTCAATTTTTAGCGTTTCTTCTTTCACTCCCTTAGCGTAGATGGTCACAGTGACCGTTTCGTTGCTCTGGTACCAGTCGTCTCTGATTTTGGCTTTGAGCGGAGCGGCCTTATTAATGGCCTCAATTGAAGTGGACTTGGGCTCTGGAGCTGCCGCAGCGCTCTTTGCAACTTCCTCCTGGGGTGAACTCTTCTTCACGTCTCTCTCTGCCTTGGCCACCCAAATGTCCAACGCCGGTTCCGCGCACTGGTATTCTTTGGCCTTTTGGAAGTTCGTCAACGCTGCATCGTAATCCTTCTCAGCATAGAACACAAGTGCAAGACGATAGTACGCCAATCCAATGTCGCTGCGTTTTCCTCTGTTTTGTGCCACATCAAACGCCTTGGAAATGTCACGTTTGGCATCGTCGTAGTTGCAGAGTTTGGTGTAAGTCGCGGCACGCTTGGTAAGAGCAAGGAACGCCTGGGGATTTTCCTTGAGGGCCTGGGTGTAGTGGCTGATTGCGCCAAGAAAATCTTTCTTTTCCACAGCTTCGTCGCCGTGCTTGATCTCGAGTTCTATGGCCATGGTGGTTGAGTGCGATTACGTGATTCATGACTATAAGACAGGAACGATCAGGAAGCACACTACCACGAGACCGGAAAGAAGAAACGCACAAGAACGGAACTGCAATCGCTACACTTCTCAATGTTTAGAGTGTTATTAGGATTCTATAATAGATTCGGAAGCGCTCTGGCATCTGTAAGACACCACAGTAACTTGCTCGACTCTCATCCTTAAAACTATCACTTCAACAAGTAATGTCTACCATACCCTGGATACGAACTTGGCCCACTTGGACGCGTCGGCTGGCAACAGCTTTTGCTCCACATTGGGCAACATCAACCATGTGGCCAAAACCACCGAGTAGCAGCCAATGAAAATCGGCAACACCACGAATGTACCCACCAGTTCCGCCACCAAACCCGTGAGAAATGGGAAAAGCGCGCCTCCGCTGGAACCGAACGCAGTCATGATGGTCAAACTCACAACCTGGATCTTTCTGGGAAGAATCACAGAAACCACCGTGATCATGAGAGGGTAGGTGGGACCAATGGTCACACCAGCCAAACTGACGAAAACACCGACACCAATACTGCTGGGGACGACCCAGGCCAAAATAACAAAAACAATCGACAACAACGACAACACGATGATGGTTTTGCGGGCGCCAAATGCCTTGTGCAATGAACGCGTAAGCGCCAAACGGCCAATGGTGAGCCCGCCAAAAAAACCACTCAGCACATAACCGTAGGAGTTACTGACGTTCCTGTAGTCCAATAAATACGACACAATCCATCCTCCCAACGAAACCTCACCCCCCTGATATACCAACACGAAGATGGAGATCAACCAGGTGATTTTGTTCTGCAATGCAAGCTTCATGACGCTCTTTTTGTCGGCATCGAATGCACTTTCCTGATCCCTCACGGTGGTGATATGTGTTCCCAAGTCCTGGAGCCCCACACCTTCCTCTGTCTCCCCTGCCGACTTCTCAATCAAGTTCTTTGTTTCCTCGTCATGGTCCCACTGACTCAAGTCCTCATCGGCACCCATATAGGCAAAATATGTGTTGAGAAGATTGACTACCATAAGGCCAAGCGCAATCAAGTAGGTGTAGTTCCACTTGATGCCATTATTGACCATGGCTGTAGAGTACAAGGGCGAAATGGTGGCACCAAAACCGTAGCAGCCATGGAAAAATCCCAAGTACTTGGAACTCTTGTCCAACCGCGAGAGAAAGATATTCAACTGGGCAAGCACCACTGCTAAACCAATTCCGCCAAAGAAGAACCCACACACAACCAAAGGGAAAGGGCCTCCGCTTGACACCATGGAGAGCATGATGATAGAGCAAAAGCACCCAAAAGGAACGGACTTGTGTTTTCCAAACCACTCCTGGACTTTGCTGGACAAAATAGCCACCAAGATAAACCCCACAGCATTCAGCATCCACATCAACGAAACAACGGTGTAGTTGATGTTGTAGGTCTTTTCGATGTGGGGCAACAACGCACCTGGAGCAGCATCACTGATACCACATGAAAGCGCCCACATACAAGCCGCCACAATTCGCCACTTGTTCCGGGGAGGAAACGAAGCAGTCATTAACACCCTCTCAACCTTCTTCGTAGAAATCTGGGGCGACAAGTTCGGAGTGTCAGCCAAAGATCCCGGACGGGGATTGATGGCATCGAGGTTGATCAAGTGAGTGATATCATCGTTGGACGGACGAGTCAAGGCAACTGGCCGAGACCCGATCTTGATGCTACCGAACTGGTCTGCAATGCCAATGGGTACTTTCCTCAGATGCGACACGGCTGGTTCTTGTCGGCGGATGTCGGACTGTTTTTCTACACCGTCCGCAAGCGACATTTTGCTTTGTGTTTGCAGAGCTGCTGTTCTCGCCAACGGTTTTTTTGCTCGGCTTATATAGTCCTGCTCATGCACCCCCCCCGCAATTCTCGCAATAATCGCGACGCAGTGCGGTTGAAATTAATCAGCCACCCGCCCCAGACTCGCAACGGTTCCTTCGCAAAGATTATCGGCGCCACCGCCTGCAACTTCTCTCCACAAATCAAGTGGTGCAGAGCCAGGCTGTCGTGAGCTGTGCCGACGCCTCCTTTCCCCATTTATGTGGCGCCTGTACGATAGGAAGCGACACATACTACAGACAGGAAACCAGTAAGCTTTCCTTTCATTATACACGTATGCGAAATCTAATTTTGCCCCGCCGCCTTGACCAAATCCAAGAATTTGTTTTTCGAGATTTCCGTCACCAACTCTTCCTTTTTAGTCTGACCCACATGCTCCTTGCTGATTTCCTGGTTGGTCTTGACTTGGGTGGCCAACACAACGTTGAACAATCTCACCACACCCTTTTGCGCCACTTTTTTCATTGCTCTTTCACGGTCAAGCGCCTCTCTCACCTTCTCCGGCTCGTCTGCGTTGGGTAAGAGGTTTTTAACTCTTTGCTTGTCGCGCAACTCTTTTTTCTCTGCGAGAAGCAATCTCTTGGCCTTGTGCTCCAACTTGTCCGACTCCAACTTCTTGAGGTGGCTTTTGTTTCTCGCCAAGATCGGATCCTTTCTGTCGTAGGCCTTCAATTTCGATCCCAAAATCGCGTTGAATGCAGTGGCAAATGTCCCGTTGCCGTCGTCGCCGCTTTTCTTTTTTCTTTTGGTAGGGAAACTGTCGTCCTCGCTTTCGCTTTCACTCTCGTCTCCGGAGCTTTTTTCCTCCGCCGAAGACACATTGTCCACATCGAACTCGTCATCTAGGCCGGAGTCGCTACTGTTTTCGTTTTCCGATTCAGCGTCCGATTCGCTGGAAACGCCGGCGGATTCCGTCAGGACAGCCACATCTCTGCTAGATTTCGTGGGTTTGGCGCTTTCTTTGGCGAGCTTTTGCTTTTTTGTGATGGCTCCCATTGTGGTTGTGGTTGAGATGGCATCTCATCTGAATTTTTGGTGCTCCATATATGCAAGAATGCCTCTACACACTACACCTAGCCACAATTACTTGGGCAGACGAGTACTTGGGGAAAATGCTATACGGGGAAGTGAAACTACTTGAGCTGGCAGTACAAAAACGTTTTTCTCGTTCCAGCTCGGAAATGGCCAAACGCATCTGGTGGCCATTTTGTGAGCACTAGGCGGTGCACTATATATATCACTAAACATTCTCACCACTTCGATTTCAATTTCAGTTCTGATTTTGATTGTGATTTCAGTTGTGTTTCAGCTCCAATTCCGATTCAGTTGCGACTAGTTCCATGTTTTTTCATGGCAGACCATAATTTTGTACATTCCTATTTTCTGGAGTCTTCCATTCTGGCTTTCGTTGGAACCCGCGGTACCTGCACTACCTTTTGCCTACTAGATCTGTTCTTACCATGTCTGGAAGAGGAGGAAAAGCATTGACAATTTTGGCCATCGGTGCCATCGGATGGTACACTGGAATCCAATTTTGGCAGCCCATTGTCATGTATGTACACTAAGCCCATTTTTCCTGCTGTCCAGGGTCATTTTTACTAACGCCCAGCGAGCAACTTAAAAAGGACGGAAATCTCCGAGATGACGTTTACGTCAAGGACTACAGTGATCAGCCAAAGTCCTGGCAAGATTTGAAAGATAAGGTGAGAGAAACTTTGCATCCTGGGGTGGATTTCGACAAGGGCCCAGCCGACGCTGTTCAAGCGTCCAAGGCCCCAACCGAGACGGACAAGTGATTGACAAAAAAACAACGGAGAAAGAAAAACAAAGGAAAAAAAAATCGAACAAGATTGAACCACTTGGCCTAAGTATGTGTATATATACATCTTGATATGGAGCTGGAACCATCGTAGATCCGGGGCATTGGGTGTGCATACAGACATGTACATAATCCTTACATCTCATCACCTTTTTTTTCAGCCTTTATCATCAACGCAAACAATGGGTAAATTGAAGAAGGGTAGAAGATCCCAGAATAAAAGAAGCAATCCCGTGGCCAGAAAAAATGGTGCTTCCGGCAGACAAGAATCCAAGGATGAAAACACTCGCCAGAACAAAATTGTTCCGCTAATTGCCAAGTTAACCTCATCTGCCGCCAATGACCGGTCTTTGGCCGTTTCGGCAATCACCGTGCTTGCCGAAGATGAGAAAATGAGAAAATTGCTTTTGAAGGAGCGTTTGGTCGCAATTTTGGTCGAACAAGTCCTCGCCAGTTGCGATGACGACGAGATTGTGGTTGAAGTGTACGGACTCTTGAGAAACTTGACGATCGAAGAAGGCCACGACGTGGCTAAGCATTTATGGAGATTGAATATCTGGAACTTCATTCAAAACGGGCTTGAAAAAATCACCAAGTCCTTTGATTTTTTGAATTCCGATCCGAAGAAATTGGACAAGAAGAGAGCACTCTTGTTGTTCGATTTCACGGAAAACCTCTTGTCTTTGATAGTCGCTATTGCAAGCTGCTCTGAAGAGTTGTACAACAGCATATACACTGCGATCGAGCCAATCGTCAAGTTGGTTATTGACTTGCTCAACTGGAACATGCCTAAGCTCAGAACTTCGATCAAGTTATTCAACGCGTTGTTGGACTTTATCTACGAATTTGCATCCGACTCAGCTGAATTCATCACCCTTTTAGTGGCATATGAAACATTCTCCTTAGATGCATTGACTCAAGCAGTACAACTGCCAGCACATGAACAAAACAATTTGGGGAAAGTCATTGTGGAAGGTATCAGATTTCATCTTTACGAGGTGCAAAGCGACTCACAAACAGACAAACAGTCCGCATGTCTTCCAATCTTGGAAACTGTGTTTGGGACCATTACTAAAATTGATCTTGACAATGTCAATGCTCAATTGAGCGCAGCTACCAAACAGAACCCGCCTCCCAAGACCCCAGAATCGGAAAAACAACAGAACATTGATGTTCCATTCGGAGGCGATTCGCCGGAAAAAGCTCAAGCCAGAGCTGATCTTCAGTCTCTAGATGTCACCATTGATTTGTTCACCACCATTTGTGAATTTTTGGCCGTCAACGAAGCGCATATCGAGGAGCCGGTTTCGTTGAACAATGACGTGGTTTCGTTTTTATTGAATGTAGCCTTCCCATCTTGCTTGCATCTTTTGAACTTCGACCACCAGAACTCGCAAGTGTTGCAACTTACAGTTAAGGTGTTGGTTGCCCTCAACAATTTGTCGTGGTTATTTTTGTCCAATGAAACAATTCCTGTGGGTTGGTTTAACAAGATCCCTGCATTGTGGGATTTGGTTGATGCTGTTTCTTCTACAGAAAACTTGGAAATTCAAAGACTCCTGCTCAGCATATTGTGGGCCCTTTCTAAAAGCGTGGGCCCCGAATTGAGAAACAAGGTAACCGGTGCTAATATAATGGGATTGTTGGAAAAGTGCAACACTTTAATACAGGGATTGGCGGTGTCGGATAACAGCGTTGCTACCTATGAATTCCTTTTATCGGCTATTGGATTTTTGGGCACTGTTGCGCAGGTAATTAATAATACCGAAATCACCAGAACAATTGGACAATTTTTGTTGTCTAGTACCAAGCATTTTGTCTCTTCCGAAAACAACAAGAAGGACCCGAAGGCGGTTGAAATTCCGTTTGAGTGCTTAAATTTGATTTACGATATTTTTGGTGATGCTGAATACGAATACGACTTACCTGTGTTCGTGGAAGGTGCATACATTGAGCAACTCAAACAATTGGAGCCTGTGGTTAAGGCGTGCTACAAGCAGATTGACAAAAACAAACACGTGGACCTCAAATTGCGTGCAGAAGAGGTGTTTGGGAACTTGGGTCGCTTCATTGTCTACAAGGAACATGAGCGGTGTCAAAATGTATAGGAAATATACTAAGAACGGTCACGCTTGTTTTTTGTTGATCTCTGACGTTCGTGGGGTAGAATCTCGTTTAGGGCATCAAACAATTAAAAAATTTTGCGCGCAGTTACGTAAATGACCTGCACTAGGAATGCATTTTACATCAGCGGCATTCACTGTCACTTTTTTGATGTCAGGCACATGGAAGAGCCAGGCTTCGGGAAAGCAAAAGCAGGAGATCAGAAAAAACACAATAGACCAGATGGTCGAGACTCATAGCACCAGAACAGTCTCGATTGAAATGAGGAGATGTGGAAGGGACTACACCAGATGCATGCATGTTTATGCCGTATGCGGCTGCTTGAGATTAAATTCCTTATTTGGGACAGCTTAATGAAACATATGACGTTATGCGACCTGAAATGTTTACGTTTGAATATGCACGAAATTATTTTTAGCCCAGTGAGATATTTTGTCGGAGTATAAGTTTGTGGCAATATCCCCTTAACTGCTTTTTTAATTCACTATCTAAACACACACAACTCACAACATCTCAATGAAGTTCTCTACCATCGCCAGCGCATCTCTCGTTTCCTTGGCTGCCGCCGACAACATTCAATTGGAAGTCATTGGTGAAGACAACTCGTCTCAAGGTTTCGTTTCCAGCATTCACGAGGGTGCCGGTATCAACTACTGCCTCGTTGCGCAAAACGGCCAAACCTTGACTTTGGACGGCTCCAGCATCTACTTTGACGCTGCGAACTACAAGTTCAACTTTGGTTACACTCTGGACTACCTCGCCATTGGACCAGCTGTCACTCCAGTTGAGTGGAGCTTCAACTCTGGTGATGTCTTGGCCACGGCTAAGACATTGTGGGCCTGTAACAACGTGAACGACCCATACTCGTACTCTGAAAAGACAAAAATGATTGTCACTGGCGACGCTGGTCCAAACGACACTTGTGTTAAGGTTACCCTCAAGAAGGTGGATGCCGCTTCTTCCTCTTCTGCGGCCGCTTCATCTACTGAGGCTTCTTCCACCGAGGCTGCTTCTGCTACTTCCGAGGCTGCTTCTTCTACTTCCGAAGCAGCTTCTTCTACTTCCACAGCTCCAGTCAAGTCTGTCGTTACTGACAATGGTGCCGGTAAGATTAGTGCTGGCTTTGCCGGTATTGCTGGTGTTGCTGCTGCTCTCATTCTTTAAATGTGAGGCCTCACTGCATAAAATTTCCCCGTTATATCTAGCCCATTTGGGTCCATTTGCATTGTATAATTAAAAACGTGATAATAAGTGTTTCCGTAGCATTAGGTAAAATCTTGGCCATCCAACGCAAGGGATCTGCGTTGAGTCTCCGTATATCCTTTTTAAAGCTTGCACACAAGCTACATTTGCGAGGCACATCTCGTATGTTTACAAAATAATGCAAGCGTGCAGGCTGATAACTATTACTAAAAGATTGCATAAACCAAAAAAAACCCAACAGGCAGCTAAGGTACACAGAATGCCTTCTTTCTCATATCAGAAGATAAAACTTTTTTTCTTGTACAAGGCTACGTGAATGAGGAGCTTAGACTTATACCATTCGTACAGAATAAGGATCTACAGAAAAATCGACGTGCATCACCGCAATTGCGTCCTTGTTAAAAATAGAGGAGCGCCTTAAGCGAAAATAGCTCTCCGACTCGGACGAAAAAATGCAGGCTAGTGCCAAAGAAAGTGGACAGCTGCCCAAAAACCTTTTGTAGAATAATGAACGTTACGGATTACATATTTTGAGCAGAAATGTGCCCTGATCCTTTTTTCTATTCTTTTGATCTGTTTTATACCCATATCTCACCAACTAATCAATGTCTGGAGGGTACGCCTGCTCTTCTACCCCACTCTCGTACTCACTATCATCTGAATCACTCGATAAGTCGAGCTTGCTCTCATAGTCACTCGTATCCACATCCTCTTCCGCCTTGTCACTCACACCGACGACTCCCCAGGTGATTTTAGTCACCCTCTCGAGTCTCTCAAGAATTTCGGTCATGGGCATGAACAAACCGAATTGGCGGAATTCCCCATCGTAAGAATGCAACATTCCAACCACACCAAGGCCCTTCGTTTCTGTCACTCCTTTCACATCTTCGAGCTTCGACAAAATCCAAGAGCCACTATCGCCGCCAGCAGCAAAGTAAGTGGTGCTGTCCTCAGAATTAACCACAAATTCAGAAGAGTGGATGGCACCATCCAACCAGTACACTAATTTGATTCCATTCAAATTGCCCTTGGTGAACTTGGTAGTGGAGCCATACTTGAAAACAGGAAGACCATTTGTAGTACTGTTCTTGTCACTCAAAGAGTCAACAGAATCAACGTCGTCAAGGGTTTCCATGCTGATCTCCTTAGTGTAGCGATTAAGGTGAATGACTTTGCGCACATACAAATTGTCGAAAATCAACGCCGGGTCGTACTCATTGAAGGAAATGTCATCACCAAGGTAGTTCTGATCGCAGCGCAAATGCTTGCTCACCTTAATAATAGCCAAATCGCTCAATCTCTTGTCGGTAAGGTCTTCTCCGTCTTTACTTTTTGCCTGGATCAATGTACGCTCTCCCCAAATGATCTGACCAAATCTGTTTGGCGGAAGGTTTCTCACTTCTGTACGCTTCTGCTTTGTTTTTGAATCCACCACTTTCACCTCTTTCAAAGGAAAAATCTCGTCAATTTGCTTCAACACCAGCCCGTACGCGGTTTTAGAATCCATTCCAGAATTCTCGCCTTCAAGTTTGTCGTATTGTGCACTAAGAGCCTGTTTATACAAGCTAATCAACACTGACAGCGGCGAAGAGACATACGGATACTCCACAAAATCTTCATTCTTGTTGAGACACACGTGCCCACAGGAAAGAGCGAACTTTGAATTGGCATATGATGCCAACAGCGGGTGGGAATTTACATCAATTTTGGGATAGATGAACCCTCCCATAGTTCCGGAAATTCTAGAAGAAGTTTCTACCGATAAGGAGAGCGACATTGGTGGACACATTGGGTCAGTCGGAGTGCGGAAAGGCAACTTAAACTTTTGCACGCCCGTGGCAGGCGAAAAAGAAGATTGCAGGGGAGTTCCAGATGCGAGCTCAATACGGTTTTTCGTCAGCATAAAGTGAACGTCATCAAAAAGCTCACTCAAATCACTGACAATCCGCATGTGTTCGGCGGTGAAAGTAGGGTAGCCAAAGTATAAGCACAACACATTCATGTCCTTATCTACACCACGTGCAATGGGAGCAATGAAAGAGCCATTCTGCTCCTTTAGTCCCAAGGGACTATTAGCAATTTTGGACATGATACGGGCCACGGCATTCTGGTTGGGCAACTCTTTGCCATCGTTGATACCGATAGCGTAGTTTCTCGGTTTCTGGATCAACTCCAGAGTCATGGTCGACTGTGTTCTCAGCACGCTTTTGAGAGCAAAGCGGAAATCGTTGAACGACTTGCAGAGCAACAACTTCAACCGAATGTACGCATCGTCCTTCAACAAGTTATCGTAAAAGTGAAGATAAGTGCGCAAGATCTTACGCACATCGTCGTTATTGTAAGACGTGAAACACCAGTGAGAATTTGCAGAATCCAAGATGTTGACAAAATGGCGAAATTCTTTCAACCGATCGATGATATTCACCACCGCCGTGGACAAGTTATCCACCGAAGTGACATATTGGTTCAGAATGTAGGAAATGTCCTGCCACAAGCCGTGGAGTCGGTCCTGGAGGATTTTCTGCGGGTCGCCGCCGGACTCGTCCCGAGACTCTTCGGGGATCTCCAAAATCTGCAACGGCTGGCCAAACTCTGATGGTCTGGACTTCTTGGTGCGACTGCTACTGGAAGCGTACGAAGACTGCTTGGAAGAGCCAGAAAACGTACTGGAGAACACCGAGTGGTCGACCGCAGACATCACCGACGTGGTGGTGGATGTGTTTTGGGAGATGTAAGGGTTCAAGTTGAGGTTCTGGTCATGAGCAAATTGGGAGGTTTGGTTCAGGCCAAACATCGGCCGGAGATCCTTGAGCGAGTCGGATTCGGAGTGAGTGCTCACGTTTGCTGAATCGGCAAACGATTCCGGTTTGTCGGGAGGAGCAGCCTCCTTCTTTTGTTTCCCCAAAAAGCTCTTCATGGGTTTGTGGTTTTAGTACGAAGAAAGACGAACAAATAGCCGGGGCCCATGCAGGAGAACGGGGCCGTGCCATGATATCAGGAAGAAAAAGATGAGACGAAAGAGTACGACGCAAGTGAAATACTGGGGAAAAGACAATGTCGAGCGGGAGATTGCCGCGACTAAAATTCTTTGCTCTTGTGGCTCAGTATGTCTGTAGTTTTGCTTTCTTTTTTACCTCCTCTCTCTAGTTACATTCCGGGCTCATTTTCTGTGACTGAAGGTCTAGAGGCGGGTGTGGGTGCGAATCGCGTGACACAATGTTCTTCTCAGTGACTGAGCCTGCACTCCGTGTGTGGGGACTGTCGGGGCATTGTTCGGGTTTTGGCGTTTTCTGCTCTTTGCCGACTCCCCGACCGAAAACAGAAACCAAACCGCCAGCGTCGGCAGGCAGCTTTTTCGTGTTGCGGGAAACTGTTCTCAGAACTACTGCGCTGTAGTGCGCTGCGTCGGGACGTATCTCCGGGCGCGTGCAAATGCTAGGAAAAAACTGGGGTCGGCCGGTTTGTATATAGAGCCCTCGCCTACTTCCTCCATGTCTTGCGCCTGGTGGCCGGTTTCTTCACTAACTTTTTCTTGCTTCGTACGGGATTCAAAATTGCGCTGAAATCCTCTGGAGTACAAAACCGCGCCAACCACCAACCCCCCTACTTCTTGTCCCGTTTGACCGACCCTCGCCATGCCCGTCTACTCTGTTTCCCACGTGGAAAATGTCCGAATCTGTGTGATTATGGTGGGTTTACCCGCCAGGGGAAAGAGTTTGATTGCGCAAAAAATCGTGAGGTACCTTCTGTGGCTTTCCATCAAGTCCAAATGCTTCAACGTGGGGTCGTACCGCCGACAATTGGCCGGGCCGCACGTGGATTCCACCTTTTTTGACAGTAACAACGAAGAGGGAATGCGAGTGCGGGCCCAGGCGGTGGACTGTGCCACAACAGACATGATGAAGTGGTTTAGTGAAGAACACGGCGTGGTGGGTATCATTGACGCCACCAACCTGACCAAGGAGAGAAGACGCAAGTTGCTCACGTTATGCCGCGAGAACTCGATTGAGCCGATTTTCTTGGAGAGCTGGTGCGACGACCAGGACCTTATTTTGCAGAACATTGCCGATGTGAAAACCACATCGCCAGACTATGTGGACGTGGATGCGGACGTTGCGACCCAGGACTTTTTGGACCGGATCCATAAGTACGAGCAAAACTACGAGACACTTAACGTGGAGGACGATGGCGCCTTGACGTTCATCAAGTTGGTCAATGTCAGCCTGCAGATCATCGTGAATCGGATCCAGTCGTACTTGGAGTCAAGAATCGTGTACTACGTGATGAACTTGCACATCAAACCACGGTGCATCTGGTTGCTGAGACACGGCGAGTCCGAGTACAACTTGACGGGCCAGATTGGTGGCGATTCGAACTTGTCCGAGCGGGGCTGGCGCTACGCCAAGAGGCTTCCAGAATTGGTGTTGAAATCGCTCGGAGAAGAGAACAAGCACACAAACTTGACCGTGTGGACATCCACCCTCAAGAGAACGCAACAGACTGCCTCGTTCTTGCCATACAAGAAGAAGTTGGAGTGGAAGGCCTTGGATGAGTTGGATGCCGGTGAGTGTGATGCCATGACGTACGAGGAGATCGAGACCGAGTTCCCTGAGGATTTCAAGGCCAGAGATGACAACAAGTACGAGTACCGCTACCGGGGCGGAGAGTCGTACCGAGATATCGTGATTCGGTTGGAGCCCATCATCATGGAGTTAGAAAGACAAGAGAACATTCTCATCATCACCCACCAGGCGGTGTTGCGGTGTTTGTACGCCTACTTCATGAATGTGCCACAGGAGGAAAGTCCGTGGATGTCGATTCCGTTGCATACGTTGATTAAATTGGAGCCCCGGGCGTACCTGACGATCGTGTCGAGAATCAAGGCTGATATTCCTGCGGTCAGCACTTATAAGGAGAAGGGCACATCTCAGCTTGGAGAGCTGTTGGACAGCATGTCTGTGAAAAGCAGAGACATAATCAACCTGAACTGTTGACCAGTACTATGCAATGAATGAGATGGGAATGTGTAGAGTAGATAGGACCCAATTAATGTTATGACAACCTTTCGGCAGAGCTACAACATGGATAAGCGTGAAGTGGATGACTGGCCTTGAGTGACTATGGCGACTATGAGACGGAGTAACTATGGCGACTGAGTGACCATGAGAGTCCGAGTGATTATGTTTCTTGCGGGTAAATGTCACCACAGACGAATTGAGCTCCGTCCTATTGACCATGGCCGCATTTCTGTTTTGGGACACTAGAAGAGAAAGCAGTGCAAGTTCGGAGTATAATGGAGGGGAGAAGCCTATAGAACCCTGGTGTAAGCCCGACATCTATTAATATACAGTTACGCCGCCGTGGCATAGCGTTTGGCCTGTTCTTTTACCTTCTTCTCGTATGTGGCTCTGTCCTTGCTGAACGCCTTCCAAGCCGGCTCTTGTGCTGGCGAATCTGGGTTTGGGTTGGTGAGAAGCTCCTGGATTCCCAACACAATCTGCTTCAACGTGATGGCAGGCCGCCAGTCCTGAGACTCGTTCAAAATCGACAAGCACACAGTGCCACTGGGGTACACGTTGGGGTGGTAGAAGCCCGCGGGAAACATCACCTTGGGTGGTTTGGATGGATATTCCTCGGAAAAAGAAATGGTGACGGGGAACGTGGCGTCAGCCCAGAGGGTGTTTTGCTTTCCCGGAATACCAGCATCCCAGTGGGTGAGGTCGAGCGAGCCGTCCTCTGTTTTCTTGGGGCGCGCGTAGAACCCAAACGGGTGGTCTTTGCGCCACTGTTTTCTTTCCTCTTGCAACCGGGTTTTGCAGAGAGACATGTGACGGGTATGGAGGAGGAAGTGGGAGTTTGGGCGAACGCGCCGCGGAAATGGGGAGGAAGTGTGTGGGAAACAGATTTTCCCGCGCGGAAACGGCACCGGTGCGGCAGAGAGCGCGGGAAAAGCGTGCGGTGGAGTGTGCGCAACAGAGCGGCCAGAGTGCGGCGCGCACCAGTGCGGGTGGCGGACATCGGGTACGATTTTTACAATGAGTCGGACAATGAGACAAGGACGCGAACAATGCGGTTGGTGCGGGTTGACAACCGGGAGAGGAGTGCGGTGCAGAGAGGAGTGCGGTGCAGAGAGGAGTGCGGTGCAGAGTGGAGTGAAGTGCAGAGAGGAGTGCAGAGGGGAGTGAAGTGTTAAGCTTAGTCCAGCGAGTCCCAAGTAGTCGACGTTTATGCGTGAAAACCAGTATTTCTAGTCAAAAGAGGATAGGCGGCGCTGTTGAGCTAAGGAGGATGGTTTCATGAGTGGAACTTACGGTAGACAGTGTGGATGCGGTGAAGTGTCTAGAGGCTAGTATTGCTGGGTTTGGAATTTTTTTGCGGCGGCATGTAGCACGCAGCGGTGAGTGAGTTGGTGGTGGGTGGAGTTTTCGTGCAATATGTGGGTCACTAATAGGTGCCGTTTATCTTCCTAAAAAACACCCATATTCAGTTCCACCATGTATTCAGAAGTGTTAGTGTATGCATGGTGGTGCTAGGCTCGGAATAGCGAGTATAGCTTCGTAACAAAGCGAGCTGCACTACACATAGTATATGCTACTTTAGCCGGTTGATAAGAGCGCATTGACACCGTCATCATGAACGGTAAATATTGCACCTTGTAGTTTTTGCCGACGAGGCGAGCTCACATGCGGTAGAATTGGATTCCCAAGAGTAGTAGGTTGTGTTAAATTGGCTACCGCAGAGTGTATCATAGCAGAGATATCCAAACGTGGAATGGAAAAAGATCTATTCTGCGGCTACAAAACTGGTGGATCCGTCACCCCGCGTTTGCAAAAGGCCGTGCTTCAGAATGCTCCCGAAATAGCAGGCTTGTAATGAAAGAACGCCGTCTTTCACGAGGTCGACAGAATCGATGCGATTTCCCAATTCTTCATTGAAGAGTCGCTGTCTAATCTTCCGGTCTACCCTCGGGCCAGTCGCACGTGCACTACCTCTCCACAGATACACCCCACTTCTTCATCTACACCACCTTCACCATGGCAGATGCCCACAATCACGACAGCGACAGCGACTTGGACGATCTTCTCGACGAGTTCGACGAGCAGGTTCTTAGCAAGCCCCCGGGCGCCGAAGCAGCCAGCACAGCGAAAGTGCCGGAACAGGCGCCAGACTCGGCTTTGGAGCAAGATTTCGCCCACGACGTGGAGCAACTCATCAAGGATTTGAAAATCGAGGACCCGGATGCCAGGGCCCAATTCGAGCTGTTGGTCAAGCAGTTTGAAACCTCCCACGCGGCAGAATCCGCCAAGGAGGCGGATCCCAACTGCGACGCGCCCGGTCCGCAGTTGGACGGAGTGGTGAAGGACACGATGCAGAGATTGCGCCAATCAGGCCAGAACATCGACGAACAGTTGAAGAATGACCCGTCGGCCGCCAATCCCGAGGACATGCTTGCACAGCTTCTCTCCGGATTGGGCGACGCTGGAAACGGCGACGTGGACATGTCGAAGCTCCTCACTGACATGTTGGAGCAATTGCTGTCGAAGGACGTCCTCTACGACCCGATTAAGGAGCTCAACACGAAATTCCCCGAGTTTCTCGCCGAGCAAAAGTCCAGTATGGACCCAGAAAAGCACGCTCTCTACACTCAACAGTACGAGGTGACTAACCAGATTGTGGCGGTATTCGAGGCTCCAGACTACAACGGCGAAGATGACACCACACGTGATCATGTCAATGGCTTGCTTGAGTCGTTGCAAGATTTGGGTAATCCACCACCAGAACTTGTTGGCGACGATAAGGATTTCCCCGGATTTGGCGGTTTGGACGGCCAGGACGGGTTGGACTTTGACTCGAAGGACTTTCCTCCAGGGTTAGAAAAAGAGTTGGCGGAAGGATGCAAACAGACGTAATTCAGTTGGTAACAAGCGGGCTACGTTAAAAGGAATATACGATTTAGTAGAATTATCCAACTGAAACAAGTAGCGCTAGCGCCACGCGATGCAAATGAGATAGAGCATACAATATAGTGGGTTTGGCGAGCAATAATTCAGCTCTGGATTTTGACTGTGCCACGAGCACATGTACTATATTGAATAGCAGGTTGGGGCCACAAGCGTCGGCCAAGGGCTTAAGTATGAGGCGGTACGGGTGTTTAATCATTGGTGTATGGGTGTCTATTCATAGAATGTACGGGTGTTTAGCATTACGTAATCAGATGTACGGGTGTTACACTTTCCCTTTTGGGCGTTTGTGGTACGGCGAAGATGGGCTTTTGTGGCACTCCACTTGGTTCTTTGTAACGATGTCTACTTTGGTTCCGTCGTCGGTTGATAAGGAGCTAATAATCGAGGAGTAATACGAATTATATCTTAGTCAAATTGGTGAGAGGTTCTTGTGTGTTTCTACATTTTTGCACCCACTACCATCTGCGGAGAACGACGACTAATGACAGTCCAACGGTAGAGACGTAATTGAAGGGCCGGCGGAATTTTTATTCAATGAGATGTAGTAGTTCTATGATGTGATAGTTCTATGATGTGATAGTTCTATGATGTGATAGTTCTATGATGTAATATTAAGTTGGCACGAATGCAAGTGACATATGAGGCAGTATGACCGGATGACAAGTTGAATGATAAGTTGGCGTGACAAGACGAGATGATCGGATGAGATGATTGAATGACATCGTTGGGCACGACATGACAAGACTAATGAGATAGCAGGAGGCTACTCGAAACTTGGCCATCAGTGAATCACATCGCCAACCCGCTCCGTCCCGAGAACTCCCGGTAGTACTCAGTCATCTCTTCGGTAATACCGCGCGAAATGCCCTTCACCGCATGGTCAAAGTGGCGTTCCAGCACAGACGTGGCGGTCTTATCTTCCATGATTGCCGCAAGACCAGCCTCCTGGCACAAAAGCGCCACCTCAGCACCCGAACAGCCTTCGGTTGCATCGGCCAACCGCGAGAACAAAGCGTCGGCATTTTCCACGTCAAACTTAGCACAGCGTCTGGCAATAAGCTGAAGCCGGGCGTCGCGGTCTGGAGGAGCCACATAGATGTGGCGGTCCAAACGGCCCGGACGCAATAGTGCCGGGTCGATTTCCGACGGCCGGTTGGTTGCGGCCACAATAACCACACCATTGAGTTCCTCCACTCCGTCAATCTCGTTGAGAAGAGTGGTGAGCACGTGCTGTGCCGCCAGCGTCAGCGCCTCCTCTCTGGAAGAAGCAAGAGCATCGATTTCGTCGAAGAAAATGATCGAAGGTGCGGCGGCTCGCGCCTTGCGAAAGATCTCGCGGATGGTGCGCTCACTCTCTCCCACATACTTGTTGAAGATCTCGGGACCCTTAACGGCCAAGAAATTGAGTCCGGACTCTGTAGCGAGTGCTTTGGCCGTAAGCGTTTTGGAACAGCCGGGCGGGCCGTAGAGCAACACGCCTTTGGGTGCGGAAATTCCGAGGCGTGCAAAGGTATCACCGGCCTCAAGTGGCAACTGCACAACCTCCGTGAGCTTCTGCTTCAAGTCCGCCTGGCCGGCAATGTCGTCCCACGACACCTTAGGCATTTCCAAGAAAATCTCCCGCATGGCCGACGGCCGCACGTCCACCAACGCTCCGTCCAAGTCAGCGTACTCCACCTTGGTGGCCGGGTCGATCTGGTCGAAGTTAGCTGCGGCGAGAGAGCCTCCCACGCCCCTGGATATGGCCCGCATCGCACCTTCGCGACACAAGGCCGCCAAATCTGCTCCCACATAGCCGTGGGTTTTGAGTGCGACCTCGCGTACATCGGATTCCAGCAAATTACATTTTTCCTCGTTCATCTGCGCAAGCTGCTTGACCAAGATCTGGTGGCGTGCATCTGCGTCGGGAATACCCACTTCCACTTCCTGGTCAAAGCGACCGGGCCGGCGGAGCGCCGGATCAATGGCGTTGGGCCTGTTTGTAGCTCCCACCACAACCACGCGGCCAGAATTGGCCATTCCGTCCATCATCGTCAACAATGTGGCCACCACACGCGACTCGGTCTCGCCCGCATCTTCCAGACCACGCTTGGGTGCAAGCGAGTCGATTTCATCCATGAAAATGATTGCTGGCTGGTACTTTACTGCCTCGGCGAACAAGTCCCGTAATGCGTTTTCGGTCTCGCCCAAGTACTTGGACACAATCAGCGGCCCGTTCACCATGAGCACATGGGCGTTACATTCGTGCGCAACGCACCGGAGGAGCATTGTTTTACCTGTTCCGGGCGGCCCGTGGAGGAGGATGCCCCGAGGCGGAGATATGCCGAAATCGGAGAAAAGCGTCGGGTGGTGAAGCGGCAACTGCACGGCAGACCGGAGAAGAGACACTGCTTTGTCGAGACCACCGACCTGGCTGAAGGTGAACGGCTTGGGGATCCTGTATTTGGACGTGGGGGTGGCTTCCACCAAGCAGACAGAGGTGGCCTGGTTGATGAGAAACACTGGCGACACAAGCTCGAACGAGTCTTCCAACGAGAGCGACGAGAGTTTGGTCGTGACGTCAGCAGAAATGTCTGCGATCGTAACAGTGTGTCCCTTGAGGGAGAACAGCAATCCCGGCTGGAGCACACCGTACTCGTTCAAAGCCTTTTTGATGGCAGAAGTAGCAAGTTCGGAAGATGGCCCAGATTCAGAAGGCTTTTCACACGAGCCTTCGGTCTCGCCATCTTTTTGCACCAACACATCCACTTGTGCGGCATATGGCGGCTGCTTGGTGTATTTGGAGATGGTGATGCGGTCTCCTAACAAAAATCCGGCCAAGCGGCGGAGAGGCGCCGGAACTCCGACAACATTGGATTCAACATCTTCAGAGATGCCCGAAACGGCCACAACGGCGCCTCCGCCTTCCGAGCGCAACTGGACAAAGGAGTTTTTCGGAAGTTCTAGTGCTTCTGCGATTTCTGGCTGAAGCTGGATTTTCGGCGCAGGCCGCACGATGAACTGCTTCGGAATCTTGATTTTCTTCTCCTTCTCCGAAGAGCCTGCGGGCGACGCCGCCGACTTTTTCTTTGTGGTTTTAGACGACATTGTCGTGATGGAGCTGTAGATAGCCTAGGTGTAGATTTGGGTTTGTGCGCAGAGCATCGGAGTGCATCCACTTCTTGCGTATCTTCACTTCCATACATTCCACCACCCCAACCCACACTAACTTCCCCAGAATGGCCACCTTTCGTCTCCTAAATCGGAGCTTCGGTGTTTTTTCTGTGCGGACTCTTTATACTGCCGAGTCGGTTCTGTCCCGCGATCTCTTTCTACAGAACTCCAACCCCAAACCGTCCTACTACCCTCGCTCCACCACAGACTTTGTTCTGGAGAGGGAAGGCGCTCAGCACAACGTGAATGTGGTTGAAAACTTGCACGATCCCGAGTTTCAGACGCTCTTGCATCCTCGCACAAACCACATCCAGAGCTTCATCGGAGATAGGTTTCCGCTTCTGTTTGAAGAACTTACGTGCACGGTTTGTGGCCTAGCCAACATGACTTTTCTGCCGGCCAGAAACACAGAAACCACTGCCTCTGCTTCCAACTCGGACATTACAGAGTCTCTGAATCCACCTTTGAATTCACCATCGAAACCTCTGGACCATGTCTCTCCGTTCGCTCGCGTTTTGGTGCAGCAGGATACCCTCCGTGAAGTCGGAAAACGCTATTTTGTGATGCAGGCGCAGGCGTCTACGACATTTGCCGATACGAGCCATCTTGCAACCCATCATCGTGAACTCGAACTCTCGTTGATGGTGTTGAACAACTCAGACGGTTTAGTCTGCGATTTCATGAAGCTAAACTCTTTGTATGACGTGGTGATACCTTACCGTGGCGTCCATTCAGCCGGAAGTGTTCCGTTCGACCAGGCGAAAGAATTCAGAGCTATTATTCGTGACCAGACTTGCGTGGGAAGTTTCTACACTTTGTTGGGACTCTTACTTTCGAAGTTCGGGTCGGAGCTGGTGCGAGAACATTTCTGGAATACCAGAGTGCTTGATCCCAACACGGGGATCATCAAAATTGCCACAGACAATTACAGTGAAATTCTCTAGAGTTCCTCCCTTGTATGGGTTAAAAGACGCGTTAGCGCAAGGAAATGCTTCGCCACCACAATTTAACCACTCTATTCAATCTTGTACATATTGCTTCTTGTGGCACTGTTTCTGCGTTATGAACTCAAACACGCTATTGTTGGTAAAGACTAGGGTAATTTTTTATTCCCCACACTGGGAACTCTCTATCTAAAGATATAACGACGCACAGAACACGATATCTCTCTTGATACGCTCTTGTGCCTCCGACATTTTTGAATGCAACAGCGAGTCACCCACAATCAAAGCCGCATCCTTTACCTGGCGACATATTTCATCTAACCGGGTGATCACACGAACAATTGTTCCTTCCAGCTCCACGCTGATTTGCATAATCTCCTGGAACGATAATCCGCGCGCCCATTCATAGACAACATTTACTAATGCAAAACGGTTTCTCTCCAAGAACTCCTCCTCCTCAGAGGTGAGCATCACCAGGTGCTCGGTGTAGATCTTTAACAATCTTTCGGAAATTTCCAAGATGCGCGAACGCCCTTTTTCCAATCTCGTCGTCATCGGCACGGGTTCTTCTTCCTTCAGACGACCTTCATACACAAAACAGGACAAGAGAGCGACAATTTCTTCCGGCTCAAAGTCTCCCAAAAAGTTGTCCAAGATCAACTCGGTCAACACCAATTCCCATCCGGAATTAATTTCACACGCAACACGACCCTTCAATGCCACGTTTTGGTTTTTGTCAATGAATTCCAACTCCTGTAACACCTTCAATCTTTGGTTATAGTCCGGAAGCAATTCCAAGTTCTCGTCCGAGATCAAACTCTTCAATGACTCAATATTTTTCTTGATGTCGTCTCGCTTCAGAAGCTGCGAATAAATGACCTTGAAGTCTGGCCGGACATAAATGTCAATTTGGCCCATTTTCTTCAAAATTTCATTTTTCTCTGTGATCAACTCATGGAGCGAGAGGTGCACCGCTTGGTCATACAGCACCTCATGCAACTTGAACTGAAATCTAGAAACTGTCTTGATCACTTCATCTAATTGCTTGATCGCATTGGCATCGTTTTGAAGAATCAGCTTAATATTGACGCGCAGACGGTACTTACTAACAAATTGAACTTGCTCGTAAGATACACTGGTCATTCTCAAATCACCTTTATACGCGATTTCTTCCATAGTCGCTTTGAGGAATCTCATGTCGTGAATGTATGGAATGCCGTATTGGAGACTGGAAGATTCATATTTGGCGCCATGGTTAAACGTCAAAAAGACCATCTGTTTGTTGACAAAATCGGTCCTGAACAAAAATCCGATACGGACCACACCATCATTGTCTCTGAAAACAACAAGTTTTCCGACGTTGAAGATCTGGTTTCTTGCTGTGTTCAGTTTTTGCACCTCATTAACAATTTTGCTGTAAAGATTTTGATACCGAGATATGAGCTCGTAAGCTTCTTCGTATTTTTGCAAATCTTTGGTGTCATTGACTTGGAACTGGCTCAACTGCTCGGTCAAAGAATCAACCTGAATTTTGTGTTCAGGGAGAAGTGTTTGGGAAGAATTCTCACTGAACGAATGCTTGATCATCTCCTCCACTCTCAACGCCTCAATTCTCAACAAATTCAAGATCATATTATATGTTAATCGGAACTGTGACAGCAACTTAGTGGGAGCTCCCATGGTCACTTGCTTAAAGTCCGTGGGTGAAAGCGGCTGTTTGTAGGACATGACAATAACCGTACCAGTCGAATCCAAACCTCTTCTACCCGCTCTTCCTGCCATTTGAGTGAATTCACCTGGAAGCAAATTTCTGAATCCCCTTCCATCGTGCTTTCTCAACTCGCAAAACACAACCGTTCTTGTAGGCAAATTCAAACCCATGGCAAACGTTTCGGTAGCAAACAAGACTTTGACCAAAGACTTTGCAAATAAAATCTCAATGCATTCTTTCACAATGGGCAATAGACCACCGTGGTGCACGGCGATACCTCTGCTTAACAAGTCACGGATCTTCAAGATTTGTGGCAACTCTCTATCTTCTTTCTTCAACCGAGCAACCGCACGGTCAATGAACATGTGGATTTCTGATCTCTCTTTAGCATTACAGAAGTTGACTCCACTCAATGTATCCACGTAGTCTTCACATCTCTTCTTAGAGAACACAAAGATAACCGCAGGGAGCAACTTTCTCTGACTGAGGTATTGAACCAAGTCGACCCATGTTTGCTTGCCCGGACCATCTCTTGCAAAACTGCTCCTTTGTTGAAGATTTCCTCTTCCTCTGTTCAGAGCTCCTCCTCCCCTGTTACCTCCTCTCGCTGTGCCCCCGGGACCTTTCCTGGAACCCGATCCCATGGTAGCACTTGGTGGTGTATCTCTGGTATTTCCAACCAAAACCTCTTTATGTTTCTTGAACTCTACCTCGCTGAACACCCCGTTGGCGTTGATGGCTTTGTATAAGTCTGATTTGGCCCAAACAAAGATTTCCAACGGAACAGGTCTTTTGGGTGTGGAGATAACGTACATGTCTTTTTGCTTTGTTCTTCCCACCCAGTTAGCAAACTCAAATGTGTTTGGAACGGTGGCGGACAACAAAATGTACTTCACATGGTCTGGCAACATGATAATCACCTCCTCCCACACAACACCACGCTCCACATCGTTGACGTAATGGACTTCGTCGAAAATAACAAACTCCACGTCTCTGATAAGATCCGCTCCTCTATAAAGCATGGACCGCAAAATCTCGGTCGTCATAATCAAGCAGTTGGCATCGGGGTTGATCTGCACATCACCGGTGATCAACCCAATGTCCATATCCTTGAACGTTTCCTTGAAATCTCTAAACTTCTGATTCGATAACGCTTTGATTGGTGAGGTGTAAATGGTCTTGGTCATGTTTCTCGCTGCCATAGCAATGGCATATTCCGCCACAACCGTTTTACCGGCCGAAGTATGGGCAGCAACAAAAACAGAGTCGCCTTGCTCCAAATGGTATACTGCTTCCTTTTGGAACGTATCCAACTCAAACGGCCATTCTCTGGCCATATTGGGCACCACCTCATCGAAGTTTTCAATTTTGTGGTTCAAGTCGACCACGTGGGCCCAGTTGTGTTTGACCTCAGCCTCGGTGTCCATCTGGGTCTTCATTGTGGTGTAATCGAATGGGATGATATCATCAATTTCCAGGAGGGTGTCGTCCGTGACCTTATTGCCGCCACTCTCCATGAGTCTTTCAAGAGAGTCTTCGATTAGCGGCTCCTCGTTATCAGCTTCTTCCGACTGTTCCTGAAAGTTCAAGCCGCTCACATCGTCAGCATTTGTGCCGGCGTCGTCAAGTATCAAACCTCTCAGTAATCCGTCGGGGATATCTAGCAACCCAAGACTGCTTCTGTGCATATGGCTGGTACCAGATCTCTGTCCACTGGGGTTAATTTTTTGCACCTGGTTCAACACTCCGCCGGGTTGAAATGGGAGAAAAGTGGTTTTTCCTTTGCGAGAGTCTTGCTTCAGTCCATACTTTCTGTTCACCGATAATGAGTTGGATGCGGTTGCGTTGTCGATTTCCGAACGCCGGAACTCTTCCTTGTAGCCGCAAATCTCGCCCTTGAGTCCACTACGCTTGAAACGAAACGAAGTTCTGCCAATCGCTTCAGGATGTGTCAAAAGCTCGTCGAAAATGCGCTCCTTGTTGAACTCAGGGACTGACTGGACCAAGTCAAGAAGATCCCAGGTGATTTGGTTCGATGGCTCCAAAAGCTCGGCGGATAAAGCATCAGAAATCTGTTGATCTGACTTTTTCGTTGGGGTGTGGAGGATCTCTGACGGATCCAAATGGTCAATTGTCTCCATGGCGAAGCTTTAGTGGCGGGACAAAAAAACCTATGTGAGAACTATGTGAGAAAACACCTGTATCAAGGTCGAAAACCGCACGAACTGGAGATTGCAAAATCACTTGAACGGAGAAAAAATATATAAGTGTAAGGGAAACGAAGGACGAGGCTAAAACTGGTTTTTGAGTAGGATTGTGATCTAGCTCATTGTGTTTTCAGCGTCTGACCACATTAGTTCATTCCATATACCTACAGAGTACTCACATACAATCCCATCTACAGTAAATCCAGATACAGTGATAGTGATAGGAATGCAGTTTTTTCTTCTCGTGCTATGACGCTTTTGGAATTCCGATCAAGTGATATGATCTGCTCCAACAGATACAGGAGCCAATTGTCAATTCACCAGGTCTCAATCGTCTCTGCCCCTACAGCATTGAGTACACTGACTAGTTCGCCATACCTTCTATTCATTGGTTTGCAGAAAATATACTTATAACTTGGGCTTTGACGCACCTATTCCACCCGCAGTGGCCGCAGCGTTAATTTCAAGCTTGCCATCTTCATCTTGCTTTGGCTCCTTTTCGAAAAACACCACCGTCACGGTGAGATCGTCACGGTAACGTCTGGAAACAGGGTTAGGAATGGAAATAAGCATCAGCGTCTGCTCGCGCGAGCCCCCGTTGGACAAGGCGTTTCTGATCAAATGGGTCGAGACGTTCTTATCGTCCAACAAATATCCATTACCAAACGACGCTTTCCCCTTGCGGAATGGCTGCTTACTGGTTTTGTCATTGGTGATGTCTGCCACCGGGGGCAATCCCTTTTCACTCGAACCAAAATAGTTCCAGAAGGACTTGGCCGGCTTGACCATCTTCTCCTTCTCCATCCACTTCACCACAAGTCCAATGATCTCCTCGTTCGAGAGCATCTCATAGAGGCCGTCGCTGGCCATAACCAAAAAGTCGTTGTTTTCCGGGTTGATTTTTGTGGTGGTGATCACCGGCTCAGCCGTCACGTATGGCGGCGACGCCAAGTTGTTGGGAAGGCGTCTGCCGAAAAACTGCTTGTAGATTCTCTCCTGAATCAGCGCAGGCAACTTGTAGCGGCAGTCACCAAACGCTCTGGATGGCTCCAACGTGCCCAAAACACGGCCGTTTTTGATGACATTTGGCTCGTCTGGGTGCTCAGAAATGATACGCGCCACCTCGGTCGGGTTGGAACCGGTCTGGTCAATACTGAGTTGTCTGACGGTCCATTGGTTTTCTCTAAACGAACCCAAAAGGGCTCTGGAGTCACCGGTCACTGCAACCTTCAAAATCTTCGAGTTGGTATCGTAGAACGAAAGCAAGGCGCACGATCCAGACAATGCCGGCATTAACAACTCTGCTGCATTTGCCTTGTTGTTGTCATTCAAAAGTTTTTCAATGTTCTTGTTGACAATGTCGTGGTCCAACTTCAAAAACCCATTTTTGATTGCTTGGTCGATGGTGGCGCTGTTGGGGACATATCTCAAGTTGTCTTCGTTGGCCGGCTTGAAGATGGTTCCCAATTCGTGGATCACATACAGAATCAACTGATCACGCAACTTGGAGGACGTGGTCCACCCTCCGTGGCCGTCAAAAACCCCAAAAAACATCCAGTCGGTGCTGGTCTTGATGTTGTTATCCTGCAAGATTGGAACCTGGACAATCTCCTCGGCACGGTCATCCTCGATGGGGGAGTTGGATGCAAGCTGGCAGATGTCGTAGCGGGAAACGCCTTTGCCGCGGTTCACAAAGTACGACTCCTCAAACTGTCTGAGCTTGGCGCTGACCTGTTCTTCATTCAAAACGAAAATGCCCTCCTTGTGCTGTTGCGCACCAAGACTGTTTTTCTGGAGCATAGAGCTGGTGGCGGAGGAAAACAACTTGTTGGTGGAAGCATCTCCAACCGCCGAACCTGGTTTTCGGGCAGTTCCCAAAGGCGGAACGCTATCTAACTTGTAGTAGTTGCTTTGGCTCAAAGTGACATACGACCCAATGATGATGACACTCGAAACAAGCGCCACGTTTCTTTTGCGAAAGAGTCTGGAGCTATTGTTTGTGGACGTGTGGGAGGATAATAACCGGCGGCATGTTGGCATGTGCTTGGAAGCAACATATATTAGCCGTTGTCTCGGAGTTAGGACGAACATGGAGAGAGCGCAATGGGGGAAATGCGGGAGTTGCTCAAAGGAACCGGAGAAAACGGACAATCAGCCACAACGGCGGGAAATGAATAATGGCTGAGGTGCAATTGGCGGTTTGGGAGGAAAACCAAGTGATCAAAGGAGAAGCCTGGGTGCCGGATTCTCACCAGAAACACCCCCAGACGGCAAGTGTGCGCACGGCTAAATACAGACCACACACATGTGAGACGAGAATGGGCCTTTGGACAGACACACAGAGAAGCGCCGCACTAATGGCAGCTGCTCACAACATCTTTTGCCGTGGCCCCCGCTGGCCCTTTTGCATGTATTCGTTGCTCCACTATGGGTGTACGGGTGTTTTGCGTCCCACCGCGACCGTGAGCAGCTTCGCCGCAGCATCTCTACACTTGCTAAACCGACAATGTATTGGAACTATACACACCGTGGTGCCAAAACACCCGACCGTTAAATGCACCAAATCCTGATAGCTAACACCGCAACGTCTGTGTACATGCTATTAATACACGGCACGCCTAGAGCACTTGGATACAAGTCATCCTCTCCTTTGCACACTCACACACAGCCGGAGGCCTTGGCCCCGTTTTTACCGCGCTTGAAACTCAAACAAGCCGCTTAAGCAGCAACGGTAACCTCGACATCCACACCTGGCTCAACAGTGATTTGGGTGATCTTCTTGACGATTTGAGCTGGGGCTTGCAAGTCAATGACTCTCTTGTGGATTCTCATCTCGTAAGCGTCCCAGGTCTTAGAACCCTCACCGTTAGGAGTCTTTCTGGTGGTGATCTTCAACACCTTGGTTGGCAATCTAACAGGACCCTTCTTAACAATGTCGTTTTGGGTGGCATTGTTGATGATGTTAGAGCAAACCTTCTCCAATTGCTTGACCTTGGTGGAGGTCAAGGTGATTCTGATCTTGAGGATTTCTTGAGGTTGTTCCTGAACCTTTTCCTTGTTGATTGGGGCAGACATAGTTGACGTTGTGAAGAGAAGTAAAATTTTCGCGAGATGAAAAATTTGTGTACCACCACCACCGGCGTGCACACATGGTACTGCAGGATGGCTGGTTTGCATACAGACGGGTGGTGTTCCCGGCTTTGCGTGGGTTACGGCAAAGGGATTGTGTTTTTTGTGGCACTTTGAAGGTCTGAAATGGTAGAATGGCGCACGAGAATGAACACCGGGACTTTGCTATTGGGCTGCGGCGCTGAATCCCGTCCTTCGGTCGTAGCATGTGCACGTGACGCACACTATAGGGCACAGAGCCCTAATTTTGCGGTCCGCGCACGTGACTAGTGGTACCCACTGGGCAATACGGCATAGCAACGAAAGGTTGTTCAGTTGTTCGGATACTAGTATCAAGTCTAGAGTAATCTATGGCGCTGCTTGTTTTAAATTCACGGCGCTGTTTGCGCAGATTCTGTAGGATGTTTGCGCCAATTTATTACGAGAATCGATGTTGATGAAATGTATGGTGCAATTCGCGTCCACGCCGGTGCAGCGTAATGTTCCCGGCGTGTAAAATATTGTCTGTAGTAGAGGACGTTTCTAAAGAGGCATTTTTTCACTTCTTCCCGCTTCTAATGTATGGGCCTGTTTGGTTCTTGCGCTTTTTAGGGACTCGTTTTGCTCAGACCAAAAGACAACATTTCGCAATCCTCTCAGATTTGTGCACAATCAAGTTGCAACCTCGATCACGAATGCAAAAAAGTAGTGTAACAACGTGAATAAGAGATGTATTGTGTAGCGTAAGAGAGCATGAAATTTAATGAATACTACAAGAGAGACCTCGCTCCACAACTACTAAATCTATTATCCACCCTTGGCCCTATACACCATCATTTTGACTCCAACTCCTTCTCTAGGCCGCGAACAGTCTTCCACAACACTTTTGCCTCGTCGTCAACAGCAAATCCACTAGTAGCCCAGCGGATCCTTCCATCCTCATCCAACACATAAATGTAGCCCGAGCATGCATTGTCGCACATCAAAGTCTTCTTCACCTCAACGTCAAACGTCTTGTTGGACACCATAAAGTAGGTGTCATGCCTCGCAGGAGGAATGATTGATTTCAAGTTGGACTTGGCCATTTTCACGAAAAGGCCCTTGATCCAACTTTGGGGCACATTGACATCCACAATTTGCAATTTGGGGTACTGTTGTTGGAGCTTGTCGTAGCCTTCTGCAGTCTCACACTCAGGAGTATAGGTGTCGATGCAATTCTGGCCCGAAATGGTGGAGAAAATCCTCACGATAGACACTTTTCCCTTCAAAACGTCGTAGAGCGTGCGCTTGCTGTTGAGGAGCGTATAGCCAACGAAACTGGGGAAGTACTTGGCCTTTTCCTTCTTGAAGTAGGAAACGGGCGGAGTGAAGATCTTGCCGTTGGTGTTGGTGAACGATTTGGACTCGTAAAACGGAGAATGCACAATGTCGTGGTCCAACTGCTTCTGTCTCTTTTCCTTGGCCGACAGGCTGAAGGCGTCTATGAGATTAGTGGAGTCTTGACCCAAGAAAGTCGGAGAGTCAAAGCCAAACGGCTTAGTGATGGGGCGGGACTTCTCCAAAGCCGGTTTGGAAGCTTCTTTGAGGGTGGTGACGAAGCGAGGAACCTTGCGGTCCAACGATCTGACGCCTGTGCTGAAGAGGCGAGAATGCATTATAGAGTGGAGATGGTGATTGTGCACATTAGTGCGGAAGTATAATCAACACCATTATGTTACACAATTAGACAGATTTATCTTTTTTTCTGCGTTGTTGTAGCTACATGTTACTGACCATGACTGCTGTCAGTGACACTCCTTACGAGTCGACTGCTACGACTCACTTCTGTGACCCTCAGTACCATGACTCAGTATCATGACTATCAGTACCATGACTCTCGCGACTCTCACTACTGCGACTCTTACCACGGCTCACCACAGCTCACCACGGCTCACCACGGCTCACCATAGCTCACCACTTTGCCACTTACTCTGTAAATACGCACCACATGACTCTTGCAACTGCACTGTACCGCTTCATGACTACACACTCAATCGCCCCCAATACACTCTACCATGCCCAGACACTCTATCTTCTCTTTGGTGGACTGCGCCCACTCTACCAACTGTCACTACTTTGTTCGCCAGATTTCGCCCGGCACCGTGGTTGCAAACTACCAAAGAAGCGCTCCACAAAAGCAACCCCACCGCCCGCAATTCGGTCCCCAACCTCGGCCAGCCCCGACCTCGGCCAACGCAACCTCGGCCAACGCAACTTCGGCCAACGCAACTTCGGCCAACGCAAATCCAGAATTCCGCAGCAAAATCCTCTCCGACTCCAGCATCAGACCCTCTCACCTAGCTTTCACCACCGCCGTGTCACTGCTACCGGTCCACCCACCCTGCAGTACCGGGTGGACGAAAAAACTCACCACCATACTCACAATCTCCACTACCACCCACATACATGAGCATACAGCTTAGAGACGGATTGGCCAACCAGCCGGTCGACCATGTGCTCGAAGATCTCCTTGTGAGATTTGTCATCAATGTCCCCGAAGAGGACTTGTCCTCCATCGAAAGAGTCTTTTTCCAGGTGGAAGAGGCGCAATGGTTCTACTCGGACTTTTGCCGACAACTCAACCCCGCGTTGCCCGGGATGAAAATGAAGCGCTTTGCGCCGGCCATGTTGACCAAATGCCCGCTTCTCTGGAAGTGGGGCGACCCCGCCGACGCGCTCTCGCAGTTTGGGAAATACAAGCGCACCATCCCCGTCCGCGGCATTGCGTTGATGACGGACGACATGTCCAAGATGGTGTTGGTGCAAGGCGCGGAGTCGATGCTGTGGTCGTTTCCGCGGGGCAAAATCTCCAAGGACGAGAGCGACGTGGAGTGTGCCATCCGCGAGGTGCGGGAGGAGACTGGGTTTGACGCCCGCAGTCTCATCAACGAGAAGGATGTGATTGAGCGCAATGTGTACGGCAAGAACTTCAAGATGTTTCTTGCCAAAGGCGTGCCCGCAGACTACCCGTTCGAGCCGTTGGTGCGCAACGAGATTGCCAAGATCCAGTGGTTTGACATCAAGGCGTTGGCAAAAATGACCCGCCAGACGCCCAACAAGTTTTTCATTGTGCAGCCGTTCCTCAAACCCATCAACGCCTGGGTCAACAAGAACAAGGGCGTGGTCAACGAGGACCAGTTGAAGAAGGATGCAGAGGCTAGGTTGAAGGCGTTGATGGGCATCTCCACCGCGCCCCACCGCGACCCCGACGCTGGCCGCGAGTTGCTCGACCTCTTGCAGGGTGCTGCGGCCGCCACTCACGCCGCTCCGCCGGCCGCGCACCCAGGCGTGGCCCCAATTGCGCCCCAGCACCCGCAATACATCCAAATGACCGTTCCACAGCACTTGCAGCACTTTTACGCGGGCATGGGCCCTGCTGCACCGTTCGCGCCGCCCATGCACCCTCAGCTGGGGCCTGTGCCCATGATGCCGCCGCCAGAGTTGCTTCTCCCACGTAACCACTACAATGTGGTGCCCACCTACCCGCAGAAGCTGCCAGAGGCACCTTCCACCATTCCGCGCGACACCCTGAACTCGAAGGAGTTGTTGTCGCTCTTGAAGGGGCCGCGCGCGCACCTCAGCCGGGAGGAACTTCCGAAGGAAAAGATCACGCTTTTGAAGAGAACTCCGGACGACGCGCTGGCGGCCCTCTTGGGGTTGCTAGGAAAGAAGAAGGACGAGAAGACAGAGCAGGAGCGAACGGCGGTAGAGAAAGTTGTAGAGAAGGAGGTGGAGAAGAACAATGCATCCGCGGAGTTGTTGGGTTTGCTCAAGCAGCCGAAGCAGCCCAAGGAGGCCAAGCAGCCCAAGGAGGCCAAGCAGCCCAAGGAGGCCAAGGAGACCAAATCGGATGCTTCAGCCGAGTTATTGGGCTTACTTAAGCGGAAACCCGAAGCCGAGCGCCAGTCGAATGCTTCAGCCGAGTTGTTAGGCTTGATCAAGAAGCCACAGGAGACAGAAAAGCCAGAGAAGACAGATAAGACAGATAAGACAGAAAATGCATCGGCGGGGTTGTTGGCCCTTTTGAACCAGAAGCCAAAGCCTAGACCAGCACAGCCTCCTCAAGCAGTGCAACCAGCTCAAGCAGTGCAACCAGCTCAAGCAGTTCAGTCTGTGCAGCCAGTACAATCTGTGCAACCAGTACAATCTGTGCAACCAGTACAATCTGCGCAACCAACTCCACCACCAACTGATAATGCATCCGCAGGATTGCTAGCGCTCTTGAACCGCAAGAAGGAACCAGAACTTCAACAGGCGCCTGCCCAACCACAACATGCCGAACCCACGCCAGAGCACAAAAACGTCACAGCCTCTGCCGAGTTGTTGGGTCTCCTCAACAAGCCCATCCGCATAGCCAGAAGAGACAAGGACGCACCTGCGGACCTCAAAAGCATCATTGGCGATGCGCCTGCAACTCCCGATCTCGGTTCTGGCAACCAGATCTTGAGCTCCATAAACAGAAAGTCCACCCCCACGTCGCGGTCGCTCACACCCAAGGTACCAGTGCCGGCAGAGCAGAATACCAAGCACTTTGAGGACTTTGAGGACTTTGAGGACTTTGAAGACATTGGTGCCACGGAGCACGAAATGTACAATAGCATTGCACAGAACTTTGACAGCGACGACGACTACGCCGAGCCCGAGCCTGCGCTCGATCCCTCCTCTCAGCAATTGCAGTCTCCAGGACGTTTACAGGAAACCTACGGAGAATATGAACCTGCATTTGCAAACGCCACCAACTTCAACTACAAAGGCACTTCGAACAACGCCAACCCTACCAGCGGCTACCCCACCAACGGCGTGGCCAATGGTTACAATGGTGCCACAAACAGCAATGGAGCCAGTTTGCTCCAACTTTTGGGCAGAAGACCGCCGGGCGCCAAGCCTGCGGACGGCGGTGAAGAGTTGTTGAGCCTTCTCAAGGACAACCGTGCATAGTATATACAATAGACTGAGCGTAAGGGATTGAGCTGGCCCACAAGGGCTGATTCGTTGTAACTAAATCTACACCCTTTAAAAACAAGACCATTTATTCAACATCGGCACGTGGGTATAATAACTATATGCAACGTGCCCTGTAAATTTAAACAAATTGAATAACCAACAATAAAGAAAGTTAGCGCCCCTAGTTGTAAATAAGGAACTGGGCTTGACCAGAAGTCACGGCGACAGTACATCCATCGCTGCCATCACCATTGTAGGAGCCATCCGCATAGACACACTCACCGTTAACAGAGCCACCGTTGTAACTAGTAATCTTGACATTAAAGTTAGCAGCATCGTAGTTGTTAGGGTTTGGAATCAACGAGAGGTAGGCAATACCATCAGTGTAGCCAGCACCAAAGTTCAATGGAGCCCAGTTACCGACACCAGATCCAGAAGAGCCCCAAACACAACCATCTTCCCAAGAAACACCAGCATTGTTAACGTAGTATTGAGCAGAAGTCTTCAATCCTTGCCATTCAAAGTAGGTGTCCTCGTTAACAGTGGTAATCACAGTGGAGCCACCGGCTGGAGCGACGGTTGGAATGTCCATGTTCTCAGTACCAGGGTAGTCAGTTCTGCAAATAGCAACATCTTGGCTCAACTTGTTAACAACAACAGCAGAGTCAACACCCCACTCACACAAGTACTTGGTGTCGGTGTTAGATCTGTACAAGTAACCGTTCTTACAGTACAAACCACCAACAGAGACACCGTTGGAAGGTTGAGTGGATGGCCACTGAGTCTTAGACATACCAGATTGGCAGGCGTAAGAGCAGTAAGCGCCATCATCACAAGAACCACCGGTAGAGGTGTCGGAGTGGTAGATACCAGACCAGCCGCCGAAACCCAAGTGGTCAAGAGCAATCACACCTTGACCAGATGGGAAAGAGTCACAAGAAATGACACCATCTTCGAATTCCTCAGTTGGGTCAACGTAGTCTTCCAAGTCACCGCTGATACCGCCGGAGCCACTAGAAGAGCTGGAGCTCGAAGAGGTGGAGGCGGCGGCAGCAGACGAAGAGGCAGACGTAGCAGGCGCATCACTGGAGCTGGCAACAGAGGAGGAGCTGGGGACAGCGGCGCTGGAGGCAGCAGCACTAGAGGCAGCAGCACTAGAGACAGCAGCACTAGAGGCAGCAGCACTCGAAGCAGCGGCACTCGAAGCAGCAGGAGTAGAGGAAGTGGTTTCAACGAGAGACACAACCAAGGTGGAAGTCTCGCTCACAGGAGCATCGGTGGTTCCAGTGGAGGTCGAGGTCGAGGTCGCGCTAGGAGTGACTTGAGAGCCTTCGCCATTGACAGTGACAGTGACATAAGCATACTCGTAAACAACCTCTCTCTTATGCTTGTGATGGAGATGGACTCTGGTAGAGGAGCAGTCTTCATCATCTCTCTTGGCCGCAGGAGCAGCAGCCGCGAGCGAAGACAAAGCCACTAAAACAGTAGCAAGAGTGTTCGTGGAAAATTTCATTACTAGAGTTGGTTAGTACAAATTGACATTGAAATGGCCGAGTGTTTGAGTTCCTGTTCCAAAGCAAACAGGCGGTACCTTTACCCTGCAGGAAATACCGATTTCGCGATCGTAAACAAACCGACACGGTCACCAAAAAGGGGGAGGCAGTGCGGAAATCAAACATATACTGCACACAAGGAGAACGCTGGTTACAGCCTCTCTCGGAAAAATGGCTGGGAGAAAACAAATGGGGTAATGGAATCCAGCTTGGCGTCTGTGAGACACAAACTGAAGCTCACAGAAAGCACGCGAGCTTTACAGAGCCTCACTTTGGTTCTTGAGAAAGATCCGAGCTGTAAAGTTCCGTCATCCGCAATTTGAGATCTTGTAAAAAAAAAAAAAAAAACTTAGCCGACAGTAGTGTACGAAAATGAGTAGATTTGGGATGACAAATTCAGCTTTGGGAGTTTGGTAAGTGGGAAGTTGGCGCGTGGGAAGTTGGCGGGTGGGAATCTGGAATGTTCGAAAGCTGGAATGTTGGGAGTGGGAAAGTCGGTATGTTTCGATGTTTTGGACACGTTGTGACTGAAATGGGGAAAACAAAACTCGGCGACGAACTTAACATACCTTCAAGGCGTATCTAAGTAAAGGGATTGCACGGACGCAGAATTGATAAAGGAATGACAGGTTAAACCGGAAAGTAGTGAACAGCAGTAGTTGGAGAAAAAAAAAAAACCTGGTGCGACTTATATATGTTTTTATTTGTCCCAGACCGAAGCGGTGGTTGTCCAGCACACAATACGCCTCACTGCGCACCACATGCGCTGGTTGCAACCTGTGTGCAGTACCGCAAATCGGCAAACATTCCAAACTCCGCCCGCTCGGAATCGTGATACAATTCGTTATATGTTCGTTGGTAGAAATTATGCCAGAACGTAGCAGAATGACCGACTTTGTCCTTTTTTCCAAATTCAGACCCGCGATCGAATATGTTTCCGCCGTCAGCACTCTAAAGGAGTTGCGCAACGGATATGCCACCTGCATAGGCCATTGTTGCATTGTAAACGTCACCGAAACAATTTGGGGACCAAACCGCCATTAGTAGTCCAGAACAGGCCAAAACTCCATATCCACCCGGAACGAGGAAGTACACCTTCGAAACCGTCGCAAACTCTATTTTAACTTCCACGTTCCGATTGTTCGAAGTGGTGAGTGACGAAACACACTGCTCCAGCATTTTCGCACTCATGCCGGAATTAGGGTATCGTCTACCTCCTTGCGGGCCCCTTCCAGCAAGGGCCTTTGTCCATCATATTTTCTGGGCCTAAAATTGGTGGCATACATTTTCACACATCCACAGGGGCACCGGAGGAAGGTGGAATTTCGTTGCATACTGCAACAATGCCGAGATATTCCACCACCACCCGCATTTGTCAGGAAATTCCGGCCCTGGCCCCGCCTGTTATTGGTGATGGACAGTTCTAGATCTTACTGGGAGCGTTCCCAGCGAATTTGTAGGTTACCTCGGCTTGCCAAACGGGGAGAGACTGATACAAAGTGGCACACCCGTACACCACGACGGCATATGTGGTGCTCATCTCCATCTTAAGTACAATCACGATGACGGAACCAGAGACGCCGATGCACTTGCAAAATCACGAGGAGACGGAGACGGTGGGTCACTCGCCTCCCGAAATCTCCGAAGCCGAAAAAACAGCAGTTGCGGCAAGCGAAACGGAAAAACAGCCCGACTTGGTGCCTGAGAATACGCCATCTATTACCGAGGTTGAATCGGAGCAGAAGGAACAGAAAATTGTCCAGCACCCCGTCGAAGAAGAGATACCTGAGGAGAATAAGGTCGATGGGCCAAGTGAGAATAGAGAAGAAATCGAGACTGGAACAGTGGAACCACAAAACGACAAAGAAGTAGATGAGTGTGTCAAAATGGATGATAATGCCGAACTGGAGAAGGTGAGTGTTGAAAATAATATTCCTAACGCAACCGAGGATGGCAGCCTGAAGATTCTTAGCACTGAGAATGCCGACGAGGCCAAGCCAATTGACCCCAAAGTAACCGAAAATGAAACCACAGTGGAGGATTTCATTCTGTCCAAACCTCAAGAAGAGGTCCAGCACTTTTCTGACGATGAGATCAGCTTGGAGGAGAGCAGCGATGATTCCAGCTCGGACTCTGACAGTGACTCCAGCTCATCGGAGTCTAGTGACTCCAGCTCATCGGAGTCTAGTGACTCTTCTGACGAGGAAGAAGTGGAGGAAGACAAGGAGGAAGCAATTAACGAACTCGAAGAAGAGGACGAAGCCGCTACCGGCCCTATCTTGTCTAAGAACGAAGTGAGTGACGAAAAAGCGCCAATTTTACCCGCTGACTATAAGATTCCCGAAAGCTCCCCTCTTGAACTTGTCGGCACTATCACTGGAATCGTGGAGAAAAGTATCATCATCAGAGCAAACGTTTCGGGTGAATTTAGAGTACTCAAGGAAAACAGTGTTTTGTGCCTTGAAGACAGACAAGTGTTGGGCCCATTGTTCGAAACTTTCGGAAGGCTACAAGCGCCCAACTATAGAATCAAATTCAACACGCAAGAAGAACTTGACCAGTTCAAAGACAAAAAGGGCGCGAAGGTTTTCTATGTGGTTCCCGATTCACAATTCGTTTACACCGACTCGATCAAAAAATTGAAGGGAACAGATGCATCCAACTGTCACGACGAAGAGCTTCCAGAAGATGAACAGGAATTTTCCGACGACGAGCAGGAGTTGGCGGCAAAACAGGCAAAGAAGAGAAAGAAGAAGCAAAAAAAGAATCCACAAGCTGCAGAGGATGAGCCACACAAGAAAAAACCAAATTCAAAACCCGACCAGAAGTTTGTTTCGTATGGCTTTGCGGCAAATCAGACACCTTCTTCTCTTCCATCCACTCCTCAATATCCCCCTCAACACCAGCATCATAACCCTGCCCTTCATGGCAATTCTTACTCTCAGCCACCACAATATGCGACGAACCCATATGGTGTTCCTTTCAACCAAGCACAGGCAAACCCATATGGCCAACCTTACGGATACACACAACCTCAAGCGCAATTTTATGGACAGCAAAGATACCAGAATGCGATGTACCAGGGGCAATTACCCATGCATCAGAATCAAATGAATCATCAAATGCAAAACCAGATGCAAAACCAGATGCAAAATCAAATGCAAAACCAAATGCAAAATCAAATGCAAAATCAAATGCAAAACCAAATGCAAAACCAAATGCAGCAGCATCAAATGCATCAAATGCAACAAAATCAAGTACAACAACAGTATAACTTTTACCAAAATCCTATGAATTATGAACAAATGAAACCACCAATGCATATGGCACAAGCTCAACAGGTTCCATATCAACAACAGCCAAACGGTCAGAATTATTCCCAAGCGGAGTGGTCCCAACCTGGTAATGTCAACACATTACACCAGCTACAGCAACTAGTTGCTAATGGGCTTACGCAAAACCAGAATCAAAACCAACAGAAGCCAGAGGGCAAATAGATTGGAACGATAAAATACACATTATTTATCATCGATGGAGGCCGTAGAGTCTGGCGCTCCTAGGCAATCGAGAGCACGATTGGCATGCTCTAGAGCATGATGAGGAAATCCAGCAAGCCTGGCTACTTCAAAAGCGTAGGACCGATCACTTATGCCCTCCTCCAACGAGTAGTCAAACAGGATGGAGGAGAATTTCCCGTTCTTGTCCTGATGTTCGACAACTTTTGTTTTCATGAACCGGATATTAGACTGGTTTACACCGTTGACATGCAATAAGTTTTTGAGCTCAAGCCCATAGTGCGTCGCGAATAGCGTACGACACTTATTTTTGGTGAGAAGTGACATAAGAGTAGCATATGCAATTGCCAAACCTTCCTTTCCACTTGTTCCACGGCCAATCTCGTCCACTATAGCAAGAGACCGAGGAGTGGCATTTTTCAAAATATTGCTGGTTTCTATCATCTCCACCATAAACGTGCTCAAGTCGCTGTAGAGATCGTCTGCCGCACCGATTCTGGTGAAAATACGATCCACAATGCCTATGCTTGCCCTGGATGCGGGTACAAAGGAGCCAATTTGGGCAAGAATGACAATGAGCGCATTCTGGCGTAAGAAAGTACTCTTTCCGCCCATGTTCGGCCCCGAGATCACCCACAAATTCCCATTGGGCCCGAGTTTAGTATCATTAGGATTGAACATTTGTCCGTTTTCACGAAGTCCAGCTTCAACTACAACGTGACGACCGCCTGCTATGTTCATACTGGGACCTTTGACAAACCGAGGGGCGACAAAGTCGTTCTCTTCCGCCAAAACAGCAAACGAGGCGGTAGTGTCCAAAAAGTCCGCGGTTCGACTAGCTTGGCGGATGGTGGATGTTTTCTCGAGGACTTTTGACCGAAGGCCATTTATGATTTCTTTTTCCATCGCCTCGATATCGTGGATACAACTCACTCGCTGCTCCTGAAGTTTAGCCCACGCAGCCGGCTTGTAGACAAGCAGAGTTTTTCTCTTGTCCCGAATATCCTGATGGTCAAGACTGTTCACGATTTCCTCCAGAAATTTTTGCCGAAATGCAATGTGAATGACGTTGAAGTAGCGGCCAAATTGATCACGCCTCATTACAACTGACTTCGGATCTATTGACTCCACACCGAGGCGAACATTGTCCAAAAATTCTGATTCTTTCTTATGCAACGCTTCAAGCTCGTCGTGTAGTTTTAGAAGCAGTGGGTTGTGGTTCTTTTTGACCGCAAAAGCGAACGGAAGAATCTCCTCCGAGTCCAGTTTTCTGGTATTGACATAAATGTCCAACGAAACCGGTTCGTCGTCTGAGTGTTCTTCAGATGTAGTTTCAGGGTCTTTGGTGTAAATGTTGCCTGTGTTCAAGGTGGTGAGGATGTCTTCAGCTAACTCGATCGGCACCTGGAACCGGCGCAAAAGCTCCTTCACTAACAATTGGTCTTTGGGCGAAAGTGCAGATAGATTGTGCTCAAAAAGTTGGCGAAGACGGTTCAACTTGACAAGGCCCTCGCCAATGGTCTGCAAATGGAACACAGGTAAGCCCGTTTTGAGTGCGAGCCGCTGAAGTGCCCGCACAAAGTCGCCGAGGCGAAGCAAAATGTTCCGGGCTTCGAGTCGCAACAACAGATTGTTTTGGAACAACGCCACATATTCCTGGCGCCGGCGAAGCTCGTCCGTATCAAGAATCGGTGACTTTACCCACCGAGTAAGAAGCCGGAAACCGGAGGGAGTGACAGTGCGGCGTATAGTATTGAGTAGCGAACCCACCACCAGCGACGAGCCAAAAGTGGAGCGAGAAGTGAGCTCTAGCGCGTCGCGAGTGCGGGAATCCATGTGGAGATAGCGCTCGCCCGCATAGCGGAGAGGGACGTCGAGCAGCAAGTTGCGATCGGGCAAGTTGATGTTAATGTAGGAAAGCACCATATTCATTGCCGCCTCTTCCTTGACGGAAAGTTCCTCGAGCATCTTGCGGGTGGTCAGAACTTCCGATCGCAACTGCAATTTCAAATCACGGTACACGGTGCGGTGATAGCGGACAAAGTACTTGCGCAAATCGGCCAAATCCGATATCCAAGCGGCGTCTGGGTTTTCCGGCAGGTATTCTTTGGGCATGATCACTTCGCTGGGCGAAATGCGCTTCAAATCACCCGCCAACTCGCCGAGAGTGGTTTGCTGGACGTAGAAATCGCCCACAGAAATGTCAATCCACGAAATTCCCACTGCAAGGTCCGGATCCGGCAACTGCGCCAGGTTGGGAGGAATGTAGACCGCTGCCAAATAATTGTTCTGTGAGTAGTTGAGAAAGGACTCGTCCACAAGTGTTCCTGGCGTCACGATGCGCGATACCTTTCTGTGCAACAACAGATCGTCATTAGTTGGATACTGATCTACGATTGCCACATTGAGATGAAGATCGTGAACCAAAAGCCGCACAAACTTCTGGAGCTGTGACACCGGGAATCCTGCCATGGGGACCGTGTGGTTACTGGTTCGTCGTAACGCCACTTTGATTCCCAATTTGGGCGCGATTTTGGTGGCTTGTTCGAAATAGAGCTCGTAGAAACTTCCAACTTGAACAAGACACACGCATCCCTTATTCGCATCGATAAGCTTTCTCATAGACGCGAGCAACGGTGTCAATGCGTTTTCTTTGGTCTTGCCGCCTCTGTCCCAAGCCGGGAGGCTGACTGGTTGGTCGCTTTGGCCTGGTTGTGCATTGAGCTCCGATGGTTCATTGAGCTCCGATGGGTCGTTGAGTTCTGATGATTTATTGGGAATTTGGGTAGATACCTCGGGGAACGAAACAGACGTAGGATCAGTTTTTGATGCAGAGGGTGTCTGATGTTGCCAGACTGGCGAGAAGTGCAACCGCCGGATGCAAATCACACACCGGGCCGGTACTCTTCGGAGCATGGAAGACAGGATAAGCTTTTCACTCTTGGTGCTTTACGAAAAGGAAAAAGAATGAACAGAATCCCACAGCACCTCGAAACCGCTCCTCAAAACAGCAGATCAGTGCGTTTCCGGCCTAGTGACTGGGTCTATGAGTCTTCGCGTCGCTGTTCGCACGCGAAATCCATCATCATATACTATACCGGCTATAATACATTTGATACACACCTACACTCTAAGTTGGTTCAGCTCCCTTTAGTTCAAGTAGCCCTTACACCCTGGAGCGCCGCAGAGACAGCGGATTCTCTCTGCATCGTTTGTTTCTCGCTCAAACTTGTAGTCATACGTGAGCTCTTCGTTCGCTTCGATGTCACGCAACGCGTAAATAACAATCCGCTTTTTGCCGTCCACCTTGATGATCTTGGCGGTGCAGCTCGGGTTACAGCAATGATTGATGAAACGAGCAATTCCACCCCGTTTTGTGGCGTCGATAACGGTGTTTTCGTCAATCCGGAATAGGTAAGACGAACCAATACCCGTGCGCAAGTAACTCTTCTCTCTGTGTTCTGCCACCTGTTGCCGAATGCTTTCTCCCACATACTCAATGATCATTTCCTTGGCCGCAATTGGTTCTAATGCGTATAGACCCCAGTTGTGGATGGCAGAACGAGCGTACGAAACAGGCTTTTTCCGTTTCGTCAACGCATTGAGGTTCAAGATATCGGATTCCGTACTCAAAATCTGTTTCTGCGCACTGATGTCCGCAGCAAACCTTCTATTATTGGCTCTGTTCACACGCGAGCTCTGCAAACTGTTAGCACTGCTGCTTCCAACTCCACCGCTGCTATTATTGTCCTTTGAATCATGTTGAACTGTTTCAAGCGGTTTGTCAATCTTCCGTCTGTGTGGCAAGTATTCAATCTTGTCCGCATCAGCAATTTTGCGGAATCCTTGACTCTTGAACGACCCAGAGGAACATTCCAAGTGTTCGCTAAGTAAACCCATTCCGGAGTCCTGGTCAAATTCAGACGACCGGAGTTGCTCCACAACTTGTCTTTGCTTCCATGCCCAATATTCGGGTTGCTTCACCGTGGCTGGCTCCACCGAAGCCAAGAGCTTGTGAGCCAACCGCAAGTCTTCATCGTCACGGAGAATTTCTTGTAATATGTTCAAGTCGAGCACTCTGCCCGACTGGGATTCAATCTCCTCAAAGACCGTCTTTGGCGTTTCTGTCGTCAGAGGCTCGTACATCAAATCAAACTCACTCTTAACCTCATCGATAGCGGTTTCAGATGGTTCAACTTCCGCGACAGCTTCACCATCGACGTCTTCCATTTCTTCTTCAGAAGACTCGTCAAACAAAAAGCTTTCTCTAAGTTTAGAATGCTTAAGCCTTTTAGCGGACATCTCATCGCTCTGTGATCCAGCCTCTCTTTTAGTCGAAGGAGCAGGAGTAGCAGATCTGCTTGAATCATCTTCGTCAGACTCGTCAGACTCGCTATCGTCGTAATTAAGGGCATGCTGCATGGGGAAAAGGTTCTTCTTCTGCTTTCTTGCATTTGCGGTTGATCCATGTTTCTTGGTGAAGCTCGGCAAATTAAATACATGATTCTGGATGCCTTGGTTCTTGCTTTTCCCATTGAGGAATGAATATGCATCTTGCAGCTGGTTGGTGTTACTGGTCTTTTGAGCTTGAAATTTCTCCTTTTCCAACTCCTTCTGTTTCTCCTGTTCCTTTAACTCATTGAATAGTTCCGGATAATGCTCGTGTTTGAGCAACTCAAGAACCATTGGCGCTATGATACGCTCTCGAATATCTTTGTTGAGGTAGGTCTGAAGTTCCTTGATTAAAATGTTGGTAGTTTCATCGACAACATCATGTCCTTTAGAATCGGAAGGTTTGGAGAGTTTAACACTTTCGTCGCCAACGAACTTTTCGGGTACGCAAAGTTCCATGAACATGGTATATTCAAAAAAGCGAATTCCGTCTTCGTTGTAAAAGCACCTCTCGCATTCTTTAAGTGTGTTGAACACAACATAAAACCCGGTCTCGTCTAGCAATACACGTGTCCAGTGATACTTGATCAACTTTTTTTTTACCTCCAGAGACGAAATTTTCTTCGTTGGAACGTATTTGTCGTTGATATAGATGAAAGGGCGGTCCTTAACATATCTGACAAGATCGCGGGGAAGGAAAACGCCCTTGATCACCTTATTTCTGTGCTTGATAGATGTGGTTGTTGTGTTGAGCTTTGAAGAGAGATCAGAACCAGAGGAGTTTTCTTCCTTTATGTGTTGCTTTTCCTCTTCAAGCTCTTTCTGTTTCTTTTGTTTCTGAAGAGCCTTTTCTTCGTTTTCTCGTTTCACGCGTATAGCGCGCAACTTTTCTTGGGCAATGTTGATTTTGGCGTCCAAAAGCTTGTTGTCATTGTCGTTGAGGGCAATTTTCAACTCCAGCCCGTCGATTTTCGGCTCATCCAACTTTACGGATCTAAGCAAGTTCTTGGCACTGCGCAGTGCTTTCTCCAACGAGCCCTGGAACGAGAAGGTAGCAATGCCTAACGGGGCCGCATTTACCGGGTCATTAATAAACTTGACATTCTTTATCGTGTCCCCGAACGACTCGAAGAAGCTGATGAGATACATCTCGTTCACAGAGGAGGGAAGATCCCACACCACTAATTCGGTCGGAGGAGGCAGCAGCAACGACATTTTGTCGTAGAGAAACCGCGGCTGGGGCAAGTGCTTGAACGGCATTTTCCTGGACAGCTTGTTCGGCTTTGTGAAGTAGTCGTGAAGGCCCATTTTGAGGCGCGGGTCCAGGGGAGGTTTGTCTGGAGAGCATTCGTACTGGAACCGAAGCTTGCGGTGTTTTGCCTTGCGCTCCGCCTTGGAAAGCGACTTGTCCCATTCGGGGTCGTACACCACCCTGTAGTTCTTCAGCGAGTCGACGGTGGGAACGGAGGGTCGCAGCTGGAGATACAGCCGCAGGTGCATTTGGCGGTCGAACTTCTCGTCTGCCGGGTTCTTACCTGTGGCGATATCCGTTCCTGTGATTTTGCGCCCGTCGCCACGAGACTGGTGAAGCGGCGCGGACACGGCGGATTCCGCGTCTTTCAGAAACGACAGTGCACGGAATCCAGGCGAGCTGGAATGTGGTGTGTGGCCGTTGAGCAGGCGCAGTTCGAGCTCAGACAGAAAAGGCCGGCTGAAGCCGTTTGTCTTTGGTGCGCCGTTCGCTTTTGCAGAGGCGTTGTAGCGGTCGTTCTCCGCCTGGCGGTATCGCAGTTGTTTGTGGCCATTGTAGAAGCCGCTGGGGTTTTTCTGCCGATGTCGGTAGGACATTGGAGTGGGGACGGAGAATCAGAAATGCAGGTGGCAAATAGGAGCGAAGCCGAAAACACAGCAAGCAAATTGCGGGTGGTTGATTGACGATTGACCGGTTAATGAGTAGTCGAGGTGAGGAAATCCACGCGAGTGTTGCGCGTGCACACAGAGGTTGAGGAAGATAGAGTAGTAGAGGGGGAGGGAAGGATGGAATTCGAGAGCGGGAAAAAGAAGAGCAAGAGATGGGAAGAGAGCATGGAGAGAATGCAAGGAGAATGCAAGGAGAATACAAAGAGAGCACGGGGACAAAGAGGCTACGGGGACAAAGAGAGTACGGGGACTAAGAGAGTACGGGGACAAGGTACGGGGAGAATTAGGAGAACTGGAACAAGAGTCTCAAAGCAGAAAAACAGTCGAGCCAGAAACGTTTCTTGCAGGACGACCGACAGTCTAAAGAGACATTCCCTCGAGAAATATCGAAGCATAGACGTTCGGTACAAGTAGAAGTGCACATTCGAGACAAATACATTGGCAACGGCATAGAAGCCAGTATAGAGCGAAACGGTCTAATGTCCCTGGCTACATGCAGTACGACGATCCACTGGTCTCTAGTCCTCAAACAGTACAGCAGCCCAGGCCAGTACAAAAGCCAGCCGAGCAGCAGCGACGTCCCCTACACCCACTCCGTGCGACTTGCATTATGCTATAAACCCTACTTCGTTCTGATGTGCTTCAATGGCCCGGTGAAGTGGACAAAGTTGTTGGCGTACTCCTTCTTTCTAAAGTGTCTCTTCTTGGGCTCCTTCACGTAGTACGACCAGCCCTGGCCCTCGGCAAACCGGATTGCTGCCTCCTTGTTGTCGAACTTCATGATGGTGCCTTGCATGTAGTCTGCACTGCCCTGGTATCCCATCAAGTCGTTTTCCCAGCGGTTGGCGCCGCCCAAAACGTCCCAGTCCAACTTCCAGGACTTGCCGTTGTGATGGCCCGACTGCGTGGCGGCCTTGGCTTCCTGGTAGATTCTCACCACCCGCGAGGTGATCATCTCCTTGGGAGCGCCGGAAACAAGCTCGTTCTGCTTGATGGGAATGTCTTGGAGCGAAACGGCTTTTTGGCGGAGCGCAGAAACGCTGCCGAACTGACGGACGGAGGCTCTGGCCAAGTTTCTCGTCAACATTGAATATGTGGTTGTGTTTCCTGTCTTTACAATGCTTTTGCTCTGGTTGGCCAGTGCGGGTAGTGCGGTGCCGGAGGCACGGGTGCGTGCTCCCACCGTCTGGCGATTGTGCTTTGAGGAGGAGTGCTCCGGGAGAGCATGCGACAACTGCGGCGGTGTCTGTGGTTTTGTCGCTGTTTCCCCGCTGCTTTCGCCATTCCTGTTTTTTTTTTTTTTTTTTTTTTTTTTTTTTTTTTTTCTTCCTTAATTTCCTCTCTCCTTTCCCTTGCCTCGTTCTTGAGACCTCCCTCTTCTCCCCC